>CM070876.1:5041741-5641741 GCA_036365515.1 Torymus aiolomorphi
GGTAAACCCGGACAGCATATTTTCTCTTTTCTTTTAATGTAATGATAAAATAAAATTTTATTTAAATATTTAGTGCGCTGTTCATACAGTATACATATAAAATTTATTTGTTTTTTTTTGGTACCAAAATGCGTAAATATAAGTAATATGCGTAAGACTTCTCGGCAAAGTTGGTCAAAAGAAAATATGACTTCAGCGATTTTTTATGAAAAAAACGTTAATTTTATAATTATTAATAAAAGATATCTTCATTAAATAACGTTTTTATATCTTTGTATTATTTCTAGAATGTCGAATACCGCTTAAAATTCATTTTGGATAGAATAATGAAAGTATCCGGTTTTGAACCCGACAATTTTTTTACGGAGTAAAATCGGATACTTTCATAAATTTCTAATAACATGTTTTACAAATATTTTTTTGGCTAACCAACTCAATTTTCAGTTAGCTGAATGTAAACTAAAAACAAATGTAGTGTTAAATATTGTTATTATTTTTGTATCTATTTTTAATTAACAATTTCCAAAAAGTATCCGGTTTTACCCCAGTCTCCCCTATGTATTAATACGTCCTCATGTGCTACTTATTAATTAAGTCATGCACTTTATGTATAAAGATACCCAAGTTGTCCATTTAACTATAATTAACCACAATGAAAAACCATAAGAATTTCCTCAGCGCAGCGTACAATAACAATTTAGCTTTTATGGCCGGCATTGTAAGCCAGCCATGCAGCGCTAACGACTTGCGAATTTGTACGTCCATTTCCAGATTAGTCTCCTCGAGACGACGTCGACGACGACGCAAAAGTCGAAGGCGAGTTCGCTGTACCCATACCGAGCGCACCTACTCGCTGAATGACACTGAACGCGAGACTCGCTTGCGCGTAGAAAAGAAGCAGAGCTATGGGAGAGAAAAACGGAGTCGAAGAGGGGGAGGAAAGGCGTGTTACCTTGCGGGCGCGCGCTACTTGCCGTATACCCGTGTACCTTCGCGCAAGGGAAAAGGGAGATGGGGTAAGATTAAGTAAAGAGAGAGAGAGAGAGACAGAGAGAGAGAGAGAGAGAGAGAGAGAGGAAGGGGACAGCCGCTCGAGTGAGCGACTATCTACGTATCGGCAATCTGTGACAAGTTGGCGTAATGAGGGCTCCCTCTTTGCGGCGCGGGGCGGAGGAGAGAGTCGAAGGAAGGCCAATTATCGATACCCCGCAGGCTTCCTCTCTCTTCGCCTCTTTCCTCTCTCACTGTCTCTCTCTCTCTCTCTCTCTCTCTCTCTCTCTCTCTCTCTCTCTCTCTCTCTCTCTCTCTCTCTCTCTCTCTCTCTATGTGCCATTGCAGCCGCGAGTCTTGTCTCTCCGTGCGGCTAACTTTCTCTCTCGTCCGCGATCGCTCGCTTCTTCCGACGTACTCGTAAGAGAGAAAGAAGGAGGGCGGGATCTCCTTTGCGGAAAATTTTATCGGAGTATATCTCGCCGATATCGCGGAATTTATGCAGGAGGAGGCGAGGCCGGAGAACGCGGAATATATATCGTTCATTTATCGATTGAGAATTCCGGTTGGATATTTTTCTATTATACAGTTGACTGAGATCGAAGAAAGTTTGTAAAAATGCGTGAAGGAGGTAATGAGAGAGTAATGAGTGGTGATTTATATTTTGGATGTTTAGAGGTGTTCGTTGTGTAGTTCTAAGATCCAAAGTCTCACCTAAATAAACTCATCAATCAATGAGCTGATCGATCGATCGATCAGTCAGTCTCCATCTCTCCTTCAATTCAAAGCCTTATCTCTCGTCCTTCTCGTCTCTGCTTTCCCCTCGCTATTTTTCGTGTCGTTCGCAAGTCTCTTTTTCCGTTTGTCCGTTTCTTTTTATTTTCGTAGTGAAGGGATCTAGCGAAGGATTCTAACAGTATGGTATACACACATTCACCAAAGATCGTTTTTTAAAAGTTTTATTCTATATACGCGAGAAATGCACTTTAGCTTCGTATATACTAGGAAATCATCAAACGACGCTCATTGTATCGCATGAGCTCTCTGTACCCCCAATTAAAAGTCATGTTACGGTTTTGAAACATGGACTAACTAATAAATCGAGCAACAGGCCGATCTGCAGCGCGAGGCTCTCGAGCTATACACGGGCCACATAACGAAGGGACTAGCTCTTTCTCTCGACTCGAAGCCGCAAGAGAAAAATGATAAACCGAGCAAAAAGTACGGGGGGAGCCTCTCGAAAGTGCAAGAATAACGAACGCGACGACATGAGAAAAATGAGCAGCCCGATGGCGATTAAGGAAAACGCGACGGCGAGGCCGAACAACTGCAAAAGGGAAAGAGAGAGAGAGTAAGAGAGAGAGAGAGAGAGAGAGAGAGAGAGAGAGAGAGAGAGAGAGAGAGAGAGAGAGAACGATCGCGCGCGCGATGGGACGAACGTAAGGAGGGAGAAACACCTGTAATTAAGATATGTTAATCGCCATAGAAACATATACCTGCATCCATATCCAATGGGCGCGCGCACGCATATACGACGACGACAACGACGACACGAGGGCCATTAAGTTTTACTGCCCTGTGAGACAACTACCAGAGCGTGTGTGTATGTGTGCACTCGACGCTGCAATTTTTTTTTTATTATTATAAATGTGGAGCATATAATATATGTACGAACCGAGTTCTCGGTATTACACCGCAGGCGATCTCGGGGAAAAATGCTGCGCATGACGTTGTGCACGCGGGCGACTGTCATGCGGCTATACGGGCGAAATAGTTCGACGATGGCGTAAAGGAATCTAAAGTTAGATACGATGGGGATTAAAAGAACGCTGAGCGTGGAAAATGGGGGATTGTGAAAGGAAGTGACTTGACGGGCGGTTGCATTAATTTTTGCTGCTTTAGTGGAAGAGAAAGTGTTGTTGGGAGAGGAGAACTTTTGCCTGCAGCAGTCACCCTGAAATCAAGGGTAATGAAGTATTTTTATTCCGTGAATATATATTAGTTTGATATTTATTTATAAGCGTTAACAAGCGTAAAGCCTTTGTTAAAAAATGTGTAAGAAGGCGACAATTGATTTGTGGCTTGTCTTTTATGGAGTGAAGGTAACTTTTTGAGTACACCGTGTACAGTTACACTTATTAGAATATTCAAAACTTTTATACAATAAGTAAATCTAGGTTTTTAATTTTCTAAGAAAGTGTATACTAATTACCTTTGAATCATGATTTTTTACTTAAACCTTGTGATATGTTTTCGCAGACACTAAAATATGTATGACGTGGTGCTGCGGATTTTAATTGTTTCCAATTCTAAAAAAGTGAATGGAAGCATCATATAAATGTCCATACTCGAGATTCTCGAAGCATTATGATGTATACGGGGAATTCACGTCTCGAAAGTAGTATACTCTCCTAGTTAAATAAACTGTCTGTAGAAAACGGCTTACTAAAAATTCGTAAAGACATATTACTTTAAATCACAATTTGAAAAACACCAAATTTAGATTTCACCGCGAGAACGTAGCTATTCTGGTATACGCGATAAATAAGTAGTTTGCCAAAAGAGAAAAGCGGAAAGGAGTACGGATAGGATCCCCGCCGGAAGACAAACTTCTTAACGGTTTCGGGCTGAAATCTGCTTTTCAAATGGACTTAAAAAGTTCTAAGTATTTTTAAAGTCGATCGTACCCACATAAACAAGCCGAGGTACTTTTGGCCCGCGCGGAAATTCCATCCCACACAAAGGAACCGACGCGCGCAAAAAAGGCTGCACGCAAGAAAGAAAAAAAGAAACAGCAGAAATAAAATACAACTGTACTCGCACCTTGGGGTACATAAAGGCTTTTCCGATCTCTCCTCCCCTCTTCTTACGTGCGATCGTGTAAAAAGTTCATTCGATAAACGTCACTTACATAAAGCGCCGAATAACGAAACTCATTTTCCCGGCATTTTCAGCACCATCACACCTATAGCCATACGTATGTATACATTCACACACCCACACGCGCACACACACATACATGCCACGACGGCATTTCCGCGATTGCACGAACGCGAGAAGGGAAGAGTTGGGTAAAATCGACTCTCTTTTCGAATCCTCGTGTCATGCGGCGTCGGAGGCATTTTCTACTTCAACGGAGCTCTTGAGAACGTGCTCGCAAAGTGGATCGCTTAAAGCGAGACGATCGCATATAGATAGGGAGGAGAAGAGAGAACGTATTGGGGAGGCTGTACTCTCTCTCTCTCTCTCTCTCTCTCTCTCGCACGCACACGCGCGAGTTTTATCGAAAGTAGCTGCGAGGGAGGCAATGCTAGAGCGCGCATTACACCCTGTTTCGCGAGGCACGAGTGCGGAATTAGCTTTATCCGCGGGGGTTTCCGGTGACCAATGTCGATGGCGCGCGAGCGGAATGAAGATGAGACTGTTGACTTTTGCACTTTGGGGCTGATGGCGAAATTCAAGGCTGTGCGTTTAGATACGCGATGTAATAAAGGATGTAAAGGGGAAGCTTCAAGTATCTTCTACTCCGAGATTTGGATGCCTCATTGATCGCTTTCATCGTTTTAGATTATTCGTGGAGGGGTAGAGTCGCGAGCAGCTTGGAAGTTATTTTAGTTCGATGAATGGAGCAGTTTTTTCTGAACTTGAGTGTTAGCGAACGATACGAAAAGTGCTTTTTAAAAGTTTATAATCACGTTGTTTATCAAGAAATGCACGAAATGCAAGGAATTTCAGTGTGGAATGAAGCTTTTTGCTCTACCAAACTATTTACTTCAAAGAAGATTTATGTGCGGCTTTAAGTGCTCTGAATAAGTAGGGATTTTCAGAAGAGTAGACGGAGAAAAAAGTTTAGTAAAAATTATTAATAATTTTGTAGAAATTACTATACTTTCTGGAAAAGCCACCAGAAACTGCACAAACTCAAAATATTACTATACTTTGTATGAAATTTTGCTAGAAAGATATAAAAATTTATTATAAGTAATGTAAAATTTACTGTAAAATTAGCTACTTTAAGCGCGCTTCGCGCGCATCATTTATCTCTTTGTTTTTTTGTTTTTGAGGTTATGAACATGATCAAGTTTCATTTTAAAAGTTTGTTTTAAATAGTTTAAATTATACGATAATAACGTAAGTCTCATAAATAAAATCATGAAATTTTTCTTATACTATTCAGTTTTAAATATTCAAAGTCAAGAATCCAATCTTCAAAATTCAAACATACTCGATTTTGGCGCTTATTCTATGTAGACCAATCAAATGAGCCAGCAACAACCAATCAAAACAGTCTTATTGTGATGACAGATTTCCTCCATCACTTTTTTAAGAGAGGATATGGTAATTTTTTGGGTTTTTTACAGTTTGTGGTAGTTTTATCAGATAGTATAGTAATCTTTCCAAAAATTTTTTCTCAGCGTATATAAATAAATATGATAGAGGAATAAATATGAAAATATTTACTGTATAATAACAGAAAACTTTCATTTTTTTAAAATTAAGATAAGTTTGTTACAGTAATTTTTTACTGTACTCTCCCCGTGCGCTAGCTCTCTCAGTGTCTCTTAGAGCCCCACCCTTTCTCGTCCGACTGCCATCTAAACTGGCCCATCTGTGATTATATGTAATTACTTACACTAACGTAGTTTTGGGTATAAAAGCCGAAACAATGCAACAAGTTAGTTATTGACGAGCGGACTGTCTTCCCGCATAATTAACTTGACTACAATATCAATTTATTGTAAGTTCTATTTATTTATATTATTTAATGTGATTGGGTGCGGTTAACATATATGTTTAAATTTTTTTGTGTAATTTTCTCTAGTTTCCTGAAGAGGAGCATACGAAATAAAATGTCCGAAACGTTGGAATAATTAAAATGTTGTTGTTTACTTAAAATCATCTGTTATAAACAAACATCAGGTTGGTAGATAATGGGTCATAAATTTCAAAACTACAAAAAAAAGTAATTTTTTAATAAAAAAAAAACTTTAATTTTGAAATTTAAAATTGTAAAGACATAATATTTACTTAATCTGTGAAAATATTTTAAGGTTTCTACTGCTATAAAAGTATTTAATGGTTTATTTTAGAAGGAACATCCGCTAAAGTACCATCCCTTACTTCATTACACCGGCTGTAGTTATAATTAGTTTTTACTACCTTGCGCTGTCGAAATACTAATTTAACTTTTCGTGGTACTGTTTGAGTTTAAAATGTAAATATTGATTTGAACAACATTCTGTTAACTATTTCGTAACTTCGAGAATTACAATGTTTTTTAGTCCCTAACGTAATTTCCTCGGTTTCATTCAATATAATACGTATACATATTTTCTTTTTCTTTTCTACTTTTATTCATCGTCAGCATAACTTTTTTTTTAGATCCTAGTTAACTGTTTCTTTATCGCTCAATAATTATTCGTTGCATTACTGTTTGCAAGATTTAAGTTCGTGTATTCATGTTTATTCAAACCTCCTTACACAATTCTGTACCAACAAGTGAATTTGTAATTTACATGCTGAGTCAAAAATGTGCAACTCGGTAAAGATATTATATTACGAGTTTACTTGTACTTGGTTTCTCTCACTTTCTCTATTAAAGAAAAGTTTATGAAACCACTAGAAACTACGAATTGCAAATGAACAATACATTTTCAGCAGCATTTTCATGAATATACTTACACTTAATATACGAATTATTTAAGATAATCGCTAGGTACTGAAAGAAAAGTTTCGCAGTAAAAATTACTATATTTGATAGTACGCGTGGGTCAGACTAATATTTTTATGAAAACTACTTATACAAGGACTCAAACAATTGACATTCCAAGGCTACCAAACCCCTACACGTATATCCATCCACAATTTTTCTAATTTCCCCTAACAATCACCCATACCTCCCCCCTCCCACTCCCTTCACCATGCCATCCCTGCACGTACGACCATCGCGTATGTCCAGCGTGTTCTCCCCCTCTCTCTCTACTCCGGCATCTCCGTGTTCGCTCGCGCTGCGATCCGCGTCTGTGACTAATTGAAATATTCCCCATGGTCGTCGCTGCAGTGCGCGTACCTGCAGCTCTCGCGACACATCACCCCTCTCTTCATGTGATTCTCGAACCATCGCGCCCATGAGAGACACGTATATACTCCATAGTCCGTAGCAGTATACGTATATGTATAGGTATAGAATCCGCGATCACTCGCCGTTGCGCGCGTAGGGGGGATAGGAGGGCCACAATGGCGATCGCTCTGGCAAAGGATGATTTGTCACATGGCAGAGAGCGAATCTTAGATTGGGCCTTTTGTCCGTGGAATATATTATACGAGGAAGGTATATATACACGCTCCTATGCGCGTACGTGCGTGTGTGTGTGTGTGTGTGTGTGTGTGTGTTGTGCGCATATAATGCAAGGTAGTGCAAATGCACGTTCCGCGACGCTGATAATGCGCTCGCGCGCGCGCGCGAATCGATATACGTGTAGCCGCCAAGAGAGGACTGCTAGCTGCAGCGGGGCTCTATTTGTCCGCGGGCTCGCGCTGTATCTTATTATATGTGTGTGGGTGGGTGGGTGGATGGGGAGTATATGCGCGCGCTTGCATCGCTCCGAGTGGTAGTCGCGGCCGTCGACACTGCTACATGCACCTGTATCTCCCGCGAGCGGGGAAAAGCGTAAAGGGCTTTTGTTGATGTTTAGTATAGTAATTTGCGGATATTTTAGCGAATATCGTAGTTACAGGCAAAAGTAATCGATATCTCTTGTTAAAGTTTCATAAGTTTCGCCAATGTTTCGTTACGTTATACGTCGATGCATATTATACGGCTTAACTCTGCGCTGTCACCTGTTAATATAATAAAATGTATCAGATTTTTCGAACATTAAGAGCACATGTGAGTTTGTATTATTCTGGGGGTTGGGAATTTCGCCACAAATAATGTTCAGATTGAGTAAATGAGAAAGAGTAATTTTTGTTTCGTGTAGCTTATTATTGATGATTTATTACTGTTTATTGTAATGTATTCGTTATTAAAATTATGTTAATTAAAATATACAAAATAAATAATGGAAATTTATATACAATTGAAAGAAACAAAAGGCAATAGAGTGAATAACAAATGTTTGTTTGAATGTTTTTGTGAACCACGATGACATGCAAAATTGACTTTTATCGAAATATAAATGAGAAAGCTTGTGTTGTTCCAAAATAAACAGGAAAATTCGCTAGGCGCAATTTTATTTAAAATCATTTAGAGTCATAAAAATTTTGAGCAGTACTTTATTGGAATAAAATTCGCGAAATTTTCACACAAAGTACTTTAAGTCCTTTGTAAATAATTCACTGAAATCCTTTATGTTGCAGTCTGACTTGTATTTTAATTAAAAAAGTGATTGTTTATTGGAATACCTGCATACATAACTCAATTTTTTTATTTTCCCCATAAATTCTGTTTCTGAGCTTAGAACGTATCGAGCGAGCGCGCAGAGGCAACTATACAATATAATTGAAAGGGCGAAACAGTATATATCAGAAACCAAAACCCAAGTCGGGTGATATAAACTAGCATCATCGATTAGAATGATGTATAGACTCTAGAGTCTACTCCATTACGCTAACAGAGCACGCTTTGGTATATCGCGCTCATGCAAAATTTGTACGTTCATCGATAATCCAAGATACCTAGAATGAAATGTTTGCCCTCGAACAATTATGTCATTTTAAAGTAAGTACAATGTTTGCCTTAGCTATTAGCGCATCGTAAATATTTTACTAAACTTAAGCTTTATGCGCATCTCTATGTGTACACATATTTCCGCTGATCTATATCAATTTAAAAGTTATGAATTCTGAGTTTCGCGTTTTTGGCGTTAAGCATAAACGTATAATAAATATTTGTAGATATTAGTTGGATATTTGCTCGATAGCATAAATGTGCATTGTGTTATATACTACAGTAAAGCTGAGAATAAATGTTATCGGTTTTAGTATAGGCGGAAAGCATGCATTTTTAACATAAGCGGTATTGATTGGAATAAAATGCTTAATAAAAGATGAAAAAACGTGCGTGGAACAAGTAGACGGACTCGCGGAAAATTGCTTTCATCGAGTTTTTAAATTGCAAAATATTTTTCTAGAAAGACACGTTATCTATTTATATAGTACTATGTCCTTCCCACTTACACAAACATTTTACTTTTAAATAATATATAATATTAAAGTGTAACATTTAATTATAAGAAAATAGGAACAGCTAATGAACTAGTTCCAAGAATACAAAATAGAATATTGGAGTAGGTTTTATCTGTAAGATGTATTATTATTAACTCTAAATATTTATTAAAAATATAAGGCTCTCCCGAGAAGCGGTCGTGCCTAAAAAGGATAAAAAATAAGTAAATAACCGTGAATATTTTACCATTCCTGGAACAGTAATTATTGTATAATTTTATATACTACAATACCGATATTTCCGTGAAACGCGTTGAATTTTTCAAGCAATCATAGTTAGCGCTGGACAGCTGATATATTAGAGTCCGATTAAAAATCGAGGCAAAACAGCGTTATTTTCCAACAAGAGTGAAACAACTTAGCGGCCCTACATCAGACTCTGCCTTCATTTCCAATCACCATCGCGTTAACAGCTCTCACCATTCATCACGACGGCTCACCGTACGCCCTTATCCCTAATCAAGATCGGCAAAGATCGTTTTGAACTTTTTTCTCCTACCATCGCCTACTCAATTTCCCTCTACACATACTCTTACAGCGTTGCTTTTCCATCCGTCAGTCGAAGCCGCTTTCTCTCTCTAAACGCTCTCTTTCTCTCCACTCTTCCAAATAAAACAGAACCAGACTAAAATCGAAAGGATCCGGCAGCGTGTGCTGCGCGCGGCGTGCTCTCATCGAAAGGGAAAAAGGCGCGCGCGCGCACCTCCTTTTCTCGCGAATCGCGCACATTAAGTCCCGCTGATCAAAGGGAAACTGCGCGCGCGTTCGCTCGCGAGCAAAAAGAGAAGCAACAGCAGCTTGCAAGGGAGGGGGAGAGAGAGAAGGCATCGCGGTGTGCTCTCTCGCGTCCTCCTATGGCTATGCACGGGAGAGAGAGCGACAGAAAGAGAGAGACAGAGAACAGCCGAGCTCTGCAGACTTGATGGATTGCCCAAGCGATCTCTCGCCGTGTTCCAAAGTGATTGCATATCTCGCTGCTCATCTCGACTTCGATGAAGATCGATCGGCGGCCATTAAAGCCGCTACAAATCTATATGCGCCGCGAGGAGTAGAGAGAGAGAGAGAGAGAGATTTGCATGGCTCGCGCGCGGGAGGATGAGACGGCGGCCTATCCGTGAGATCGCGGGCGTAATTAGATCAGTCGCTACCTCATTCGGGCCCGACAATGGAATTAATACGAACGTCTCGCGTCCTCGTCGTTATTTTTTGCACGAGTCAGTCTCTCTCCCTCTCGCGTGTGGGGATGCATCGCGTGCGACGCGCATGGCTTCTTGTTTCGGCGCGTGTATAAGGGAACTCGCTTTGCGGTCGCTTACCCGCACGTATGCGCTAATGGGAAGACGCTATGCGCCGCGTGGATTTCTCGCTCGACTTTTTTTCCTTTCCGATTCCGGAGGGGAAAGGTTGCTTTAGGAATGGAAAGTGCAGTGTGCGGTTTTGTGTGTACGTGTGTATAAGCGAGGTTCGCAGTGCCGGCATTCTTGCATTTCGTGGATTTTTTTCCAGGCAGATGCTGATGAAGTTTTTAGCCCGTACGAGGTGATTGCGAGATGGTGGGGAAATCAGTGCTTCGCAATCACTATTTATTTGGAAACGAATCTGGGATATGTTAATTGGAAAATGTATATGCAAAATAAAAATTTCAGTTGATCAAGGAATAAATAATTCTGCGAATGCATCTCCTATGCCAAACATTTTATATTACATTTTACATTCATAGAATATATTCAAAAGCTCTAAATGATATCAAACGATCAAAAATATTACATTTATGTCATACGTATATAATATTGTCATTGGTCGCTCATGTGACGACGATTAGAAATTGCATTTCGCATCGGCACTAGAGAGTGAACCGATGCTGGAGTATCCGATGACTTGCTAAGCCGGATATCTCGGATCAAAACTTGAGCTCGCATAGCAGTATTAATAAGAAGTGATAATTTCTGTTGAAAAATTAGGAAACCGTTACAAGAGCATCATTTGAATGCAAACATTTGTAATTCGATGCAAGTACTATAAATTCAACGAATTATTAAATAATTTTCAAGAAAACAGAATAAGAATGATAAAACACGAACTCTAGCCCCGAGCAGAACGAGTTTTGAGACGCGCTAAAACCGTTTTAGATTTAGTAAATGAAATTCATTTGCATGAGTAAACTCGGCAACGAGTTTTTGAATTTAACTCATATACTTTGACTGTGGGTAGATATTTTCTATGCTAATTCTTACGATTAGTATGTACACTCACAGTGTTTTAATTTACCATTAGATCTTCTTTATATTTTATTTTTTTTATTTTCAAATTTACAGGAATTACATTTACATTGCTGTATTATATTATGTTATATTACATTGTGTATATATATTGTATCATATATATTGTATTATATTACTTATATATGTAAATATAATATATACATACCACGTGAAAACAATTTGAATCGCGACCTACTTTTATATAATTTATAAAGAAATAAAACGTGTTACTTTTTACTTATTATAACTCTAAAAATATAGCTGTAGAAATATATGCTTTGTTCAGAAAGCAGTTCTATGACACACAAAGTCACAACGATTACAAATACATTATTTACACGCATATATGTACCAACACTTTTCACACTTGCATTATTCAAATGCCTCACAAGTAAATAATAAATAAACCCAATTCTCAATATAACGCTGGTGTCAGTATAATCACGCGACACGCAATATCATAGCTGAAAAATAGAATCAGCTCATCAACTAGTCCACATTGCACAACTCTCGCGGGCTGCATTATTTAAATATCTAATTAAACGTGTAGTCTACGCCACAGAGCTAATTCACACGTTTCAAAGAGAAAATTATCCAATCTCATCAGGATCGCACCGCAGACAAAACCGGAACTACTCTGTACCTCTCTCTCGCTCTCTCCCTCCCTTCCTGTCATTCCGATCCGCAATCCTAATCAATAAAACCGCACGAACGCCATAACGTTTTCGTTCGATAATATTCCCAGCCACACTGCGAACCAGTTTCACAGGCGGAAACCGCCTCCCAGAACTTAACAACGACGCATTATGCTCCACACTTACACACTACACACATATAGATATGCGAGCGACTCGCAGCAGCACATGCCTCAGTCGCTCCAGCGCGAATTTTACACGGCAGTTTCTTATTTAGCGCTGAAAACGGCGGCTTTTACGAGTGCCAGGTCATTAGTTCTCCCCCCTACCCGCGTATATATGCGCGTCCCGGATAATATTCTATTCCGGAAAAAAGCCGCCCCGGCCTCCGCGAGCGGTAATAACACGCGCGTATAATATAACTAGCGAGCGCGCGGACTTAATTCCTGAAATATTTTTGCGCGCACGAGGCAAGAATGAACGCGTGGCGTGGCACAGGTGCGCGGTGAGCGGGAAAAAAGAATAACGTTTGCGCGCGTCGTTGTCAATGCGTCGCGTTATATAAGTGGTCCCGTTTCCTCGGGAAAGGAGGAAGATTTTTTGTTCGGCTTTCTGCTGCTGCTGTGGCTTGCGCGCTATAGGTGTGGCAGTTAACAAGAGCAGTACGACGTGAATTCTCAATGACGATAGTGCGAGAAGTGGGGGAAACGGTGCTTTCTGGTCGTAAGGTTTTTCTAATTGTAGAGTAAAGCGTGGGTATTATTCGGCAGACGTAATTTCAATGTCGACGAAAAAATACACAGAAAACGCCATACTGTACGTAAAGTAATTCTAATAAAAGGAAAATATTTCCATTATGGCAACGTGTCTCACGAAAATGAGTAATTCCTCTTCTAGCCGATATATAACTTAGAAAACAATTTCATCGCCGTAAAACAATATACCCCCCAGATACAATACCGATCCAAATTCCAACCCAGCGAGATAACGCGTTATATGATATAACGCTTCAATATGAAAAACAAACTCAATTTTCCCCTATTCCCGCGGAATTGCCTCAGCGAAGTTTGCCGATAAAAACTCCAAACCCGATTGATATATCATAAACTGCAAGCTTCGCGCTCGCCTTCGTCTTCCTCCCCTCGGCGTGCGCATCATCCACTTCTGTCTCAATCTAATTGAAAATCGCGTCAACCGCTGCGCGACATTATATGTATATATATATATCCGTCCTCTCTCTTTCGCGATAGCTAGATATAACTTTATAAATATCTCGGCGCTTTTTACCTGCACCCTCGAGACATCCCCGCGCGCACATATCCCCTGTATCTCCCGGCTGTCGTATCGGTGGCAAAAAGTCGTCGTTCTCGTGCGACTTATTGGCTTTCGAGGTTTCTCTATTCTCTCGCGATTTCCCTCCCACGAGGGCCGCCGCCGCCGCTCGTGCGCGCACACACTCGCGCTTTTTCCTCGGGCGGCGCGAAACGCGCAGTCAAGGAGGGGCGCAAAAGATTTTCGATTGTCGAGGGCAAATATTTGCCGCGGCGGCGACGCCTTGAGAAATCCCGGCTTCGAGTGGGGGCGGCTGCTGCTGCTGCTGGCCACATATTGCCGTCTTTAGGAGCCTGGATAAACATGAAAAGGAGCGCGATTCGAACGGTTGTGAAGTGGGGTGGGGGGAGAAAGAGAGAGGGAAAGTGAGTCGTAAAAATGAAATGATCATTTTACGGCTTAATAAGCGGATTCCAGCCGGCGCGTCGGGATTATTGGTATTTTACGCCGCTCCGATGATCGTCGACGAGGGACGTTACGCTGCGACTCTTTGCTCTTTCCTTCGCAGAGGCGTGCGTGCTTTCTCACGCTTGCGCCGATTGTTTCTTGCGATTCCGCGGTGATGCGCGGTTCTTGCGCGTGCGCGTGAGCGCGGTTATGAATTCCTCTTGTTAAAAGTGTGTTATTTCGTGCTACTTATAATAAGCGCGCGAGCTTTTTTGTCCATTGTCATAAACAACGTAAGAATCTGCAGTCGTTACTGATGGTGTCGAGTAAATTTATTTTTATGCTCTATTTCAGTGCTTATATATACTTATTATAAATATGCAAAAAGTGTACGACTATTTAGATTCTTCAGCATAGAGCAAGTACCTTGGAAAAAATTTGTTTTACATTATTCCCGTGTCGTTCCTTTGAACGCGTGATTATCGTTTTGAAACAGTCACGTGATAAAGTATAATTTTATGTTGATTGGATCTTCTGAAAAAGAAAGTTTTGACAATACAACCCCGCGATAAATTTCAGTTGATGTGCAAATAAGCAGTAGGGGCTCCGCGAAATTAGTATTCACCGCTTATATTATCTACCCAAAGGGCCATATGTCTCGAACAAATCCGGAACGTTTATAGATATAAAGTATCGCTCCAAAGTGCCTCCCGCTCGGAATTACAGTAGTCAAACTTTTAAATGCGATTTACAATACGAGAATCGGATAAACCTTTATTGCTGAAAAAATTTAATTTCCGGAACTAACGTAGAAGCGCGCGCGAGTGGGAAAAATTCTGACGCGCGGATATATATATATATATATACCAACGCTTATTTTAAAATTACGAGTACAAACTTTTTTTATAGCCCGCGTGCGCTCGTGCCACGATAAAGGAGAAATCAAATTAAATCTTCCATACTGCATATCGATGAACTGCGCCACATAAATATATACCCCTCGGCGCAGATTCCCGCGCGCAGCGACGATTCATATTCGCGATTACCATATCCAGCGCGCATCGTACAAATATTATAATACGAGCGGCGCGCGGGCGCGATATTATTTAGTCCAGCCCGAATAACTGCAGGACGAAGAAGAAGAAAAAAAGAAAGAAAAAAAGAGGAACTCCTTCCTCTCCATTCTATGCAGATTCGGTCAGACGGGCGCTCGCGACGTTTATCCAATCGGGGCCGTATATTTACGTCCAACAAATAAGCATTAGAGCCCGCGCCCCACCCTCGCGGAAATTAATATTCACCGCTCATTATCCCGCCCGAGTGAAAGTCGACCATATGCGCGCGCACGCGCACGCGTGTCTCTTGTATTATCCTTTGAGAAATTTTTGATTAGAGAGAGGATGAAGGGGAGGAAGAGAGAATAAGAAAAAAGAGAGAGGCGTAATCTTGTCTCCGGGGAGTACACGTCCGACTGTAGTGAGCGTGTGTATGTGTGTCGCTCTCGCGATAATCTATAAATGCGTTCGTATAATGAGCGCTCGCAGCTGTTCCGCGCTCGCCATGGGCGAATTTAAAAGGCTTATCGATGGAGCTGCCGCTGCGCGCACACCTCGCACATGTGTATATACACAGACACCCGCGCCCTCGAACAAAATGCGCGAGCGTATTATCCGTATCTTTTCGCTTCTTTTCGCTTCGCTGGCCTTTTCATCGGGACACACCTTCGCGTGCGTGCGCGTGCTGCGGGGCTTTGGCGATTGGTTTTTCCGTTGCCGTTCCTCCCCCCCTTTTTGCTCCGGTTTTACGAGCCCCGGAGCAGTAGCTTTTACTTAGATCGGGATATTCATTTTTCGCGCGATATTGCATCAGCGCGTGAATCCTGGCTGTATCGGAGTTGAAGAGGAGAGTTGCGCGTAGCGCGGGGGTAAAACGTCTTTTGAAGCTCTGCTCTTTATATAAAGAGGGGAGGGATTTTCTATAAATTAAGCCGAAATTCGAGCAAGAAAATGTCGGCTCCTTTACGGATTTCTTGCGTTGGATATCGAGATGCGCGAACGCGCATGCGCGGCAGTCGGTCGTTTTTGCTACCTTTCTATACGGCTGCCTTTAGTTTTGCCACGGAAAAGCGATTCGAAGTCAAAGCTTTTTCATCTTGCTTCTGGGAAATGAACATTACGGGGCTTTCATTCGTTCCCTTTGCATCCATTGATGGCATTTTATTTTCCGTAATTTGAAATATGACTTTATACTGTTTGGGATTGGAATGTACTTTTCTGCTTTATGAATTTCATCATTTCGCAATAAAAACGAAACAAGCATTTCGTAATTGGCTTGCTTCTTTAATCAGTGCTATTTGCTTCTATTAATTAATTTTTCGTTACAATGGTAGGCGTTTTAAAAATTGGATAATCAAGCAATCTTATAGAAAACAACCATTCCATCGCAAAATCCAATACCTTCATCACCAACACTGCGAATCTCCTGTAAGAACCTCCTCTCTCGTCGCCGAAAGAAGCCAACAAAAAAACCGTGAGCTCCTCATTACGCCGAATATTCGTCTTCGAAGCTTATAGCTCGCAGCAAAACACTCTCCTTTCACAGAAGAATAGATCTGGGCGCACTCGCACAATGATAAGGAGCTACGGCGCCTCGACTAAAAAGCCTCCGCAGACACCTGCTCCGCAATTAGAGCTTCTCTCTCTCTCTCTCTCTCTCTTTCACTCCCTCTTTCCCTCGAGAAAACAATCGGCGTACAGCTTCCAATCGGCCTGAAATATTCGTGCTCGGCGTCCTGCGCTCACATTCTCATAAGTTCCGCTCCACTTATCCAACGCCCCGCGAATAATAATGATAAGGTGTTAGCTCTCCGGCGTCGATAATATATATGCGCGGGGAGAAAAAAAACGAGCGACCGGTCTCTCTCTCTCTCTCTCTCCTGCTTTTCTTCACTCGACTTATGATCTAGCCGGCTCAACGACTTCCCCCCTTTGCTCTCGTTCTTTTCGCTCGAAATAACAAAAAACGCCTCCGCGCGCTCGCGCAGTTTGCATCGTTAGTCGGAACTTGTTGCGCACTTTTCTCGCTCGCGAGCGCACGGAGACAAGTATAACGGAGCCCCACGCCGTTATGCACACACATATATATACGGGCGCGCGCGCACGAGTTCGCGTAATTACATATGCGCGCGAGATTAGCGCGCGATATTGCACGAGCCAGTATAGGGCTTCTTTTTTTTCCTTTCCCTCGCGTGTGCGCGAGGCAGAGACAGAGAGTGAGAGAGGATATAAACTCGCTCTCTTGCGCGTTACCGTTTATTAAAGAAAAAGGAGAGCGGATAGCGCGTCTTTTTTCGCAGGGGCCAGTTTTCCGCGAATATATATGCAAGGAGGGAGATAGGTGCGAACGCGCGCTGTTTTTTGCGCGACTGGGAGCGATAGCGTCTAATGAAGTGATCTGTGACACCGTTAGGGTAAGGATACAGGATTGATCGAGGCTGATTGCACGTGTGGCGCGCGAGAGGCCGGCGATTAATTTTGAAGGACTCTTCCTGCGTAGACTGTCGTGAGCTGCTCCGGTTTGCAAGCTATTATCATCGTGTATAGCGAGACAGAATTGAGAACGCGGGAAGGATGTGACTTTATTCATTTGGAAAATAGTTATGATGCTGAATTTCATATTGAAGGTAGTCGTAATGAACTTGTCGTAATTGAAGGTAGTCGTTCGCCTCAAACTTTGGGATAAATTTTTGGATGTAGAAATATAAAGAAAACTGCGTAATATTAGAATCTAACGCTTCCGAAAATCCAAATTCTGGACCGCTTTAGCTTTGTTTTGAAAAAATTATGTGTAAAGCCTCCACTTGAAACGGTAGCTATTTAATCTGGAAAAGTCTTAAATAAATTTCATTCAAAAAGTGAAAAGAATGCAAGAGAAAACAAGCTTTCATTTACTTTTTTCAGAATTAAAAAATATTGATTCAGTCCAAAATTTCAAAAGTTTAAAGTTGAACAACGAAAATGCACTGTTAAACCCATAAAATTCGCTGTTTGACTTTATGCATATTTTGGTGCACTTTCTTTGCCCAACATTAAACTTTCAGATATATATCTTTGGAAGGAATCAATATTTTTCAATTCCGAAAAAGGCAAATAAAAGCTCGTTTTTCGTAGTTTTATTTTCTTTTTTGAAATGATATTTCCGACTTTCCAAGATTGAATGCGGTTAGTATTTCATGAAGAGATTTTTATCAAGTTTTTTTTTTCAAAATAAAGCTAAAATGTCTAGAACTTGAGTTTTTTTTATCGTTAGGATAATATTGCGGCTTTCTGCATATTTGTACATCCAAAAACATATCCCAAAGTTTGAGCCAAATCCGTGATCCGGACACCTGACCCTCTTGTAGTTAGTAAAAACAGATATGAAATTAAATTAATTTTTTATACCGCTTCTGCTGTAGACACTAGAAAGGAGGAAAATTATGTAAAACTTTAATTCAATGAATAATTATGAGAGCTAGGTAATTATATAACGAAATGGTTCCTCATGTTAATTAGAAAGTTTTCTTTATACGTTTGTTCAGATTAAATTAACTTATTTAGCACTCCGAGAAAATCCACTCTGTTATTATATTAATAATAATAATATATGTTACACTTATGGTAGAAAACTGGAGTCCATTTTTTTGCCATCTTGGTTCAAACTAGCCATTTACTACGTAAAAAATTATTTCAATTTCCACCAGGGTACTTTTTATTAATTATTTATTTATTTATTTTGTTGTTTTACATGAAATTGTATAAAGACACATATTTTGTATAATTTCATCTTATAAACTTATTCAAAGGACAAGAATTTTCCTTAATTTTCCAGAATTTCGTTTCACCCATTCTCTCCCATTTGCACGTAACAAACCCCACAATCCGGACTGAAAGCAGAAATTACAAAAAAGAACCCAACCACGCACCTGCTAGAACTCGAATTTTGACGCTTCACAAAATAATGGCTCGCGCAGCCTATACTCGAAAGCCCGCTTTGTGTCATTTGCAGGCCGGTAGAATAGTCGAACCGGGTGAAACTCGGGAGTATATGTACATAGGCTCACCCGCACACCCGTTAGCGAGTTTTACCAATAGCTGGTGCTGCTGGTGTAATCGATGAAATTGCACGTTGACATCTTTACAAAAAACGCGCACTGACCCGCGGCTCTCATATTTGCTTTTTTATTATACGCGTACGCGCGTGTCTGCGCATTCGTGTGTACTATACTGTGCCGGTTCGCGCGCTTTTTCTCCACAATGCTATACCAGTAGAATAAGCGCGCGTGTTATAGTGCAGAAGAAGCGGCGCTAGAATTTGGCAGAATTCGCTGAATTGTAACTTGCGATGCTTGCTGGAAAATGTTAATTTAATTTTTGCAAGGGGAGTCTGCTGTTTTTCTTTTAGCATTCTACGTCTTATTTACTGTTAAGAACGATTTTAAGTTTGCTAAAGTTTCAGATATTTGAAAAAGGAATAATACATTTAAAAGGATATTTTTTTATTAGTAATAGAGAAAACTCGCGAAATAAAACTTTTACTAAATTGTGTCAACTAATAGATAGAATAAATTTATTTTGAACGTAAATATTATGATTTATGTCTTAACTGGCTAAACTCAATTAATCATATTTTGTAATAATCACTTACAAATAGAATAAATACAATCTAATTACAAGTAATTAATAACTCGTTAAAAAGAATATAATAAATTGCAGCAAAAACGTAAGTATTATACTGATATTACTCCTGACTTTTTCCTAGATGCGGATAAATAAATGATCCACGTAAATTATAATCACTCCACCAATCCCAATCATTCTCTGAACGATGCACGCGTTAAATAAAACTCACGAAATAAAAACATAAACAGTCTAATTAGATTAAAATATGTTATTTTTATCAGCTCAATAAATGTGTGTGATAAAGCTTACATATGACTACCGACCAAATGTGAGAACAACTGTAGAATAATCGAAAACTCACAGACTTTAAGCTTTCAAACGATGTAAGAAGTATCGGAATAAGATATTTTAATTCAATTTTGTAAAAATGGAAAGGTTAACACGGATGTGGTAAATGCAGAAATGATTGACCCGGCTGACGGTTATGATAATAGTACACTGAGAAAACTGTCGTAGGAAAATTTACTGAAAAACTAACAAAAATTACTATATTTGATAGCAACGCGGGGATATAAGCAAATTATAAAAAATTTTGCTATAGTTCAGGAATATTTACAAGGTATCTTAATAATTTTTACTACTACACATAGCAAAAAGTGCCCTCTACATGTAGTACTTATTGCGTGCACGCCGGGAGCACGTGTCTGATTGAGGTTATGTTTCTCCCGCAATTTGAGATTATCTTCCTTTTAAGTTATCAAAAACATCGACAATATCGATTCAGTTGTTTTATTTTTACGTTGTGCAGGTGAGCTATGAGTTATTTCTTTATATTATCATAGTTATTTATTGCTATCAAATAATCATCAAAGTTCTCTCGTAAGCGAAGGTAGCCAATGTATCAGTTCCAAAATTTTGTACTCAAGAAGCTCACGTGGGTAAGAGGTTAGCGCGTCTGCCTAGCGTGCGGAGGGTCCAGGGTTCGAATACACAACCACCGTAAAAAAAAATTTTTATTTCCTTATTTATTTCTTGTATAGCTAAATTTAATTAATAATATATTAAATATTGTATAAATATTAGGTATCCTATAGATATAAAATCATGAAAATCAATTTTTTTTTAAGTTTAAGCTTGGCTACAAAAATTACTATATTAGTTAGCAAAAGTACCTAAATTTCCATGATATCCCATCGTTGCTATAAAAAATAGTAATTTTTATTAGCTTTTCAGTAAATTTTCCTACGACAGTTTTCTCAGTGTATACAACATAGTACACAAGCAGTCCAAAGCGATAATGACCGTGGGTTTGCTTCTATTATAGCGCATTTCTTATTCATAATGCAAACAATAAATGATTAAAGTCCAACTTTTATAACCACTTAATATAATTAAAATAAATCAAAATACCATTTAAAGAAATCAAGTTTAAACAATTTAAACAATTGTTTTTTTCAGTAAAGAGTTGGAAGAGATCGTGCTTAATTTGTCCATTCAAGAACAAACCAATTACTCGGATGTTAATCTCTTAATAAACGAAACTGGTATCCGACAGCCAGCGAGTGATTTGCTCAAATTACATTAACGGAGAAGCCAAATTATTTTGGGCGTGCCTCGGCCATAATGTTTATTTCCACTCCCCCACCTCTCTCTTACCTTCCACCGGTCGTAACGACGTTCACATGTGCCATTCGACACGTAATTCAGCGGCGCTCGTCGTCATTATATGCCGCTCGGAGATATCTCACTTCGGCATCGAAATTCTATTCGCGATAGAGGGAAAAACAATGCCGTGGCGAAGTCTCGCGGCGCGCTTATTTATTGTGCCCAGATCTACGCGGCCGATACTCGGATGAAAAACGACGGAGGGCCCGGTTATTTTCCCGAAGACGGCGATCCATTTTGGCGCATCGTAAAAATTCACATTTTAATTCCGGGCGTACCGCGAACGCTTCGCGAAATTAAATACTCGAATTACAATTCGAGACGCGCACGCACGAAGAAGGAGGGGAATAACGAGGTAGATGTAACGTGAAAAGAGCGGCTGGATGCGTATCGCGATTTGCGAGTATGTATGTGTGCGTATAATGCATGGGGGAGACACGTGTATTATACGCGTTATATGATAATGTTAATTTTCGCCCTTTGCATTTTTAATGCAACGCGATGTGCACAGTTTTTTCAGACAACTTCAATTCATGAAGATAGAAAGACTTTTATACACGCCGCATTCGTGTACACGGTGTTAAACGTTTTTATATGGTATTGAAGTTGAAGCTTTGCTAATGAATGCGTATATATGTGTATCCTTCGTTAGTGGTATGCCAACCGCTTTTAAATGAAGATACTTTGGGCCATGCAAACATTTCGCATGTTTTTCAATCTGCACGTAAAATTCAGAAGAAACTGCACTAATTTATTATTTTTGCAAAGTTTTCACTTTATTGTGCCGCTTATTACGAAGGTTCATATTGTGTGCAGTTAACATCACCGTGCTAATCAAACTTTGCAATTATCAGAGTGGAATAACGAATTTATTGTCGCCATAAGAAAAACTGCACAACCGTTTAGCCTCTGAACATTTCAATCTAGAAAATTTTTATTACCTTTGATATAAAAATATTTTTATCATAATTATACGAATGGCAGCTATATTTCCTCTGAAATGACTAATAGAGCGCGTTTGAAACGCTTATCTTTCTCTCCTATATTTGAATGGCAAATTTCAAACAACTATAAATATTTATTCGCCAGTAAAATAAATCATTCGAAAACGGCCGAATGATAATAATAACACGTATCGGTCGAATTCAATATTCACCGACGAAAGCACATCCACACCTGCAAAAGGAAAAATGCAGCCCGAATATTTTATCTCCTGGTCTCAAAACGAAAATTACAGCCGCGAACTACAGGGCAATAAAAATGAATCCCGCGCGCCGGCGCGATATCATTTCGCACAAAACTACCCGCAGCGGTCGAAATCCAAGGCGGCGCACCGCAGCTCAGAATCACGACTTACGAGGATCGAATTTCAACACTACTTCCCGCACGCTTGGGTACCACACCGGCCAATCATCGAAATCGAACTGCGCGTATAATTATTTTCTCTCTCTCTTACTCTCCCTCTCCTCTCGCGCATACGGCACGTATATAATACGTACCTATACATATCTGCACCTCGGCATCGGCCGCCTCTATAATGCGCGCATCTGCCGATAACGTACATATACCATACGGCGCGCGCGAAAAATCCGGCTTCTCTCTCTCTCTCTCTCTCTCTCTCTCTCTCTCTCTCTCTCTCTCTCTCTCTCTCTCTCTCTCTCTCTCTCTCTCTCTCTCTCTCTCTCTCTCTCTCTCTCTCTCTCTCTCTCTCTCTCTCTCTCTCTCTCTCTCTCTCTCTCTCTCTCTCTCTCTCTCTCTCTCTCTCTCTCTCTCTCTCTCTCTCTCTCCAAATGTGCGTATATACAACCGCCGAAAACTCGCCTTGTAATTTACTTATAAAGTGTATACGCACGCAGAAAGAGATGGATCCGCGCGCGTGCGTATACCGTGTGATTAAAAGTCGCGAGGAGAGAGAAAGAGAAACTGCCAGTGTGTGTATGCATATAATACACCTTGCGCACGAGGCTCGTTTGCGTGCGCGAAATATGACGGGAGAAATAAATTTCGACCGCGCGCGTATCTTCGCCGCGGCGGCGTCGGCTGTCCCTCTCTCTCAGGAGAGGTGAGGGCTGCAGGGGCGACGAAAGAATGGCAAAGGAATAACATTACAGCCCGGGGATGGAGAGAGAAGAAAAGAGCGACAGAGGGAGAAAGGGAAAGGACGGCGGGCAGAGGAGCCGCCGCGCGCGCTCGAGTGGCTCGCGGCGCGACAGTCCTTTTAATTAGTCCGAGGTGCGAAGAAGTCGTGCGCGCGTTGCGGCCTCGAGTGTGTATACACATATACATATATACCCAGAGCAGTATACGCCTTCATGGATAATACGCGTGTCTGCGAGGCTCTCGAGCGCGCGCACGGCAGCGGAGATAAAATAACCGGGACCCTCTCGTGCGCAGCAGCAGCCCGCAGAATGCAGAACGGCGCGGAAGAGCGCACGCAGCTCCACGACGGCGGCGGCAGGCCCGAGGGGCCGCGCCTCCCTCTCTCTCGCGATCTCCGCTCCCGACAGGAGTCTTCCTTCTTCCCAAGACGCGAACCGGTTTCTCGTTCTTGCTCTATTGAAATTCCGAGCGCGCGCGCGTGTATGGAGGTTTATATATGTATATATGGTGGACAGGCGAGCTACTTCGTGTGTGCCCGCGAGAGAGTGTTATCGCCCTCCGCGCGGCCGACTGGCTGCTGCTCCTGCCGTGTGAGTATTATACGAGGTGCGTGAGCTGCGCGCATATAGCGTATATAGGGGGAAGTTTTGCCGCGCGACGTTTATAGGCCGGGATTAGAGTGATATGAGTTTAATTAGATTTCGGACGTGACGCGTGTGGGATTTGTTTTTGGGTGGGGGGCGGTGAGTGTGGCTTGGGTGTATAGCGGTGCGGAATTTGTTGTGGTCAGAAAAGTTTGCTAATTCGCAATTGAATTTTGATGTGGTGTGGTATATATATAGGTGCGTCTGATTGCTATCTCGAGCTCATTGATTTTCTCTGATTGGCAAATCTGTTAATATTTTGAGTCGTTAAATATTCAAAACGCAGCACAATGAATAAATCAATACAACAATTTTTATTGTGGTGGTTAAAAGTATATATGAAATAGTGGGATGAAATTAAATTTTTATATATAAATCACGAATTCAACTTTTATTACATTTTATGGACGTTATATAACCATAAAAGTCATTCTCATGGCAATCATTTCAATATACCTACATGTGTTATGTCACCCCTACCGCTATTGTCAATGCCTGCTGATGAAACTTGAATCACGATTGAAATGTATTCAATAGAAACGTATTGTAATGTAGCGTAATTACGATAGGTACATATGTAATTTAAGTTTCAATCTGAATTCCTCACAAAGGTCTCGACCACTGCTGACGTAATATATAATCCTTTCAACTACACTTTCTAATACAAAAAAGTAAAATCGTAAAGAAGACTAATCTCTACCTGTTGAAGTAACAATTATTATTATTATGAAATTTATAATATGTTGTATATAAAATATTTGTATAATAATAGTTCCACACAATCTTTTATTATTCTTATTTTATCTATTATTTTCAAAATTTGCATTTCAAATAAAAATTACTGGTATATTCGACACACACTCTCTAAAAATGAATAAGTAAAAAGTCATTCACTATAGTACAAATAAATGAAAAAGTTGACTAATTTTTTAGTAAATATTCTTATTATGCAGCGAGAATTTTATTCCACTACTTCAGTAAGTGAATAGTCACTAAAGAATTAGTCAATTTTTTCACTTATTTGTACTGATGAACGATTTTTCACTTATTCATTTTTAGAGAGCTCTTTACGACAAATGAACCTCTTCAACGTTCCCAAAAATCGTCGTTTCTGATTGATTTGATATATACTATACCCCAAACTATATCCCTATTGACACCGAAAAGTCAAGAAGTCGAAAAATTACGACGCACGAGCTCCGATTTCCTGCCTACGCTTCCCCTCGAGCTTTTCTTCCTTTCCACCCAAGCCCCAAAATCGCTCTGCGTTTTTCTCTATTTTCCTCCTCCTTCTCCTTTCATTCGATCCTCGCGAGTCGCTCTACTCTTTCACCGTTAACATATATATGTATATATGTGTTCTATACGTATGCATCCACATTACACGGCCTATACGAGCACACACACACACACACACACACACACACACATACACTCCTAGATCGCGAATCGGGGCTACCGTAGGATGAAGGATCGAGGCCACTTGCGCGGATGTTATGAGATTTTTCGATCCTGCGGGCTCGCCCTCGCCTATTTACACGTACGTGCGGCACGAGCTCGCGAGCACAGATACACATTCGCGTATGGGCGTGTGTGTATCGATTCGACCGACTTCGTGACTGCAAAGACACGAGCATAGATATCATGCAAATGGCGCACCGCCGCCGCCGCTGCTGCTGCTTTTGAGGGTTTGCATAAATAAAGCGCGATTACGGGCGCGGATTTTCCTGGGCCCCGCACATGTGTGTGTGTGTGTGTGTGTGTGTGTGTGTGTGTGTGTCGGAAGACGTGGATTTCTACGTATTCCTCTCTCGTGATCGCTGTCCCTCTCTCTCTTGGTGTTTGTGCATATGCATGATGTCGGTCGAGAAAGGATTATTTTTTCGAAAATGAGAATCGCCGTTGTATTGTGTTTCCTCGGATGGATTTTTTGCGTCATATTGAGAAGGATTTGATACAGAAGTCAGTTTTTAAAATCGTTCGAGCGTGTAGTCGGAAATGGAAATTTAAAATGAAATAACCGAAAAAGTCGCTTTATACGCTTTATAATAACACGTTTTAATTAACAGACTGACTTTCGCGTTGTCTTCTTTTATTATAAATTTACGTAATTAATGTGCAATTATAATGTGTTCTGTACTTCTTTATCAAATTTACTTTCCATCGTGTTTAAAGAGCACCATACATCCGACGTATAATTTTACATAATTTGCAAAAATATTAACCCCTTTATTACGATTATTTTCGCATTTTCAGAAAATTACATTAAACTGTCGGTGCAAAAGCTGCGCTGCCGCGCTTGTTCGCCCGCACGTATTAACATAAAATCGCGGTATCCAATACTTTTGATACTCTATATACAGCAACCGGAATATGCTGTATCACGACATAATTACAACGAAAGTTCTTGCAAATGACTATTCGGTTACTTCTCATGTCGGCTCCACACACTTTAAATTACATTTTTCAGCAATTTCAATTCAAATGCGCATAATTTATGAAACAAAAAGCTCATATTGGTCTTTCGCGGGGTTAATGAGAATTTCGAAATTCACGGTGCACCGAATGAAAAAGAGCTGTCCGAGAGAGCCCACTCGCTCGCTACATAAAAACGAAGTACCTATACGAGCTATTTACCTTGATAAACACGTAAAAAAACGACATATGTAAGAGGTAGAAAATCTCCTTCCCCCATTAGACCACGAGTATGTACATATAGAATCCATCCAACGGGACAGCGTTATACGATTTATTGCATAATGCCCTCTAATTAAGAGCGATACGATTGCGAGTAGGCTGTACGGGAGAAGTTAAGTAACCAACTTCGTAGGTGTCCTCGATCATAATAATAAAACTCTGCGCGGTCGGGCAACGCAGCAGCAGCCGTTACCCGTAGGCGAAAAAAGTCGGTGTGTGTGTGTGTGTGTGTGTGTGTGTGTGTGTGTGTGTGTTTGTGTGCGCGTGTCTGTCGTATCGATCGCGATCCAACGCCCCGCCTCCTTTCCTCTATCGGATATCTCTCGATCGTCATGCTTTATTATATTGCGCGTCTCTCGTTTATGTATATCGCAGAAACGCGTGTCCACGCGCGCCCGTCGCTCAATAGAATTTTAATCGCGAAATTCTTCCCATTCAGCTTCCGCTAGAATTGAAAGCTAATTGATCCGTTGGCAATTTTGACTCCTTTTTGTACACGCGCGCCGCGTGATGGGAATGTATCGATGGGTTGATTTCACATCATATACACAGATAATCGACTGATTTAAATATAGGATTTTTATGGAGATATTTTAATCGCTCGGTAGGATAAATACGCGCAATGTAGGTTAAAAGGTACTGAATTAAACAACTTCATTGAGTAACAGCCAACGGTAAAGGATATCGAATGACCGCACCTGTACTAGTATAGGATTGCGGTTCGTACGTGTTATTATGCGGTTCTGCTCGACGCTTATACTGTAAATGTAAAAAAAACACTTTATTTATAAAAGATGTATTATATACGTATCATGTATTTCCGTCGTACACGTATACATTTCACGATTTATGTATTGAAAAATGAAAATTAATGGTTTGTAAAACGAATGGACGCTGATACGTTCTGAATATCCGAAACGATGTTTTACATATCTAATCCAGTTTATGGACCCACGCACTCATTCTACAAACAGTTTAGCAGCATAAAAAGACTACGAATCCTATCAATCTATTAGGCATTATAACTTCCTCATCGAATACTTAAAAAATCATCTATTTCACCGATTTTATTCAGTCGTAAATATCACAATTTATCGTTCAAAAATTATAATTTGTAATCAGCCTGTCCACCCATAAATTAAGATATCCAGCACGCCTATTTATAAATACCAAAAAATTATGAAAATTTAACATGAAGTTGAAATCCTGCCACCCGCGATAACGTCAATTCCTAATCCACGCGAAACTACTCTTCCATTCGCTCTCGCGCTTCGTACATATTACATACCGCTTCCATAAACCCTCTGACCAAAGCCCCTACCGACTAAAGAAGCAAAAGACTTCCCGATCCTCGTGCGCTCTATGCGTACACCTACGCGCGCAATTATACACACGCGCGCGTACCTTGATTTCTCTAGAAAACGCATCGTACATACTCATATTGTTGCGCGCGAATATATAAGTCTAGCCACCGCGGGGGAGGCGAAATATAACTAAACGAGCGGCGCCTGTTTTACGGCGCTTGTGTGTGTGTGTGTGTGTGTGTGTGTGTGTATTTATATATGCGGTGTGCGCGAGATAAAGTTGTTGTAACGGCCACGCGCGCGCGCGATTCCTTTGTGCGTAAAACAGTTATTGCCTTATCGCGCGTATATACGGGCCGAAAGAAAGCGCGGGGCGGGCTTTTTGAACGCGGACGATTCCAATGGAAATTATGTATCGGTTGTTTGAGCGGAAGAGTGTAGGTGGTGCTGATACCAGGATCAGTAGTTTTGCAGAGTTGCAAGGTATTTTTTGAGTGTACGATTTTTTACGGCCATAATTGTCACGATTCTGAGGGAAATTATATGATGGTGTATCCATATTTAATGTTACAGACGTTCCGTTATACTTTCAAAAGAGTTAAGAAACGGCCAATATTAAAAGTTAAACATGAAATTGGAAGCTGCTAATTAAGTGTATTTTCTATGAAAATATACTAACGTGCATATACAAGGAAAACATTGCTATTGCTCGGTATTTTAGTAAATTTTATACAAAAAGGAAATAAATCTAATATTATTTTATTCTTTACGATACAACACCCCATATATCAATATCAAAATATCTAAAACTCTAGTTTCCCTAGTATATTCATCCATCTCTTTTCTGACAAAGCTGTACCTATAAACATAATTAACATAATTACAACACATGTTGGAATCTACGACTAAGAGAAACAAAATTCATTGAATAATCGCGCGCTCTACTTTTCACAACAAATGCGCACTGGCGCACCTCAGAAGCAAACATTATCAATCCGGAGGCGCGTGAAGCGAGGAGGGTGGAGAGAAAAAAAGTCCATTGTGCCCTCGGAAAATAAAAAAAAAAAGAGGAAAAGAAAAAGAAAAAAGGAGCAACAGCTGGCAAATAAGTCGGAGAATGCACCCGTGGAATGAAACAATTCTCCTCGCGCCTTCCTCCCTCCTCCTCCTCCTCTCCGGCGCGCATAATTTTCCTTCCAACGAATTGAGAAGAAGCAGCAGCGCAGTGCACCAGTGCTGAGAGAGAGCGAGAGAGAGAGGGAGAGAGAGAAGAATCTCCCTGGGGGAGAGGCGAGCCGCGGGAATGATGAGAATATTTTCCACGCTGGCTTCAGTTTGCGCCGTCGCCGCCGCCGCCGACGACGGTCATTATGCGCTTTTCCGTGGGCGCGCGATATGAAAAGAAACGCGAAACTTGGCCCCTCTGCGTGCGCGCGTGCTTTAGAATTCAGAAAAAGGGGATCCCTTTGATTAAATTACTTCGCCCCTTCCTCGTTTCGCGCAAATTTTTCCACGCACCGGACCATCCGTCTGCGCGCGCGCGTTTCTTTTTTTTCTGCGTGTATATAAGGGCGGCGTCCCAGCGGAATGAAAACGTCGGTTTGCCAAATAAATCTGCTTAGCCCGCGAGCGCGTGGGGACGTTCTTTTGTTCCTTTATACGCGCGGGATGCGCGGCCTCGTGTGGCTGTAAACTTACGTATTTATATAAGAAAAGTGTATGGGTAGGCAGAAGGGGGGCTCTCGGTGAAGCTGAAATTACAGAATTTAATAAACAGAAAAGTAATATTATATTTATATTTCAAGTCTTGTATTTTATGACTGAAGTATGTCATGAGGATCAGAAAGACGAATTTATAACAGATGTACGTTCTGATGAAGTAATGTTATAAAGCGTTTTTATTTTCATATCGTACATTATATTTTATGAATTCATTTTAAAACCAGACTCCAGTAAAAGAAGAACAAGATTTAAAATATAAAATTTTTCATCAAGCAAATTGTTTCTTTTTCCAGAGCGTTCCATCCAATGCGAAAATCTCTTCTCGGCCTCAGCTTTCCAAAATGCAATGGGAGCACTTTTCAATTTTTAAGTTTTGACGCGCTCTGCGCCTTGACACACATGCGTCGTGCATCTTGCATACACACTACGCAAGTTCACACGCGCGCTGTGCAATCCAGCAGCTCTAACCCTGAGTTTAAATTAAGCATAATAAATATGCGCGTTCCGCGAATAGACGTGGAGAGGTACGCGGCCTCTTTCCGTTATTCTCTCGCCCCTTTTGTTTTGTTTCCGCGGCCCCTTTGTCTCGCTCCCTTTTCCGACCCGCGAAAAGTTGCAATTAGGCTTCCTTTTTTAACCTTCCGTCCTCTATAACGCGGGAAGTGATGTTTTCTGGGGCATCAGCACGCGCTGGTTACGGAAGCTTCGCGCTGTGTATATTATAGAGTCAACAGGCGAGCGAGAACCGGCGCCGCCGAGCTTTTAATATAGGCGATTTGAAGGGTAAATATTTGAGGGCAACCCCGCATTTAATTGGAAAATATAATATTATAATTATTGTTTGCGTGCCTCATTGTCGTCCTGTGATGCATTTGCTCAATGTATGTGCCCGCGAGCTCCGGGGGTAAATGAATATCGTTGACAGCAATTGGGTTTGTAAATGAAACTCATAGGTAATTTTGATCATTTTTTTCAATTAATTGACATAATAATAGCCTTTTTATTGACATTTTATCCAAACAAATGATTTAGCGTAAAGGCCAAACGGAATTGGAAATACGGGTGTATCACAATATTCGGAAAACAATAAATGGAAATGAATATATTTAAATACGAGCGACGTAAACCTTGCTAGTATAATATATTGATTGAATATAATAATAATAATAATAATAATAATAATAATAATACTTTATTTTTTTGTTATCATTGCCAAAAAAAAATATAGCCGAATATTCCTATGTTTCCATGACTAAAACAAAAACAGTGCACAATTTTCTGTATATCGTTAGACAAGCAACTTTAATTTTATCATTATACTCTGTCAATTAATGAACCGCATCTCGCGCGTTATCAGGCCTCGCCGGAGGCAGACCAACGAGAAGAAAAAAGACAAAAACTTCCTCGCCGCATCCTTCGACCGCACACATTTCCAAACAGCTGGAACCGCGCGCAGCGTCGGCGGCGCCTCGTGCGCGGCGCATCTCTGTAAACTCGAGAAAGAACCAACACGCCGCTTAAATACACCTGGCACTCGCTTATCTCTCCCTCGCCGCAGTACAAAAGAAGAAACGCGCACCTCTCCCTCCCTCCGCAGTAAAAAAGAAGAGCCGGACTGGCGGCGCTCTAAATGAAATATAATCTGGAATTCCCGGCCTGGGTTATCTCTCTCTCTCTCCCTCTCCCTCTCCCTCGACTGTACCTGCAGCCCACAACCAGCCCCTAATCCGTCTACGTCCCTCTGGCTCACTCACCCCGCGCTGCAAGCTGAATCCCGGCGGCGCGTCGCGATGCAAATCTAAACGCGTCTATCCCGCTCATTTATCAGGATCATTTTCGGAAAGCCAGCTCGCACAGAGTGAAGGAGAGAGAGAGACAGAGAAGGGGTAGAAAGAGAGAAGATGCAAAAGAGCATCGGAGAGCGGGATAAAGCACCGCGGAGAGAAATAAGAGGTGGGCTTTGAAAGAAGACGGAGGAAAAGCAATCCAAGTTTCCGCGCGCGCGTTTATCTCCTCCTATAACGTCGACCCTGCACTTATTTCTCTCTCTCTCTCTCTCTCTTCCACTGCATATACCTGCACGTCTGTGTACGCGAGCATATACTTTCGTTTGGGTATGGGAGGATGCGAGGTGTGCGTGTGTCGCGGATATTAAACAAACTGCTGCTGCGTCTACGGCAGTGCTCTATAGTGGGTCGCGAAAAAATAAGGCACCGATAAACATGGAAGGAAGGAAGGAAGCGATGCGTCAGTAGGAGAAAAATGTAAGGCGAAAACCGGGTCTGGCGGCGGAAAATTGTGCAGAGATGGAAAATTGGAAAATTTGCCGTAATAATATACGGGAATGGGTATTTGAAAATATACGTATTTCAGAATTTATGTTCAAAGAAAATCATATTTATCTATCATTTGTATAACTCTGTACATAGCTCTTGATAAAAGCGACATTTCTGCTTCATTAAAAGCACTTATTTCACAAAATAACGCCGCTGACAAGTCGTAATAACGATCGAAATCAGAGGGAATTAATGAGAGAATCAAGGGGCCTCGTCAGCATATCATCATTCGACGAATTTGTTCGACACTTGCTCCACAAGAACCTGAGAATCGCTCGTAATATACCTACGCGCTACACATTATCTGTCAGAAATTAATCTTGTATATCATTTGAATTTCAAATGAGCCTCAATCATACGGCTGTCGCACCTCCCTAACGCACAACCTGTAACTCGTATTCTCAAGTTACTCTTAATTCTCTGTTTAACGTGCTTATACTCGTCGTGAAAAGTTTCAAGGGCCGATTAATATATATGTACTTTTTCCCGCGACACATCCGGCTCTATAGCATTCGTCGCGGTCCGCGAAAACCCACGCGACGCGACGCGTCGCTGTCGCGTCGATATAACGTACTAATGACACATTGCCGCGGCGTAAAAACCTTGTCGGCCAATTAGAGACTCCGGGAATTTTGCACCGGCCTCGCGACACTTTACACGTACGCGACGACCGGATTTTATTTTTCATTTGCGACGCATTTTTAGCCGTCGCGACCGGTATGCAAAGCGACACACGACAGGCGCGCGATTTTCGTTTTCTTCTTCTCCCTCTCTCTCTCTCTCTCTCTCTCTCTTTCTCTCTCTTTCTCGTCCACCCTGCGACGAAGAGAATTGACGCGGCCGCGCGCGAGAAAAACTCGATTCGCGGTATAATGCGAAATTTCGAGCGTAAGTGTCTCTCCCCCCCCTTTCTCTCTCTCTCTCTCTTTCTCTCTGGCTCTCCTGCCGACAATTGCGCGCACGGCCTAATGACACGTGCACCACCATCACCGCGGCAGCTCTCTGTATAAACGCACACACGAGGGGATATTTGAATTTAAATTCGCGTCATTAAAGGCGTCCCCGCATCGCTGTGTACTTATATGTATATATATCTGCGCGCCGCCGCCGCTACCACCGTCGATGTGTTTAATTATAAAATTCCATTTCTCGCTCGCGGCAACCGGGACACGCTTTCCAAAGTGATTTTTTGAAATACCAAGGGCGACAGAAAATTTGCCCCGGCTATCGCCGACAACTCGTCCCCCGAGCTGATATGAATATGTATTAGGGCCGAGAGTGGCTTTCTTATCGTTTTTCGCGCGAATGTGTGTGTATGCACGTGTGTATATACGGCAATTTTTATACGAGACAACGTTTTTAAATGTCGCACGGCGTACTTTTTGGTCAGATTTTATACACTTATTTCGGGAGGTTATTCACACGGGCGAAGAAGCGAGGCGAATCGATGTTACGTGATATCTTAATTAAATGAGATACCGCGACGAAATTTCATAATTTTCTGATCAAATGCGTGCATAAATATCAGGTGCTTTTAAGACTCTTTATGGATGTAGATTCGATTATGATTGCTTTATAATTCCGTAACTTCTATATGAGCACCGAAAATTTAGCGTGTCGCTCAACCCCCAACGCAGAAATTTTTTAATTACATACTCTGTATTTCATTTTGCAAACCAAAAAGATTTAAAAAGAAAATCGAATTTCGTATTCCACCCGATGATGTTGTTACGAAACATCAATCTTTTTAAAATAAAAATTGAAGGCGGCTCATGTCTGTGATTATGTCAAATTCAAGACTGACAGCGGTGAAAAAAGTCACAATCTCCCCAAGCCAAAAAGAAATCGTGAGCTAGAATACGTCGTAACAGTCGCGCATTATAAAACATTAGTGACACTCATTTTTCTGCCGAAGGCCAAAATATTCAAATCCCTCCGCCCGACGAATTCACCTCCAAAAAAGCCTTTGACAGACATTTCCCTGTATATATATACACGTATACGCACCTTTTACCACTTTCAATCGCCCCGCGCTATCTCTCCGTCGTCCCAACAACAATCTCCACGCAGTATCAGTGCACTCGCGCGCACGCGGATGCCGTAAAATTCACGAGTACATAAAGAACGCAATAAAATGAGAATTTTTAGTCACCGCTTGCTCGCTCGCGCGTGGTTTTATGCTGACGCGCGCGCGCGCAAATCCGATTATCCATTTCTTTCGGTTTATTTACGAGCTTATACGAGCTAACGTGGATTTCACGGCCCATGGCGTTGACGGAGGGACCCGCGGCGATGATTGCCGCTGAAGACTTGCCGTGCGTATATTGTACCTTCGCGGCGAGGCCCCGATGACGCTTTCGACGCGCTCGAACGGCGTGCGTTTATACGTCAATTACGGGTTATTGTGTGCATGTGTGTGTGTGTGTATGTCTGAGATGCGAGTGAATGGCGATTGATTTTCGTGTTTATTGTTTAAGAACAATTTGGCCGGGTATATTATATGTTGTCGGTGAACATTTTACCACGTGGTAGTCACGGTGTTCAGGCGTGTTCGAGAAAAATAATATAAAATGGTATGGCGTTTGACACGTGCAGTTACGAATAACTTTCACTTGCTCAAATGTCCCATAATATACCGTGTAAATAAAAATAAATAGTTTTTGCAGTGCTTTTTGTACTCCAAAGAGTAAAGTTTTTCAATATCGACTTTCCTTTTATTGGATTGGCAGCTACAGAGTATATTTTAAAGCTAAAAAAAGCATGTCATCCAAAGAGCTGAAAATACTCACCTCGAAAGTCCTCACACGTAATGCAATGCGATTTATAATGCACAACAGCCCGTACAACGCATAACCCGTAATAACTCACGTAGAATAAAAGATAATATAATCCAATTAACTGTCCATAAATAAAATCCACTTTAACTGTAGATAAAATCCAATACGTTGCACTTGCGCCTCTCGACGCGCAGGCACTGCAATTGTATAACTTTATACTTTGTAGGAAGAAAAAAGTAGCGCGCCGCTCGATAAATTTAAAAATAATCTTATTTTACCCAACGCTTGCAAGCTCTAAAAACAAAGGGAAAACGGTTACACGCACACCATGCACACACACGCACACACTAGTCTCATCAAGCCGACAATTTCATACACGCGCTCGAATTACGCGCGCGCCTCGCAAAAGCCGATACTCCCGCGAAACACTTTCCCTAGCGCGCTAGCGCGCGCATCATCCCGTGTATACACACACACACACACACACACACACACTGCACTGATATACACGTAGACCGTAGGTATATTCACCACGGCAGAGCGAAGGGGGTCAGAAAGCGAGAGACCCGCAGGTGCCTCGTGCGATCGGGCGCGTTTTTCCGCGATCCTTATCGCCGTTAATTTCATCTTAATTGTGCCTTCGTTCGCATAAATCACGCGCGCCGTGTACACATATACACACACACACACACACACACACACACACACACACACATACATATAACGTATTGGGTGAATATATATAATAATAATTAGCGCGTCAATTCCCGCGGATTGACGCGGGCGTTCGCTTTGGCGTTGATTAGCGCTCAAGATACGGCGCCGGGTAAAAGAATAAAGGTGAGCGAGGAGTAATAATATCGCGCGTGATAAGGTATGCGAGAATAAAGTAATGAGATAATGAAAGGTGGATCTATCGATCATCACTGTCTGCGTACGTCGAACGCCGAGAACTGGAGTTTGGAATTTTAAACTTGCACCGGGCAGTTCGATGATTAATTGGAGTGTCAAGTTAATTGCGTTATACGAGGTTTCTGAAAAATTGAGCAAATTTTTATTATTCCGCTTGTATACTTTTATTTATTTTATATTAAAATTCACTAACGGTTCTCTCTTTAAAAAATCATGACTGGAAGTAGTGACTCATTTAAAGAATCTATATATGTGATTGGTTATTTGAAATAAGCGCGAATATTTGAATTTTTTTAGATTGAAAGTGTGTGTCTTTTTTAAATCAAGTATATTATGAAAAAACCGCTGCCAATACATTGGCACTTAGCTTCCTCAAAATAATGTATTTATTCATTTTTTTTAAATTTTTTATCACAATAATTAATTGTATCATACCCAATTTTCTTTATGAATATTCGTAATAAATTAATATATATTTTTCGAAAATTCATTCTTGTTACACTTTTTCTCGTGCGACAACCCGATATTTTTATAAATCAATTTTTTCAAAATATTATCATATGTTCAATTAGTTTTATTTTAAACCTCAAATATCTTTCGTCGTAATAGTTCGATTTTATTGGGCAACGAATTCAGTTTGAAGATATAAAAAAAATATATCTCTCCCAAATTTTAGGACTATTGGTTGATTTTCTTAATATTGTTATCGCGTGCACCTTCAACTTTGGGTAATATTTTAAATCCATAATATTTTTAAAACTTAAAAATAAATTCGAACAAATTACCAAACTCTGTATTACATATATCCGTTTATTACACATATGAATGTTTATTATAAAGTCACCAATCAAGTCAATCAGTCAAGAGACTTTCCAAAAAGGTTACAACAAAAATACTGGCATATTCTGCAAGTAAAATGCAAACTTTTTCCCAATCAATGTTCTATACAAAAAATTTCGATATTTTGAGTAAAAAATAAAGATAATCTTTTGAAATTTCAACCAAATATATTCTTCAATGAGTCTAATAAGGTTAAAACTTGATCGCGCTGTAAATTACCCTCAATAAAAAACAAAAGCAAGTGAACAACACGCACGCATAGCACGTGTTATTTCCATTTTCTAGTATAGATATATCCAAAAAATTACGAATTGAAAAGAAGGCTAAATCAGTTTTAACCTCGAATATCTCTGAAATTCATAAACGAATTCTTTTACTCTAAAAACGCATATAATAAATAATATACATTCTACATCTCCGCCAAATTAAAAAAAAAAAATTAAAACAAGTTTTCTCTAGTTATCAGGCGACAAATAAAATAACTTTGTAAAATAGGAAAATTTTGAATAACAAAAAGTAATCGTACGATCTTGATGAAAATTCACATACATAATATCTATATCACATACAAAATTGTCTAGAAATCTGTAGCTGATTCATAGAACCGTTCTCGAGAAATTACGATTTAAAAAAAAGTTTAAACAATTTTAACCTCATATACCTCTGAAATTTATGGACCAATTATTTTGCCCAAAGAACTCGACCAAGAGCTATCCAAAATCTATCTCCACAAGAAATTTTGAAGAAATTACGACTATTTTCCCTCCGGAATCGTTGAACATACAAAACTCATTTTTTTCATTTTTCATGTTTTACGTTTTTGTTAATAACCAAAGAACCGTGATAGCTAGACACTTTTTTTTTTTAGAAAATATAGGTATTTTAATTCTCTTTTAAATGCTATCTATCCCATTCTGATACATACAGCCGTTCTCGAGAAATTACGATTCGAAAAAGAGGTTACAAAAATTTTAACCTCAAAAATCTCTGAAATTTATGAACCAATCATCTATCCCAAAGAAGGTGCAGGTGGCAACCAAAAATCTACCTCTACAAGGAATTTTGAAGCGATTAACACAATTTTACTCCCGTAAATTGTCGCCACCTAAAACACGTTTTTTTCATTTTTTAATTTTTTTCTTAAAAACTAACCAATAGAATGGATTCAATTTTATACATATTATAGCTATTCATAATCTCCATTATCATGATTTTTCTCAAAAAAATTGACCATTTAGTTTGGGAGTTATAAGCATTTAAAAAAAACACGTTTTTGTTAATAACAAAATAACCGTGATAGCTAGAGAAATTTTTTTTTTTTAAATATAGGTTTTTTTATGCTCTTTCGAACGCTACCCATCGGATTATAAAATTTAAATCCAATCATTAAAAAAATCAAAAATAAATTTTTCGAAAATGAAAAATTTGACATAAAACAAAAACGAATCAGTTAGTCGTACAAAATTATTTTTTTCCCGAATTCGGAATCAAAAAACAAAAAAAATGAGACCCGTCCGGTTAAAATCGACCGCGTAGATCCGAAAATAAAGCGGTATACACACACACACACACACACACACACACACACACACACACACACACACACACACACACACACACACACACACACACACACACACACACACACACACACACACACACACACATCCATACAGACATTTTGTAAAATCATGTGACACAAACTTCTAACACCTTTATTCATGTTTCTAGAGCAATTTAAAGAAAATTAAAATTTTACTATTACAAAGCTTCCTCTATGAGGAAGCAAAAATATAGTTCTTTTTTCCACTCTTAAAAAACGATGGTCGGATGTTGTGAAGCATTTAAAGATTGATTTGATTGGACTGTATGTTTTATAGTAGTATGCAGTTTTTAACTCAAGCATATTTATAGAACTACTAGATAATTAAAACAGAACAAAAACATTTGATTATTTGATTAAAAAATGTATCTTATAATTTAAGCTAATTAAAACTAAATCATAGTTAAAAACACTGTTCCCAATCGCAACAACCAAATAGTACGCGCGAAGCGCATTTGAATTTTGCTACTATCCGTTAAATAACCGAAAAATTAATTTTTGATAAATTTTTCCTTACAGCTTTTAATATTCAATCAATCGGCAAGTCGAAAAGCACATAAATATTTTACCCTCGTTTTCTTATACTTTCGAAATTAGTTCGCGCAGCCCACTAAATTCGACCTCACGGCTATCACAAACAACCCGAAACCACCTTAAAAATCTTGAAAGTAAGAGAGAGAGAGAAAAAAAACGAGCATTTCAGACGGGAAGACACGATACACGTCCGGCATGCGTGTGCATCGATACGCGAGTTGACGCGCGTGCAATCGGAGGTTTTGCAGGCGGCGCGCGAGCGCCTCGTATAAATCTGTCACCGCTGTACCGCACCGGGGACTCCTCTTACCTCTCTACCTGACTTCACACGTAGATAATAACAAAAACAATTAAGACCCCGTGAAAAAAGCGCCCTGCCCCGACAAGTCGTCCTTGGAGTCTCTTTCTCTCTCACCTGTCCTTTGTATCCTTTTTTTACCGTCCCTCTCCCTCTCTCTCTCTCTCTCTCTCTATCGCTCTTTTTTCTCCTCGCTCTTTCGTCTCCTGCGATCCTTCTTTTGTGTGCGAGCGTGTACTCGTTATTGCGACGCGCGCGAGAGAGAGAGAGAGAGAGAGAGAGAGAGAGAGAGTTTTATCTCCGACAACGGAAACATTCATTAAAGGTGCGTCCGGCAGTATATACGCGTTCGGAAATCAGCGAAATGATCGGTCGCGCGAGTATTACACACACACACACACACCCACACACCCACACACACACACACACACACACACACACATATATATATATATATATATATTTACGCGAGACGCAATTATAAGCTCACGCGTGAGAAAACGTCGACAAGGATTCGCGCGAGACCTTCTGTAAATGGAAAGAGAGAGGGGGGGGGGCTTAAATAATTTTTTTCCCCAAAATACGAGGGAATTCGACGTTCCTCACCTTCTCGATCGCGCGTGTCTTGTGTGTTTTTTTCGGTTGGGACTAACGCGCAAATGAATTGCCCATGCGATACTTTATCTCAACGGGGCCTGGTGAGAATTTAATGGGGAGATAAGGCTTTTTTGCGAGCCACAGGGGCCCCCGCGCGAAACAATGTGCGTCGGCCCAGCGATATTCCACGGCTAATTGCTCATCGATGTCAGCGAGATCTACGATCGATATACGGAGAAGGAGGAGGAGCGAAAAGAGCAAAAACATTGCCGCTCATGCTGCCGTGTATATACGCACATTTGATATAAAGCCTTCCTTTTGAGGATTTTAAAATTAACTTTTTAATAAAGCCGATATAGCTCGTTAATGGGCTGTGTATAACGACGCGCATGATGTGCGTTGGAAATGATGTATAAAAGCGAGAAACAAGTGTTTAACGCTCGAAAACGGTTTTTTAATGCCGGACGATTTACCTCGCGCGCGCTGCAAAATCCGAATATGTAGGTCAGTTGGAGTGTGTGTGTGTGCGTGCGTATATTTATATATCTGCACGTGCATGCACTTCCTGTAACTCACCATTTTTGCAAAATTACAGCGATGCTCGGGACGTTACACCGGCAAATTCAAGTTTATTCGATTACAGCTATATCCCGAAGACCAAATCGACCTTTTACAAACGCCAACCCTCGAAATCAGCTTGCGCGCGCAGAAACACAGGCACGTGTACCTCCACTATTTACCCATTACGTCGTAATTAAATCGAACACTCGTGCACGCGCGCGCGCGTATAATATGCGCTCCTCGAGTCAATTTGTCCGATCCACCCCACCTCCGGGCGTATAAATACATATTTCGCTGCGGGATTCATCGGAACCTCACCTCGACCTCCGCCATATCCAAAGGCATCCGGGAAACTCTCTCGCTCTCTCTCCCTTTCTCGCTCGCTCTCGCGCGCATCTGGGCGTAATTTCATCCCTCGCAATGATAGTAATAACGCGGCGAGCGCGCTCGCTTATTATCACACCAAGCGCTCCACTTAATAATTACAAGCGCTGCGGAATAATCCTTCTTCTCTCATCTCTCGTGCAGTCTCTGAGCTTCTCCCTCTCTTCACAGCATATGGAAGAAGCGCGCGCATGCTCGCCCTGACGCAGCAGCAGCAGCAGCACGTGTTACTCGCTCTCGCGAAAATTGCGTGAGCGCGCGAGCGGCATGTGCGCGCCATGTGGCGTGAGAGAGGCGTTAAACTCGATATTGCGCGCTCTCAACGGTTCGTACAACAGGCCGGCGCGATCAGTTTTTCGAGTTTGATCGAGGAGGGAGAGAGATTTTCGAGGGTAAAGAAGGCACGAGACTGAGATGAGATGATTGAGCGCACCGATAGCGTGCGCCGAAGCGAGATGGCACGCGAGAGGAATATATCGCCGCGGTCAGCGCGCATACGCGTGCGACTGAAGATTAAAAATTCCACGTATGCCAAAGTTGAGGTGTGCTGTCTGCTCTCTGTGTTTATGTGGTTTCGCGGCTAATGAGGTGACATTAAAATGTATTAAGAGACGCTTGAAGGGTTTTTTGTATGATTTTTTTTTCGCGAATCTGCGTCGCTGATTTTTTAATAAGTTCTGTTTAGTATATAAAGAACTGAGAAAATAGTTTTGCAAAAATTACTATACTGCCTCGTAAAACTACCACTGAGAGTAAAAACTCAAAATATTATAATTACGACATTTACTTAATTATATGACATTTTTCTAGGTATAAAAGATAATTTACTATACATATACTGTATAGTAATTTTTACCTTCTTGTAATTTTTATTTAACTATTATCTTGTAGTATACCGATATTGAGAGTAGAACTTGATTGAGTAAGTAACGTCGCTAATGCTATTTGAAAATAGTTAAATTTTAATCCGTTAGATTATTAAAAACATGGATCTAAAATTTAAATTAACTTTGAATCTACTTCAATATATGACAACGACTTGCCACTTGTCAAATTTTATTGTAATATATTAAACGAACTAAATCAAGATCGCACAAATTTCATCATGGGATATACAGAATAATGGTTTAGCTGTCCTACTATACGCGTCACGCAACGTCGCGATTAAACTGCCCGCGAATGCAAAAATTTCAATGAAATAAAATGCCGACTTATATCGGTTTTGGGATAACAGCCTTTTTGAGGCTAGAATCGTCAGCCAATCAATTGATATTACATATCTACACTACTCGAATTGAGTCTTGGTCACCGTACCATAATGGCTGGTACTAGTCTACGATGCACTTCGAAGCGGTTTTCTTCGTGCCTAGATTTATGCCGGCACTACGTCAATACATGTCAATACAATTAATAACCTTATCGGCGATATTACGTAATAAAAATTAACAAGTCAAGCAAAGTCGTGGTGTTCAACTTGATTGCTTTTCAAACAGCGTGATTATAAGGTATTAATAATGATAGCAACTTCTCAATAGTCTTTATATTGCACTACTCAAAAAATAATAAAATAAGTGCAGTGTAACCTTGGTAGAAATCGTCTATTTTTGTCCCATTTGTGAAATGATTTTTCTAACAAATTTGTTAGCCATTGTGTAGCGATTTCGGTCAAATTGCCATAAAATTGCTGGAAAAGATTAAAAACATCGTTCCACAAAAGGGAGAAAAGTAGACGACTTCAGGGAAAAAGGAAAATATACGATTTTTTAAATAAATTCTACTTTCACGGTACGATCAATATAATACAGACAATACAAACAATATGAAAGTTTTTCTTTAAATAGTTAAATCTCTGCGAAATTTATATTGCAATCCATGTTGAATATACAATTTTTATTGATAACTAATATTATATATTGATTTTCTCAAAAACCGTAGCAAAAATTCACTTTGTGATTTATCAATGGTGCTAAGAATAAGCTTCCCATGTTAAAATTTGCAAATTTTGCGACTCACTGTCTGAACTTTTAATATCACAAACGCTAATGCACTTTCGAAAAATCTAACCTTTGTAGTGGTGTTTCTTACTGATCAATTTCAATCTTATATGCCCATTAAAGCTCTTCTGTAATTCAGAAAATAGATCATTATAGTATATTAAATCAATAAAGCCAACTTATCACCGCCATCCTTTTCAAAATTCAGTTAATCAAATTAACTTGATTATCATGCCTTTTCCTGCCTTCAAACCTCAAGAAAGTGCTAATAACTTCAAAACAAATTTTTCGCGCGATACTCTGGTCAACAAAGCGCCATCATTGACGGAACTTAAAAAAAACCATGACGCGCAAAAAAATGGATCAAAAAATCATCTCTCACTCACTCAAAAAAAAACTTTTGGCATTTAACACCAGTTATCGCAGCCGTATAACGCGCGCGAGAGCCGGGGGTATATAAGGCGAGTCGGGGCGTTAAACTTGATACCAGAGCCGCTTAACAGGTCGTTCGCGCCGAAAGGCTCTCTCTCTCTCGCTCTCTTCCTCCCTCTCACCGCTTTTGCAGCGCGCGAGTAATATCTCGGCGCTCGCGCGTGCGAAGTAGATTATCGCCCAAATCTCGCCGCCGGACTCGTGTACACGTTATATATATGTGTGTGTGTGTGTTTGTGTATGTGTACGTGTGTGCAGCCCACGCGCGTGTGTATATAGTATATACGTGGTGAGCTTGTCGAGCATCGAAATCTGTGCTGGCCTCGTCAACGGGATCGAAGTTTCGAAAACTAGATTTGTCCGCTCATATGTAGCTATGTGTGTTTGTGTGTGTGTGTGTGTGTGTGTGTGTGTGTGTGTGTGTGTGTGTGTGTGTGTGTGGGTGTCCAAAAGAGCGCGGCTAATCGAGATACGTCTGTCAACCTGATTCATTTTTAATCGAAACACTTGTGCGCTTTATAACGCCGCCGATGATGACACACGACAGATCTTGCCTCAGATCGCTGCTCACGAGATTTCAGATACTTTTTCAGGAGATTGTTATAATAGCAGACTGTTGTGCGCAGTATGGGAAGTGTATATGTGTTGATAATTTATTATAAAAGTGTGTTTCGCATTTTTTTGTTATCAGCTGTAAATCACTATGGAGATGCCTGTTTTCTATGTCCTTGAGTTTTTTTTAAATTAGTAACTACAATAGTTTTTAAAATTTTTACATACGATTTATCAACAAAAGTATTGCGTATTAATTCATCAAATAATAAATTCAGAATGAAGATCAGAGAAGAGAAGTTATATAATCATTATACACCAGTTTTGATTAATAAATACAATATAATTTGTAATTTATAAACTTCGCGAATAAAATATTAAAATCATATTGTATAACTTAACAGAAAATGTTCATTTTATTTTGCAGTAGCTAAAGCTAGTCGTAATTTAGCAGTAAATGAATACAGACTTCCTTTAGTCAATAATAAATGTAATTAAATGCGTACTATATCACGACTGGTCCTAAAATAAACGACACTGTATCCGAACGCTTGAATTATTAATCCAAAATGATAAATTTTTGACCGCACCCGTTCAAATTTAACAAGCAGCTTGCTGCATATTCACCTTGAAACACGATACCACTGAAAATACACGTACAGAGTAATGCATTGCGACAGACAGATAAACAATATCAGTTAAACCCATTACCTATCTTTTCCAAAAAAGCTTCCATGTGCCAAAAATAAACCGCTCTCGAGCGTCCCACTATTTCACTTCACTCCAAGATACGCGTACACTCGCCTTCGACGTGAAATTATCGTGCGCATGCGCGCACACACAAACGATAATGACGAAAAGAGAGAAGTTTCCGACCTCATGCAAGCAATAACTCGTTGCTCCGTGAGGCGCCCGAACAGCAGCGAGAGCGCGAGCGATAATATAAAATTAACCTTTTCGGTCTCTCTCTCTCTCTCTCTCTCTCTCTCTCTCTCTCTCTCTCTCTCTCTCTCTCTCTCTCTCTCTCTCTCTCTCTCTCTCTCTCTCTCTCTCTCTCTGTATATATACCTTCTCGAGATGGTGGTGTCTTATCGCGCTCGACATTCTACTCGAGAGAATAAATAAAATATCCTCATGCCTTCTCGTCATTCCTTTTCTTTTCGCCAACGCGTATTATACATGCGTAAAAACGCGCGAGACTATAAAAAGTAATCGCTCTCCCCGGAGCTGCAGTGAGTCGACGGTGCGTATATATATATACTCGCTGCTGTGGTTTCAGCTGGATTAGATTAACGAAATTGTCCCGCTGACGTGCGCGTATATATAGCAGAACGGTTGCGACCCATGTGAATATTTTGTATGGCTCTATGGCTTGCGACGCGGTTAATTTATCGGCGAGAGTGCGGAGGGCTTTGTCAGGAGGATGTCGCGTTGATGATGTGAGAAGCCGAGGACAAGCAGTTTTGCCTCCCCCAAATGCGAGCTTTGAAAGGGCGAAAAAAAATCATGAGATAAAAACAACATGAAAATTTATTTTAAACTCTTTGAAGATGCAGATTTTGTTTGTTTGACCATTAAAAATTACACAGACTCACAAAAAGAAAAATTATATGTTTTTAGACTGACATGGTGGTCTGAGACCAGAGTCTATAGACCACCATGTCAATGTATTTTGACCTTCTAAGCATGATTTCACGGTCAGAATTAGATTTTTGAGATATCTCAAAAAACAAATCGAAAGCCATTCATTTATCTAATTTTTTTCTGCAAAATAATGTAGTGTTGATTGTGTCGTTCAAGACCAACTTTGAATCACTCTATACAATTTTTTTCTCCGAAATTTAAATGCATGAATTTCGAAAACTCGTACATACTTGTTAAAATCAACTTCTTTATTTCTATTTCAAAATTTATACATTTAGATCTCCGAGAAAAAAAATTGTAAATGCATGATTTAGAGTTAGTCTTGAACGGCACTAGCGACACTCCATAAATAAAAATAGTGACTCATTTAAAGACTCGATGAGATTGGTTACCTCAAAAAAGCGCGAATATTTGAATTTGTTTAGATTGAAAATGTGCTAGATTAAAATTTTTAAACTCAAGTATTTATAGAACTACTAAATAATTTAAATAGAATAAAAACATTTGATTTTTTGCTTAAAAAATATATCTAATTATCTTACTATTTAAACTAAATTAAACTTAATCATAGTGAAAAACTGTGAGCATAACCGCAAAAACAAACTAGTACGCGCGAAGCTCGTTTGAATTTTGCTACTTGTAGAAAAAAATGAATGAAAAAATTGTTTTGCTGTGTTTTTTTTAAGACATTTTAAAAATGTTATACCTTATACATCTTAAAAGTCAGACGCAATGGACGATTCTGATTGTGGAATCATGTTTAGGGTGCCAGAATGCACGTGGATATGGTGGCCTATATAGTCTCTGAAACATACCACTTTTTTCATTTTGTTGGCCTGTGTTATTCGTAACTTTTGACGGTATTCAAATATATTTTTTCAATATTTCATATTTTGATATTTATAATAAGCGTGGATTATTGATTTATGTGATCGATAGCCTTATTTACTTTCTTATGGATTTGTACACGGAGAAAAATGTTTGAGTAAAAATTACTATACTGTATTGAAACCGGGGGACAGACTCGCATTATCAAAAAAATTACTATACTTTCTAGTAAAAATTACTATATTTCTAGTAATTTTTACTACATTTATAACAATTTTTACTAGAAAGTATAGTAATTTTTTTGATAATTTGAGTCTGTCCCCCGGTTTCAATACAGTATAGTAATTTTTACTCAACCATTTCTCTCCGTGTAAGATATAAGGGAGATACTTGCCACTTTAAGAAAGAGTTTAAATAAAACAATATAGAGCGCAGATTTAGCACATATTACGTAACAGGGCTGTCGCATGTGAATCGTCTAAGCATCTAATTGATTGACTCACTCAGTTGCTAATTGATTGACTCACTCAGTTGATATGAAACAATAATTACATTTGAATGATACCATCGACGGTTGATCACGGCTCCATAAAAAACGGAACCATAATATATATAGTACTGTTCACTATTACACAAACCACATATTATATTATCAACATTTTTTTCAAGCTCCAACATAAAACTATAGACTTTATGGCAGAGTAATATTATTAAAATGGATTAAACTTTAATACGAGAAGACACTCCTGATGCTTTGACCCATATAGCCGCACTGATCGATATAATCTGGCGGTATATAAGATAACCCGTAAATTGCAAGCACACGCGCATAAAATTAGAATTTCGTAAGACCCCGCGAACGTTTATAGATTTAATAAAATCATACTTATTTTTATCGACGTCCATTGTTAATTCTCGCTTCCTATAAAGTGCAAATGTATAAATCTAAAGCGTATTACGTATAATTAAAGCCATGATATATCCAGAGTGGAAGAACAATTCCCCTTCTATCGCCTTCATATATGACACCAGACACTCGAAAACTCTTTCTCCAACATCTCTCTAGCGCGAAACACGATCTTATTGACCCAGCTCAGCAAAACGCATGTACATCGCCAACACCCGAGATCAGCGCAGCCCGCGCAGAAGCACCTGATCACCCGCACGCGCGCGCCGCTCCACCTGCAAAAAAGCCTCGCGCTCCTCTCCGCGCAGCATCTTCCAGCTCCCTACTCCCGCTTTTAAGAAAAAAAAGGAGAGCACGCGCGCGACCCCAGCTGGCGCGCTGCACCTTGCGCAATATTTTCACCCGCCGCCGCCGACTCCCGGAGCAGATGCCCTCGCGCGACGACGACGACAGCACACGCGCCGGGACAAGGGAACGCGGGGCACGCGACATGTGGTGAGAGAGAGGGGCGCACACCAGCCGATCTCCCGGCGGCGGCGCGCACGTCAGATGCAACGAAGGAGCGACGCCGGCGCGGGAGCACGAGAAGTCGCCTGTTGTTGTCGTGCTCGCGCGCGCGCAGGCTCATTGCTAAATGGAAGTGTCTGCGGCATCCGCGTCGTACACACGGCTCGCTGCACTGCAGAAGGCAGAGGAAGGAGGACGAGACAGAGGCTGAGCTGCGCAGCTCGCTTTTGCTTATTGGCGAATTGATCGATTATTTAACGGCGCATTAGGCAGCTTGAATTCGAGCCGCGAGCCGGCGTAGGTATATATAAGTACTATACATCCCTGAGCGGAGCGGAGGAGGGAAGCTTGGCTTGCTCTGCGGTACTGCGAGCGTGAATGTCCCGTGAATAAGTGAAATTAGCCTGTCGCGTGAAAGAGAGGCAGTGAGGCTCCTCCGAGATGTGTTTTAATTACATTTTGGGAATTATGATGCAGTAGTTTCGGGAGCTACTGATAAGTGGCAATCGTAGAGAATGACGGTTTGAGTATCGCGAGTCTGGAATTAACGAATGTGCATCACGGATAATCTATTTTCTCTTGCGGAGGCTGCGGTGATTAAAGCTCGAAGTGAAAACACTGAAAATGGTGTCATGTGTTGTATTGGACATCGAGGAACAGTCTTGCTTAATTGGTCATTTAAAAATAATTTATCGATCGTTCTGGGGAATGAATTTTCGTCGTGAATAATTTAACTGGGATATCGTATTACGGATAGAATAGAATTCAAATGACATTTTCTAATCATTACATTATTGTTTTCACAAGAGTTTAACTGCTGCAGATGATTTTATAGAATACCAATATAAACGTTTATTTTGAATACGCGATTTTTACAACTTCAGTTACGTAATTTACTTTTTTTTCTGAATTTGCCTGAGCTGCACTGTCGTGTACGTCTCGCTGAAGGTGTAAGAAAGGATGAAGCAGATGGCGTACTGTGTATCATAAATGTTGAAAAGTTATTCGCAGAGTTTTTGTTAACATGATGGTACTGGTTCAGAATTGGCGTCAACACTGTCATTGTCTCTGCAGAAAACGCATATAGACCGAAACCAATATCCTACTGGACGTCAAGGGTTGAGCTGTCAATTAAACATGATTTGATATAAAAATTGTAGTCGTTCGATGAGTTTGAATTTTTTCTTAAACGAGCTGGAATATACAGAAACGTAGGGCTATTGTTTTAGTCGTATACGCACATATGTCGCGAGTTTCGTTGTAATTTTGTTAGTGATTGTTTTCTCAGATTCAAATGAACAACTGAATAGGTGCTTTGGTATTGTCCGTTGTTGCGTCGCAACAATGAAGTACAAATTGAAAATTCACTAACCATCTATGGAATTGAAAAATAACGTTTTTATTCAGAGTTACTGCATGCCAAAGCATTGTTTTTCCTGGAGGCACAAATTTTCTCCTGGAAAACAAAATGGAAATTTATCACCATTTCGTGAACCAACCAATTAAGTCAGTAATGTGGTCAGTAAATAGTAGCATGAAAAGAAAATTAACTTCTGTTTTGAAATTCCAGATTCAAAGTTTATCAAATTCAGTTACATTGTACCTTTTTCAGCTTCAATAAAGTTGCTTCGCAGAAAATTATACTTAAATATAGTTAAACTACCAGGGTAAAAAGGTAACATATTGATTAAATTAGAACATTTGAAATACTACTGTATGTATAGGAGCAGCATATCAGTGTCGTATGAAATTATACCACTTATTCCATTTATACATTTATAAGTTTGACAAACAGTTCATGTATAATACATGGACTGCATATCACTAATTGCGCCGTTCCACTTAATAATCCGATCAAGCAGCGTCCACTTCTTCCAACCTCCATCGTGATCCCTGACCCCGGCCCTTTCTTCCCTCGCCCACAGCATAAAATAGACTGGGAAGTTCGATCTCGGTATACGCGCGCTTCTTGTACGCGATCGGTTCTCCCTCCCGTGTAACATACGTGTAAGCGATCGTTCGCCGGAATCCCAGCTCTCTCTCTCTCTCTCTCGCTCTCTCTCTCTCCCGGTTTTGCTAAAACATATATACGCTGGCTGGCGCGTATACGCGCGCACGGCATACAAAGTACCTACCCCGAACTATCCGGCAGCAAAATCGCCGCGCCCGCGTCGTATAAGAGGCGCGCGCTCGGCTGGCGTTAGACCCGCTTTACGGGCGTCTGAAGTTTAGAGCCTGAATATGTCGCGCGCAGGCGTTATATCTGCGAAGTAGAATTTTACGGCCCAGCGAGGGAGAGACGAACGAAGCCACGTGGCAAAGTGCAAGCTCGCGCGCGGCTGCATTCAGACGCGTTTAGCCTCTGATTGTTATGTGAGTATATAGAGGGGACGTGGCGCGGGCGAGAGAAAAATATTATCCCGCAACTACTACGCTGGATAAAGAGAGGGAGTCGCTGGAATTTCTTAATGTTATTGCTTTGAAAAGCTTTAGAGGGGGGAGGGAGGGAGAGGAAGGAGAAGCTGTATATTTTCCCGGAGCGCGCGAGCTTTTCTCGCCCACTTTTTGCCTCGTAAAATTAGCCGTTTCTAGCCACTTGGAAAGTGGGACAGTTTCTCTCTTTCTCTCTCGGGCTCTTTTTTCCGTTTAATCGTCTCGGGTCGGTCATTAGATAGCACTTTTTTTTGGATTCCAGAGATGCGATTCCACGGCCGTACTATATATATACGATGGACGTTGAGTGCGAACGCGTTTAGTCGCTCACAATTAAACGGAATGGCTGGATGTAAGAGAAAATATTAATTTGCGATATGATAAGAGACAGCATCTGTTATATACAATGCAATTTCTTTTGTTATTATATGAACATGCATAGCTCAAATGTGAAGAGATTAATATTTTTGTTACGAGTGACGCCCATTTCTCTCTCGAGGCTGACACTGATAAACGAGTTCCTTGTCGCGTATTTTTAACACTTTTGCATGAGGTTCATACATATACGTTATTCATATTTTTACCGTGAAATACATCAAAAGTGTAGATTTGATCTCTTTGAGATCAAATTTTTATATTCCTTATGAGATCTCGCGTAAAACATTATATTTTTTAAAATAGTAATATTAGATCGGATTTCTCTAAAGTAAAAAAACGTGAACAAGTTTTAAAATAAATCTCACTCAAAAAGAATCCAACCTACAAAACCTACATTTTCCAACATACTTAAACGTGAATATACGTCTAGAATCATATTTCAGTTGTATAATACTTCCACTTTTGTCGTTGCGAGCAGAATAAAGTATTCTGAAAGCCGGTAAACGTCAGACTTCAAAGAATTGATGAAGTTAGAGCCGCTCGGCCGGAACAATGCACGCTTCGTGGCATATACTATAGATTGAAACCTTAAGCGTTTTCTAACTGGCGCCCTCCGATGGCTCACTCGATTTTTATTCTAACTGATTGAAATTTATAGAGCGTGCACGAGCGAAATCGCTCGTCCTCGTATTATTAGCATTTCATAGAAAAAACATTGTTAGTCGTATATTTTGCGACACCACAAAGTTTCTCGATGATTCGAAGTACCTACATATATAATTTGAAATTATGTACATTTACATATTTTCTACAATACGTTCGTGTAATCTTTACACCCTCCGGTATAATTATCCGTAATACTTCAATATTGATACACCTTTAAATTGAGCCAACACAATCCATCCCCCGTAAATAAACACCTTATACTTTGCACCACTTTATCCCCATGCTTGAACATTATCACTTGAGCCTTGCGCAATTTACATGAAACTTACTCGAGGCATATATATATACACACACGAAGGGAGCGCGTAATTCTAAGACTATGCAAAATTGTGTTTGCCAAAATATTTTTCAATCTCGCCTATCATCAATCTCCGCCTTTGACTCCCTCTCTATCTCCCTCTCTCTCTCTCTCTCTCTCTCTCTTCCATGAGAGGGCTTAAAGAGGGTCTTCTCCTCCCTCATATTCTTATACGGTGCAAGCTTTCCTTAATTCTCTTTTCTTTGCTCTCGAAAAGGCTACGGCGATGAAGAAGGGCGCATGAAGGAGAAAGAGAGAAGGGGAGAGGAGGAAAACTGACGCGACTGACGATGACGGGCTAACGTGGTAAACACCTTGTCACCGTCGGCTATGTAATATTTCACAGGCTACCGGGTGTAAGGACGCGCGGCGAATGCAGTGATGGAGGCACGAAGAAAGAGAAGAAGAGAGAAAGAGAGATACAGAACTTAAAGAATTGGGGTGTGAAGCGTGTAGAGCCCGTGGCAGGCTAATTAAAGCGACGACGTGACGCCTCGGGCTGGCTCCTCTCTCTCTCTCTCTCTCTCTCTCTCTCGCCTCTTTTGTGCGTACAGCAGTAAGCAGTTTTCTTTTTTGCGGCTCACACGGCTACACAGCCGGGCAAGGGAGCAAATTATTTGGTCGCACTGGCCAAACGATGTGCCACAGAGTGCGTCGACTTTATTGCGTATTTATATATACATCGTGCGAGAAGAGGCGAGGAGTGCGAGACGAGGTGTGAACTCTGTAGTTCTTCAGCTGGCGACGCACTGACGGACCGGTGTCGTTGCACAAAGCGGGCTATTGAACGTTGAGAGAAGAATGGCTTGAGGACGGAATCACATGGATAGATATGGCTTCCTCAATGAGAATACTTTGGATATTTTTCGAACTAATTTTGAACCTATTTCAAAAATGAATGGCAAGATCGACTCCTAGGCTATACTTGCCTTCGGAGCGTTCCCGCGCTCCTTGATGAAACGAAATTTTGATGTATTTTATTGTTTCAGAGGTCATTTCCTAGTAGAAATTCGTCTATAATATGAAATGGCCAAGGAGTTAGAAAATAGCTAGTAAAACTAGCTAATTTTAATCGCTATGATGAAACGATTTTTGGACCATTATTTGCCTATTTCTTAGATTGACGTAACAACAAAATATTAGTATTTGATTTACTTACTAATTTTATTGTAGAAGGAAGAGCATTAAAATGCATCGGATGGCTTACCAAAATATAAATAAATAACATTAACTAAAAAATCATTTGTTGTACTTATTCTATGAATAATTCAGCAATACTTTTATTTCTCCATCTGATTCTGTCTGTCTCACTCCTTGTCGTAACCGCAAGCCTTCTGCGAGCCATTTCCAGACTAAAGAAAATCAGTTTTAATACCTTTAAAAAACTCAAGAACAAGCTTGTGTTTGTCTTCGAAAAACTCATTCTATTTTTCAATCTATTAAATGGTCGAATAATAGGGGGAAAAGCGTTTCACCGGGAGCTAGAAACTGAGCAAGAGAAATTCCCATTTTATAGCAAGTTTCTAATATAAATAGCCAGTTATAAGTTATAAAATGTTTTAGATTTCCAGCAGGGTTGAGTTTACGCGAGAGGGAGAGAGAAAGGGAGAGAGAGAGAGAGAGAGAGAGAGAGAGAGAGAGAGAGAGAGAGAGAGAGAGAGAGAGAGAGAGAGAGAGAGAGTGTGCGGGTGAATTGAACAGCAACGAAAAGTTTGTATCCCATGAAAATGTGTACGTCGCAGTGATTTGAGATAAAACAAAATAAGATTTGGAAAAATAAACTCATTTTATTAATCTGAAAAAGTCAAAACATTATTTCGAGGCCCCCTTACGAAAACTAGCACTGTTCAGGTTCCAACGAACACTAGTCCATTTCAGCGTTTGCAGCGAAGACTAGCACATACCAAAGTCGCGACTTATGCCAGTTTTCGACGTTTTCGTTGCAGTTTTGGGAAATGTGCTAGTCTTCGCGAAAACGCCATGAAACGTGCTAGTTTTTGTAAGGGGCGTCGATTTATGCTTATCAATTGTATTAGAAGAATGTAAAATTTGCATGTTCTCTTTGCTAATGATACGAACCTATATGTTTTTTGGTTATTGCAACACAAATACCAAGGAAAGGTTAAAATTAAAATTATAGAATGTGGAAAAAGAAATCTGTCGGTGTATGAAACTTGAATTCACTTAGCATCGATTTTTCCCGAGAACAAGTACAATAAGGAAACTGTCAACAACTTGTCATAACACAGCATTTAATTAAGAATAGCGAGATTATTAAAATGCACGTATTTAATGAAGGAAATAATTGATCGCTGATAACATATTTATAATTAACCTTTTTGCGCTTTGTTAAATTGTTACTTACGCTTTTAATTAAAGACGCAGTTATTATAATTATTATAGCGATGGAAATGAGATCATCATCATACATCAAACTTATTAAAAAAACAGCATGTTCTGCGGATTATTATTTTTACTCTTATCTGATTTATTCAATGTTTTATACTGCGCGAATAATGGATCCAATTAATATCAAAATTAAGAGCAAAAAAAAAATTGTCAAAGGTAACACTTTTTCAACTTAACGTAAAGAACATTAACGAATGGTTACTTCCCTCTACGTAGACGAACGATCAGACGCGCCATATAGTCTTACCTCTTTACCCTTGACACTCTTGACTCGCCACTTGTGCCTCTTCGGTCTCGTTTGGCTTCCAGTTCCCTCCCCCTCGAGCAGCAAGATCAAGACACCGCGCTTTGAAAAAAAGCCGCTTCCCGCACCCCTCCCCCTACACTCATAAGATGAAAGCGGCGCAAGTCGCAACCCGCGCATTAGGCCATACGCGTACACTTCTAAGCGGGACGGCTGAATATAGACGCGTCGTCGCCGGCTTCATCAACATTTGTTTTCCGCACTTGCAAAGAGCACTTGCCGCGTTTTCTGGGTATATAGTGGAGCAATTTTAATAAAAAGACGCAGGCCGCCCTCAAAGAGGAGGAGGAGAGAGAGAGGTTGTGTACCGGCCTCTTTGACGCAAGTGCTTTCTACTTTGTTTTTCGACGTGTGCGCGCTATAAATTTCTCGAGCCACGGCCTTTAGTGTATTAACGCGCATGCGCTGCAACTGAATTTTGCGACGCGGAAAAATTGCTTCCGCGAAGGAAGAAGCGGCTAGAGAGGGTTTTAAAGTGAGCTGGTGCAGGTTAATACTGTCTTACAAAGACGTGACATTTGATGGTTGCATTTATTTCTTCTGACTTCAAGTGCATTCTTACATAATTTTAGTTTTATGAAAGATAGTTACTTCGGTACGGTTTAGTTGTAACTGTAATGTATATTATATATAGTACTTTGACATATAATTCTGGAAAATATAATACAGCCAACGTTACTATATAATATGGTGGTAACAATTTTAAATTAATTAGACTGAGAATTTTTTTGGATACAACAGTTTTCATTGATTAATCAAAATGCGTATAATAAGTAAATAGTATAATATAAACATTTCACCAGATGAAAGAATCATTTTATTGAATTTAAGAAATTTTAAGTAAAGATAAAGCAATACAATTGCAGTACATCAAGTGTTTCTTCCTATTTAAAATCAAACATTTTGAGTCAATCAAATAACACTTTAGATGAATAATTTTTCGTTTAGTTAATAAATACTGACTTGGCTATTTTTGTTTGTTTATAAACATTCGATCTTTTGCATTAAAAATTTACATCAAGGAGCGCGGGAGCGCTCCGAAGGCAAGTATAGAAGAAGCCTGAGGGTCGACCGCGCTACATATACATTGAAATGGATGCCCGAGAAATTGATATTTTTACTGCAATTTTATATAAACTTCATAAAGGTTTCTTCTATTTTGAGGATTTAAATTAAATCAGTTGTAACGTTATACTTTACTTTTACTCCCTGGAACAACGCGTAACTTATTTGTTTGTGCAGAACCCGGGGGCTGATCCTCCGTCTGCCGCGAAGCCGGTGGGAGGCCAGCTTCTGTGCTGAGAGGATTAATTTGGAGAGGAATTGCGCAAAGAACTTAACGCGACAATTCACCTTTAATTACTCTCAATTTATTGAATCGACAGAACAAACCTTACCCGACAATAGGAAAAACGGCCACTTGCATTTGGGCAATATTGCGCACCCTAGGGGTGATAACTGCCCAGGACCTTGATGAGTAGGCGATCAGCGAGCGCTGTGCCGATACTGCCGGCCCTTGATGGTAATTGCCGTGCGACATCTCGACGCCAGCTCTCTTCTTTCTCTCTCGCTCTCATGCGCGTGCCTGTGTTGTCTGCGCGTCGTCTTCTCCGCGGCGCTGCTGATTCCTCAAGCATATACAGCCGTATTTCTACACACGTAAACAATATAGGCACGGACTATGGTCATATGGCGGGTATAACAGCCTGCTGACGTGCTCCTCGTCACACAATAAAGAATATTTGTCTCTTTTTAGTAATGTACAACTTAAAACCAGACTTGCTCTTAAAAAATCGATTGTTTATTCATGAGAAGACAGGGCCACTATATCATTCAAAGTGAACTGGCGCGCATAATATACTGATATATTATATAAAGATTATTTGTGTGTGGGTACATACATATAAATAAATAAATAATAAACATATACTTATATGTAATTAAAAGTCTAGATTTATTCACGTTCAATATTATTAACAGGTTGGATGACATATGAATCGCTCTCAATTTTATTTGAAACAATAAGTTTTCTAAATTTTGAACAGGAACTGCAGAAAAATGAAACATTATTTGATTCTACTCGTTATAACCACAAAATAAAAACCAAATCTTCGGTTGTAAGATATTCCCAAGAGGATATTACTCGAGTGAGTTAGTTCGATGAGTGAAAGATCATAGGTTGAAATCCACCCTCAGAATTTTTTTATTTTGTAATTAAAATTATTAAAATTTTTTTTACTAAATTATTTAGAATAATTTCAGTCGACATAAGTAATATTTTTAATAATTATTATTTAGAATACTTGACAAGATTGGCAATATATTGGTAATGCATTGGATATTGTGGCCTTGTGCTATAGTGATTATATATTGGCAATATCCCTGGTAGAAAATTTAATAAATTTTATAGCTAACGTGTTAATTAAATGGAAGCATTTTAGCAAAAATTATATTGCAAAAATAATATAATTCATCTAAAAGTTCTACTATTACTTAAAATACATATTTTATGATATATAAATGCCATAATTTATTTCGGATTGATACATAATTATGAAATACAAGCAATGTTCGTTTTTAGCCATAAAGTTAACTGAAAAATAGCTAACTTCTGGTTAACATTCCTATCAGGAATTATATCCAATATATTGTCCACATATAAGCAATGCTCATTGACAATATGTTACTAATGTATTGCCAATAGTTACTCTTTTTTCGCGGGTTTATATAATATATCAGTATATTATGCGCATCAGGTTCACTGTAATTGATAGTGTCCCTATTTTTTCATGAGTAAATAATCGATTTTTTAAGAGCAAATCTGGTTTTAAGCTGTACATTACTAAAAAGAGACAAAAGTGTCCATAACCAGACTTTCGCCAGACTTCCGCCAGACTGGTGCCAGACTTTTTTTTACACAGGATATTAAAGATTTTCTGACAGAAGATTTCATTGGTTCGAAATCACTATTACTAGCGTGTATGCTATCGCTTAACTATAATTGAATAATTTATTAGCATTTATTCGCAGACAAATTTTAAGGCAATGACTAAAACCATTATATAGTCTCTGAATCAAACACTTTATTGGCAGAAATACATATTATTATAAAATATATATAAATACTCACACACACGTTATTATAACAGTAATTATATTTTCTAATCATTATAACATTATAAAGACCTTATGCAGAAACAATAATTATAGCTTCACGTCTATTCCGCAAGATATTTTCCACAAAAAAGCTACTACAAAACATTTGCATCAACTGTTGGTATAGAAAGGGATTACATATAGAGTAACGTTTCCTGAAACAAAAAAGCACTCTAACAGATTTTTTTAATAACAGTATTGCAACATTTTACAAAGCTACTGTATTCTATTTCGCTATGTACACGCAATTCCACTGTACTTCTCAAATCACCTCGACCCACTAGAACTCACCAGAATATAACACCAGAAACGTTGTATAACTCTTTCCACTCTCATTCTCCGAAAGAAACCATAAACAATCAACCCGGTCGGCACGGCCTCACGCATTTCACACCGAACTCCCGAATCACGCGCTGTTGCGACCTCACCTCGCACAGTAATGAACTCCCGCCAATCAAAGCCCTTATCTTTCAATCATCATCACTGCACACGCAGCGCTCCCCCCCCCCCCTCTCTCTCTTAAAAAGTGAAAATATCGCTCGTAATATAATGCAGAGCGCGATCCCCTTCACTTTCCACAGGCGCACATCGTACAGCACACAAAAACTGGCCGTCGTAAAGCAATAGCGCCTCATGCGCGCGGAAAGAAACATCCGCGCGTGTTTCACCTTGGGCTCGAGAGCGCGCGCGCGCGCTCGTTAGCCCCGGCGTAAAAGTGACGAAAAGAAAAGTCCCCCCGGAGGCTGCGCGCCGGCTGTGTATGAGCCACGCGCGCGGGACGCGGCAAAACATCGAGCTATATACCGCTATACGCCGCGGTACTTATATAGCTGACCGTTGTTGTTGGAGCGCGCGCGCGAGAGCGCTTTTTACTTTGTTTTTGTTAACCAGCGGAGGGGTTGTACTTACGGTGAGCAAGGGATCTCTATTCCCGTACCTGCAGATTTCGTGGGATCGTATAAATCGATATATAGAGAGCTGTTGCTGCACGGTGTGTTGTATATAGGCGGGGATAATGAATAAGCGTTCTATCAATTTGTCGGTAGTCCCGGGGATGATTTAGGAGCGGTGTGGTATAGTTTTGCCGGTTCAGGCGATGGAAGCATATAAGAACGTTTTAAAGCACAAAGTAAATGTAATGAACCTTGCGTTCGTTCTTAGAATTTTGCGCAGGCTCAATAAAGTTTTATCGAGGAATAATTTTCAATGACACAGCTTTGTAGCTATATATGTATACTGTTTCACAATTTAGATAAATTAGATTTAATTTAGAACTTTTCAGCGCTAAATGTTTGGACTGTGCAATTAAATTAACTCCAATAAATCTAAATTTAAAAGACACGAGCTAGTCTACTACTGCTGTGCCCTGAGGTTGTCGGCGACCTTTTGTCAACGGAGGTATAGAGCCAGAATGACTGGCGTGCCACGATTTTCGAATACCTCTTACTCATTGCGCAAGCCTCTCTCCCATTTCAAAGTAATCGAACGCGCTCAACCTTGACATTCCTTAAAATCAGCGTTAAAAAAATCGAACGCTTAATTACGCGACGCGCTTCCACCACCATCATCCGCCCTTGCACGATATCACCGGATCACGCGTGCATGCGTATTAGTATACCCGTGTAGAAATTCAAAAAGGATTCAGGCAGGAATCTGCTAGGGATTCCCTGCAACTAGTAGGAATCTTGTAGGGAATCCTTTTGGATCCCGATCGGGTGGTGTCCCACTTTTTTCTGGGATTCGGATGGGGAAATCCGATAAGAATCGGGACTACTTCTCGGGTATAATTCGATCGTGATTTTAATTATTCTACGATGAAATATCTATATATTATTAATTAACGAACATTTATTTAATGTTGTATAATTAATTTCTTACCAAACAAAAAAATCGTTATTTGTTTAAATTAAATTTAAATTAATTTATATTAATAACGATCATTTATTAATAAAGAATAGTAAATAAAAGCGATTGTTAATAAATAAAATATAAATAATAACACGGATATAAAAAAAAAAAACTTTTATCTTCATTTTCACGCTTATTATTAATTATTTAATATATTTTACACGTTATGCACAAGTTAATGTTTATTTAAATGTTTATTAAATTGAATATTGTTATTGAAATTAATTATTTTTAATTTATAACGTTATTTATATGCATATTAAATTATAGAAAGTCTGAAATTGTAAATAAAGAAATTAAAAAAATTTTGATGTCACCGGGATTTGAACCTTGGTCCTTTCAGCTACTAGTCCAACGCCTTAACCATTACTCTAAGATGGGTATTGGTATACACAGTTCTGATTACGACACTTGCATAGTTCAACCTTCTTTACTTTTATTATATAATAATTATTATAAATAACAAAAAATAAATATTAATAGGACTTAAATATTCCTATCATTAATCAAATGTTTTAAACAAATGGGCCAATCTATTGAAAAATTATTATTTATTATTCTTACATGTTAAATATGACTTTTACAAGATTTCCCTATTAGAATCGGGTTCGGTTTCCCGAGCTCTCTACTGTGGGTAAAACAGAAATCTGCTGACAACTTCGTAAATCAGACCCGATACTGCCTAGGAAATCTAATTTGAAAATTTTAGTAAACCCCTAGCGGAAATATTTTTGTTCAGAAAAGTTTGTAACTATTAATAAGAGTTATAAACTGTTAAAAATAGTTATAAAATGTAGGATTTTGGACGTTACTAATTATTTATAACTGTAACATTTTTTAACAGTTAATAATAGTTATTAAATTATTTAATAACTATTAAATATTTATCAATTATTATTATTAATATAATAATACTTTTATATTAGTAATTAATAATTAAATAAAAACTAATAACTAAAAGTATTAACTAATATAATTAATGATTAATTGATTATTATGACTAGAATAATATGGCTGTTAAAAAATTATTAATTACTAATTATCATTATTAATAATAATAATAATTTAATAATTATTCAATTTTTCTTAAATATATCTTATTCTTAGTAATACCCATTAGAATCTGTTTCGTTTTTCTGGTTAATTTCCTTAATTTTCCTAAGAGGGGAATACACGTAGGATTCCTATCCTTTTTTCTATTTAAAAGCAGCGCCACCTGCTGACTTCTGTAAATTTTGGGGAGTTCTGACCGGATTTTGTCGAGGAAAACTAATGTTCGTTTGAGGTTATGTAGATTCGAGGAGAACAAACAGGGTTCTGGTCGGATCCCAGTAAGTTTTACGCATTTAGGGACGAATCATGGAAAACTTACCGGGATCCCGTCAAATGTAGGGAGGACTCGGGGAGATTTCTACACGGGTACTTGGCTAATCTAATTTCCCCGGCTGAACTGTGGAAAATTCGAGCAATCCCGGGCGCGGATAACCCGACATAAAGCGCGAATGTATATCCATTCTCCTTCTTCACTCGCGCGTATCGGGGCGCATCACCGCGGAATTCCGCCGCACGAGGCGCACTGCACTCGCGTGACGGGCGCGCGGCGCCCAATTATATATAGACGAAGCGCCCGGAGCGATAAGCTCGCGTGCGGCGGACTACCGAAAAAAGAATCGCGCGATTATCGCCCGAGAAGCGCGCAGCAGCCGAGAATGAAGAAGAAGGAGAGGAGGAGAAGGAGGAGCTGTGTTATATACCCTCGAGGGGACGCAACAGCAGACAAAGCCGCGCAGCGTAGCGCTATTGTCATGACGATCGCAAAAGATCATCTCTCTCACTCTCTCTCTCTCTGCAGCAGCTTCTTTCGCGATTATTGTTGTCCAGCTGAGGTGTGTGTATGTGTGTGTGTGCGGTGCGCGCTATCGCGTGACGCGCCGACCTCGACGCACAGTGCCAATCCCGCGCGCTTATAGAAAGCCGATGAGCTCTCGCTCCGTTGTTTGTCTATGCAAGCCCGAGCGGGGGGACAAATTGGCGCGTGCGTGCGCTGCTGCGGGCTTTTTTTCGCGCTCGCTCTTTATTAGAACGATGACGCGCTATTCTTCGCAAAGCCAGACGAGAGCTGTGCGCGTGACGAGCGTCGCTCTTTTTTTGAGCTCGCAAGCGGCTTTTGTTGGCGGCCGTCGCTGTTGTACGATGATGGTTGTTCGCGCGTTCGTGTATACGGGGTGAAAAGCGTAGATTGGCCGTATTAAAATTCGGTATAGTGAATTTTGATGGATGCAGGGGATAATATAATGCAGCAGGTTGGCAGGTGAATTGCGTGCAGCTATATGTACATATAGATATATATTTTAGCGGTGCGAGAATACAAAGAGTTCGCGGGCGAGGACAATATAATTTTTGGAATATAGCATATAAATAATTTGAGAATGTTTTGAAGTGGATCAGTCCTGATGGAAATCGATTTCATTATTTTCCTAATAACTTTTTCATTATTTTCATTATTTTTCTAATAACTTTTTGCTGGAAATCAGCTAAAACTAGACACTTTTCTTAGCCATTTATATTCTACAATGAAACATTTTTCCCATATTATTTGACTATTCAATGGACTAAAAAATAGATAGAGTTCCGCAACTGGCACAAGCTTCCCCTGGTAGAAATCATTCATTTTTCTCCCATTTGTGAAACGACGTTTCTCCCATTTTCTAGCCATTTTCTAGCGATTTCGGTCAACTCGCCATTAAATGGCTAGAAAATGGGAGAAAAATCATTTCACAAATGGGCGAAAAATGGACGATCCCCAGCAGGGTTGTTCTTCAGTAGTTCAAAGATATTATATAATAAGAGACAACAAGAAACAGATGGTCAGTTTTTTTAGTTAGAAAATGGCTTTTTGTTATGATGAGGAGTGAGAGAGACAAAATCAGATCGAGAAATTAAAGTTTTGCTGAATTATTCATAGAATGAGTATAACAAATGATTTTTTGGTAAATGTTATTTATGTATATTTTGGTAAGCTTTCCAATGCACTTTAATGCTCTTCTCGATACGATAAAATTAGTAAGTAAATTAAATGCGAATATTTTGTTGTTACGTCAATGTATGAAATATAGGCAAATATTACGAGTGGTAGCTGGAACTGCCTGGAAGCTACCACTCGAAACACAAATAATGGGCGGATAGCGTTCATCATAGCGATTAATTAGCTAGTTTTATTATAGCTATTTTCTAATTTATATCGATTTAATGACGTGATTTGATATTCTCAAAAATATTTAGGTATCTAGTTTATAAAGTCACTTATTATAATTTGCGTGTCCTGCTCTGAATTAAATTCAATGTAGTAGCAGATTTTAAATTGAATTAAACCATCATCAATCAAGCGCATTTATCCGAAAGGGATTAGCCCAGCAGCACCTGCGCGATTTGCACTTCGCGATAAAAACGTCTACTCTTAGTTAGAAAACAGAAAACCCAATTAAGAAATTTCTCCCACATACCTTCACATATAGCTACGTATATACACTCTCGACAAGAAAAATCCTCCTGTAGCCCTATAAATTAACGATACAAATTATTTAGTTGGGCGACCTTTTTTGCCGAACTCTTGCGCGCGCTCTCGCTCATTATGTAAATTTCGCCCGCACGACAAACTCTCCTGTTCTCGTCTCCCCTATTAATAAAGCATAGAGCTCTCTCTCTCTCTCTCTCCAATCTCGCAAGACGGCACGAGTACACTCACAAGAGAGAGAAAAAATCATCGGCCGAGAGAGGGAGAGCGAGATGAAAATCCCATCGGGTCGCGCGCGCGCCGCGAGATTGCAACTCCCACGACGAAAAAAGTCCTCTGTGTGCACGAGAGCAAATAACCACTATGCACACACATACACGTATATATAATGGCAGCGGGACACCGTTCGGCGAAAGTAGAGTACACTTATAGCGCATCTACCTTTCTCCAAGGGGGTTAAGCGTTATACTCGCTGCAGCGACCTCCGGAGCAGCAGCGCGGCTGCAAAACGGATTCTTCGCCCGGCCACATACATTCGTATGTGTGCGCGAGCGCGCGCGCGTGAGCGTGTATAAGAAAAAGAGAACGAACGGTGAGTGGACGCAATGGAGATGGATGGATAACGCCGTCGCGGCCGAGAGACCCGCCCGTCCCCTGTGCGCGTTCACCGCCGCCGCCGCGTGCCGAATCGCGACGCCGCGCCGGACGATCTATGGAGAGAGATTCGCTTCGAGTGCGCTTTTTTCGGCCTTTTTACCCACCCGGTCCGGGATTCCGAATGTGCACCGAGAGAGAGAGAGAGAAAGAAAGATCTAAGGGCGAGATTGCAGGGAACGAGAGATGTGCGGTATGCGCTTTATGCGCGATTTTTTCGGGATAAGGTCCCGAGGATGCGCGCGCGCGCCGATCGGCGTGTATTAAGGCCTTTTTATGGTCATTTTTTTTACTCCCCGGGCCCGCGGTGCCGCGGCCGTTCTTTTCGCGTGTTTACAGGTGTAAACGCATGTGTGGGGGATTTATGGGCCCATATGAGAGGTATCGGGAATCCGATGCGGCCTCCGATAACGGCTCTATAACGCGCGCTCAAGAGACATCTTTCGCGAGGTAATAAGGAAAATGGCAGCTGCAGATTTAGCGAAATTAATTGGGAGGGAGATTAAACGAGTCTCGATGGAGCTTGTAATATTATAATGTTGACTATATTAATGCTCCAGCGCGTGTGTGTATTATATGTATATATATATAGCTTTCGCACCGCCACCGCGATAACGCCTCACACCATCCGATTTATTATAACGAGATGTTATGGTAATCTCGTTGGACGACAAGGCGAAGGAGCGCGATAAAACACAGCAGCGAGGAGAGGGAAAGACGCAGAGATATTACGCGCGCTCTGAATTTAAAAAGTCTAATTAACCGTCCTGATCAAATACTGCTGGCGAGCGAGTTTTATTCAAACTGGAACGCTCGTCGCTCGCGAATCCTATGCATTCTGATTAAACGTTGATTTCGCGCGGTGCGGGCCACTCTCGAAACAGTGTAACCAGACCGCGAATTGGAATGGAAATTCTTCGAGGAATCAGCAGTTACTACTCGCGCGCCATTGTCGGCCGAAGAATTACTGCCGCGAGAAAATTGCTTTGCTGCCCTACAAACACTCTCGCGACTTCCGCGCGTCTGCCGCGCGAGAACCATTTAATGACCCACCGCACCGCGCTAAGGTCGAGCACTATATTTATATAGCGGCATTTTCTCACCTGTATTTCCACGACCATTCGAAAGCGTTTAGCGCGCGCGGGCGCCAAGGCAAACGCCAAAAATGTTCTCATTAAAATCCGCAATTTCCCCGGCAGTGCGAACGGTGCTCCACTATCCCAGAGCGGTACTTTCCTCCAACAATGACGAGAGAGAGAGAGAGAGGGTACAGCGAAATGCACTATACGCACACTTTGCAGTTTCGAATAATCACAGGTACAAATAGCCGCTCGCTCGCTTGGTCGGTCGGTCTATGGCGCCGCCTCGTATTATATACGCGAACAATGAGCGGGAATTCGAGTTTTTACGAGGGCGCGAGATCTCGCGAGCGAGATAATCGAGCGTAAATTACCTATATATACACTCGGCTCTTGTGCACGTGGCCGCGCTGCTCGGGTTATTACATATATATACCCGTGCGATCGAGAGCCCGCTGCCGTTCCTGTTGCTGTTGTTGTTTGTCTTGCACGCGCGTGCGCGATGCGATTTTTATTATCAGCGTTAATGCACTCTATCGCGTTTTGGTTAAGCACATGTATGTATGTGTGTGCGTATACTATATATACACGTGGCTTTGACGCTGTTGGCAATTAATTAACGCGCTCACGAATAGTAGCTGCCCCGTCGCTTGTGTATTGTTATAGATCGCGGGGGTAATTAATATGCCCGGCGATACAGAATATACACGTATGTGTGTGTGTGTGTGCGCGCGCGCACGGCTGCTGTATAGGTGCATTGTCCGGCGTTGCAACAATTATAAAATAATTCGGGAAGGGAAGAGACGCATGTACCTCGGAGTTTATTTGCAAACAGCGAGCTCGGGCATCGCGCAATTTTTGAGCGGAATGAATGCGCGAGTTAATTAAAATGTAATGAAAGTCGTACAGTCGGATAATTTATGCGCATGTGCGCTTATTGCGCGTGGGGTGTAAGATCTCACTGCTATGCGTGAACTTTGACGTAATTAGGAGCACTTTTATGGCTCTGGTTGCTAATCAAACGAAGGGAATGTATTATACGCTATGGAGTGATGTAAGAAGATTGTCATTAGTGTGGATGTCGAATGACAACTATACGTTATCTAGTTGGCATTTAATTAACCACAATTTTCAAAAAGTAATTGCTTTTGCAAGTTTTATTTTCATACACGAGTTCACACGAAAATGAAATGGAACATGGCTTTTAAAAATGAAGGCATTAAAAACTTAATACATTACTTAATCTCTTGTATCGATCGGTTAACGCCCATTATAAAGCGACGGTAAAAAACTAGTAATGCGAATAACATTTTACCTTTGCGAACTTTATCGCGCCTTCTATCTTTCGCGCAATTATTTTTATCACAATCAGCGAGACATTCACTTTTGCTAATTTTGCTGTTTAGATTTATATTTACATTTAATTAAAATGGTTCAATTTGCCGTTAGATTATACCACATTTGACCTAAAAACTATAGAACCAAAATGAATAATTTGAAAATTCAAATAATTCTCTTAACCTCTTCCTATTAACTTCGAAAAAAAAGGAGAAAAAAACTGAACTTCACACTCTCTGTCTCAAGTCCCGGCACTCCTCGAGAGAGATTGTCAAGCCCAAATCCACATCCTCGCAAACACGAAACCCATGCAGGTACAACTGCAACGCCAACACTGCAACTGCACCAGAAGCAGCGGCAGCAGCAAACGCCTCGCTCTACATACATTTATACGGCTCGCTTGTTCTTCAAGTTCGCGTGCATGCAGACTTATGCACATACACACACATCTCGAACGTTGGCGCTCTATAGCTGTATATATCCTCTCGCGCAGTCCGTTATAAACCGACGGAGAAAGCCGACCGGCGCGAGCTCCGCCTGGGGAGAGAGAGAGAGAAGACAAACACGCTCTCGCGTTCGCGACCCTCGACTTCCCGTTCCGTTCCGGACCGGCGCACGCTCACGCGTGTATATATATGTGTGTGCATCCAGGTCGCGCAAGAAGAAGTTGGGGCTCCAAGCTTGCGGCGGAAAGGCCGACTCGACGACGACGACGACGACGACGAAGGGAGTTTGCTGCGCGAGGGTGTGAGACAGAGAGGCGGACAAGACAGCCCCATGTATATAGTCGGGAAGGCGCGCGAGAGATAGAGTGTCGGAGACGAAAGGTTTTTAGCGGTGTGGCAGTAGAGCCGGTGTACGCAGAACGCAATATATGCTCGAGAGGTATAGTGAAGCATCGGCTGACGCTATATATATATTGCTCCAACTTTGAGTTTTCGGAAAATGCTGGGATTATAGCACGCAGTTAGAAATGAGACGATGCGAGGTTGACTGTCTTGTAACTATAAAATACATTACAAGATAAAGGTGACGTGAACGCGACCTATTCTCGTAATAACGTGTATACAGTTAAAACATGTGTATATATAAACATATCAGTAAGTTTAAAGTTGAATAAAGATCAGATTAAGAGTTAAGTAGACCTGATAAGCTTATACAGATCGCGCGCGTTCGCTCGAAAGTTATAACCGCATAAACAATGGCAGATCACCGCGCCGCTCCTCGAGAGCACGCTGCAGCAGCTTAACGATATATCGTGAAAGAAAAATGCCAGCCTCTTACAGTTGCGTATAAAAGGCCTGCGCCGATCGTCCCCGCGTGCCATGCTGTCACGCGCGCCATACGCGTCACTTGATATAATTTGGTCTAATTTCTTTCGCGTGGCGTGTGTGTGTCTATGTACACTATACGAGTGAAAAAAACACAAGCGACGGCAATTTTATACCGACATTCACGCGTATATGCTTCCCATTTAAAATGTCTTTGTATCTTCGCCTCGCGAAAAAAGCCTCACTTCGTATTTCCCCCGGCGCGCGGTAGCAAGCGCTGAAACGCCCAATTAAAAAAGTGTTGGAGGGAACGAGCGAGAGAGACATATATAGTGCAAGCTACTAATTCTGTCGCGAAAACGCGTATCGCCGCTGGAGTTTCGTAAAATTTGTTTGCAGAATATAAAGCGAATGAATTATGTAGTGTCGTTTGAGAGCGGCGAACAGTAAGCTGTTCAAGGCCGTTGCATATGTATACGCGCAGGGATTAGTGCGCGTTATTATTATTTTATCGTGTCATGTTTTAAAATTTAAATTATATACACGTGCGCCTGTGGGTAAGTCATAATAGCGAATGGTATTTTAAGCGTCGGAAATTCGCAAGACTTTTCAAACAAAGTATTGAAAGGAATATGATTCATGTACTCAAATTAGCATTGTAACATAGTTTAATCCTCGAAAGTGCAATTTAAAAAAAAGTCTTCTATATTATCATCGTAAATACCCGATAAATGGCAATGATAGGCCATTAAAATTAGCACTCGAGGAATTGATCAAACAAAGGTGTTCCATTCATCTCGGCAACTCCGATATCTCCATCCAGTCAACAAACGTACAATTAGCGCTTACTTTAAATGCACAGCGCAGCCACTTGCACGGCCGTGCAGCTCTCGATATACACACACACTATTGCCGCGTGCGGTGCGGGCACTCGCTCTTACTAAACGTAACTGTAAACAGCGCGAGTTACACCGCGGCAAGTCTATCTCAGATTTAATGATATTCGCCAAGAAACTTTTGTATAAACCTGTGGCCCCCCGAGTGAATTTATTGTTTCATCCACGTCATTAGGCGAGTAACTTGTTTCGCGCGCGCGGGCTTGAAGTTATTGAAGGTGCGCGCCGGAGAAACCGCAAATTGTAACTTCATTCAGTCGGAGATATAAAGTTCGTCTATTGAATAAGAGCTGTTTATTCTACTTTCGAGCGACGTGTATATATACGTGTATCGATACTTCGTATGTGTATGTGTGTGTGTGTGTGTGTGTGTGTGTGCGTGTGTCTGTGTATATGACCGAGCGTGTGGAGAGTGACTTGATGCGATCGTCGCTTGGCGAAAGGATTTACTTGCTGTACACTTACATGCGAAAAATGATGACTGTAGCTATTTTCAAAAATCATTTGCAAGTCTTGGATAAGCGATACGGTTGATGCGGTATTAGACATAGAGATAAGTGTGTTAGACAAATAATATTGTTAGAAAGTAGGTTATTACATTGCTGTATATTTGGCCAACTTTTAACCGATTATTAAAATTCTCAGATGAGTGTAATACAGATATAAATATTTAATCAAATATGAAAATTTGATTTATAAATGTAATTTATAATTCAAAAGCAAGAGAAGCATTTTATTAATTATTGAATAATAAATAATATACTATGGAGAGCGGAATTATTGTAAATCTATCTTTCGGTAATTAATTATATAATATATTAAAGATGAAAATGAATTCGTTTTCTAAAGAGCTTTTAATTATACCAATATCATGTACAACGATTTCTGATAAATCTATATTTTCATCATGAATAATCCTCCAGTATAAGCCATTATCCCACAACCAATCCCGCGCCACTGCGGCACCAAATTAAATCTTTCAAAAATTTTCCTCAAAACTCGATCGAAATGAAAAAGGAAAAAGCTCCGCACTTTTCCCAGCCAATAGAAAACAATCCTCTTCTATAGCTCCCATATGCTCTATATATATATTATACGCGCACAGCTACCACGAGCTCTTAGGAATTTCCGCGCAGCACGACTCGCGCGGCGCGACGGTCCCCGCGCGCTTAGCTCACTACTCGCGATCGCATTTTCAAGGTGCGCTCACGTACACACGCACACACGTACATACTATATGCACTCACACAGAGCAAAATAAAAGCGGAGCTCGCTGCTGCTGCTGCTGCTGCTGCTGCGGGGCCGCGAGAGTGCGATGGACTCGTAACTGCGCGCTCGCGCTCGGCTCCGGGGCCCCGCCCGGTTATACACCTTTCCCGGCCTGCATCTATACCCGTGTGTGTGTGTGTGCGTGCGTGCGTGTGCATAAGCTCGCTCGCGCGGCGCGCGCGCGACTTTCTCAGCGAGCGCCCGCGATGCAAAGAGAGGATAGAGGCCGCCTCGAGAAAATGACTACCTTTCCTCTCTCTCCTCTCTCTCCCTCTCTCTAGTATACCAGTTTGTCTTCTTTTTGCGCGCGAGCGCCTCGGTTTTTACTCTATGAGGCACTTCTTCGTCTTCTTGCGCGCGAGCCGCCGCCGCCGCCGCCGATCGTTCGCTCCAGTTTCTTCTCTTTCCTTGCGCTGCAGCAAGGAAGAGCAGCGAACACGCCTCATATATATAGCTGCCGCTGCAAGTGGGTTGTGAGGTATGAGGATCTATGAGTTTTGAGGCTAGTTTTAGAGCGCAGAGGCTGGAGGTGGAGAAAGACAGGGAGGATGGTTGCGTTAATTTATCGGGCAAATTTGATTGTAAGAAGAAGAGCTAATAATCTTCCGCCGATCGACTGTTCTGGATCTGGAGCGAAACCAGGATATAGGTCTATTTGATTTTGAGCTCCGGTTACTTATCAGGCGGAAGATAAAATTACCTTAAAAATTAGTGTCATAGTGAACCGTCTCTTTGATTAGACCATTTTTTTAGTACTACTGAATTAGCGTTAGAATTTTTAAATCTGTTCTCGGAGGGTGAACTAAATTTCATGTTAAAACCATTTTCCCTTCCTGCAATCACGGCAATTATTGCAATTTTAGATGGACTGGAAGGCAGCGATATGACGCGAGAATTCCTAGAACCGCAGATAATTACACAAAATCGCCTCGCTTTCTCAAAAATAGAAATTTTTCATCATTCGCTTTGATGATTCTGGACGCGTGGAATCCGATGAGTTAAACCATTGCGTTGAAGTAAACTCAATCCGGAAGAGACAGTTTATACATAACAGTGGCGATTCGCTATAACAACAGTTTGCCCGCAGTCCGCGAGAAATATAAAGTTATACAACGTGCAGTAAATAATATCCTGACGCGAACGGCTGATGTAAATTATCAAGCCAATGGCGTATCATTATTATAATGAATGCATACAGTTCGTTGTTAATAATGTGTCAAAGATTTATTGGGAAATATGTTCTGTCTATAATCGCGGGCTTTGCTTAAAACTATCGAAAGCACTGCTCGGTTAATTGCTGTTGACTTCTAAATTAGAATGCAACGCGTAATTTACGATTTACGAAATTTAAAGCATATTTGTTTCTCAAATATATTTCTAAAAGTACACTGAGAAAAAAGTTCTAGAAAAATTACTATACTATCTAATACAGCTACCACAGACGGTAAAAAACCCAAACAATTACCATACTTTACAGTAAATTTTACAATATTTATAGTAAATTTCCTGTATTTCTGGCAAAATTTCTTATCAAGTATATGGTAATCTTTTGGATTTTTATAGTCTATGGAGGCTTTACCAGAAACTGTAGTAATATTTACAAAATTATTAATATTTTTTACTAAACTTTTTTTCTAGATGTAACGTCGAAATTCGATAGGTAAAACAAAATTTTATTTTACAGCCACTTTCCGCTCAGTCATTCTTATAAAGCACTATAGCTTATTAGATAAACAGTCATAACAATCATCCTCGCCCTCATTTTCCGCAGCGCTTCGCAACTTCAACACACACATCCCACATTCTTTTTCCCGCGCGCCGCGTTCTCACTTCCAACCTCCTTATCATCGACTCCGCCTAGATCGCTATAGACGTACTTCGCTCGCGATTGAATTTCCGTAGCATCTAGCTTCGCACGAGACGAACGGCACTTACATTCTAGGCGCGAAAAATCCCCTCTTATCTCCCGCAATTAACGATACTTTTGTGATGATGATGATGATGAGACAGGCTCGGCATTGTTATACCCGGCCGCGTTTCCCCTTTCTTCCCGTATAACGCACACAGGCAGCAGTAATTGCGAATCTGATACATCGCGAAAAGAGGCGAAAACTACGCAGACAACGCTATCGCAATCGAGTCGGCGGTGGGTCCTGCGCGTAATACGCGCCGGGTAATGAGATTTTTGCCGATGTCTGCCGCGCCAGGTAGACATCACATTCCCTTCCTTTTTTCGCGCGTCTAATTGAATCTTATCTGCTGATGAGTTCATTTCGATCGAGGCAGTATAATTCGTCGGCGGCGGTGGCGGCGATGCTAATTCCCCTAATTCGGCTAATTTCGAGGGAACGCGGGCGCGCACATGTTCTCCTTCCGTATAAGTGAACGGACGAATCAGATAAACTTTCGCGCGGCGCGGAAAGCGAAAGTCGCCGGTGCGAGAGATGATGATTGGGTTATGCTAATTTTAATAACAAAAGTCCGCGGGAAGGTGGAAAAGTTATACACGTCATCTCGGACCAAGACTGCACAGGAAACGTATTATAAGGAGCTCGAAGTTGTCTGATGAGAAGATTGCCTTGTTTCTAATAGGAGCTGCTGCGGCGAGACGCAGACGGCGATGACGGAAAATTGCAGTGACAGAGTGTGACAGTGGGAAAAAAAGCACGCGTATAAATGGTAGTAGAAAATGCGCGACTTTCCATATTCAAACGCAGTTATAATCAGCAGTTTCCGCTCGCACGCTGCTGCTGCTGCACGGTTAATTCTATAGCGTCAAATCTCGCCTCGCGTCTATACATATATTTACCGGCCAAACGCATATTATCCGCACGATAAAACGAAAAAGCCGCGAGAAAAATATAATGCCCATGCCATATAAGCGTAAGAAATCGAAGTCGCACGGGGATTGATGCTAATACGTGCGACGCGTACTATATGTATGTATATAATATGTCCGCACGAACGGGACGGACGAGTTTCAGCGTTTTAAAACACGCACAGTTATACGATCTCGCAGAATTTTCCGCTCTTTCTCTCCGCTCGGTTAATTTTAATTGAAATCATCCACCTATTAAAATGCGAAATCGCGCGCCGACGAACCTGTATGCACACATATACGCACACACGCGTATTATATGTGTGTACTCATGAATAATCCTCGTCTGGCTTGTATTTATATATATATACCGGGCGCGCAGAGGAACGAGCTCGGGGATGAAACAAAATGACGAGTGCACGTATTAGCGCGCGAATATAATATGTACGCGCATGAAATCTGGTTAGCGCGCTGATGAGCAAGATTGAAGTTTTCCAAGGCCAAGTGACAACGAGACTGACACTTAACAAATAGCGCGCACGGGGGAAGAAATTCCGTAAATACACACGTATGTGTGCGTGTATATGAGCCTAACCCGTCGAGTATATCTCGCTCTTTCTCCTTCCTCTCGCAAATACACAGTTATAATCAGAACTTTCCGCTGCCGCGCGAGCGGCAGTTAGTTTTCTCTCTCGTTCTCTGCCTCTCCCGACCCCCGCGCACGCGCTCGCGACGTTAATTAAAGTGTCCGTTGCGTGTTCCAAATTAAAGTATGAATTGTCGTCTTATTTCCCCCGTGTAATTGACTCCACTGACTCGTAACTATCACTTACGAGAGAGAGAGAGAGAGAGAGAGAGAGAGAGAGAGAGAGAGAGAGAGAGAGAGAGAGAGAGAGAGCACGGCAGAATGCCACTCGCGAACCTGGTACAATGAAAAGAAAAAACGGAAAAGAAAAGAGAAATACTAGTGAGAGAGAAAGAGGGTGGGAGGTGGGGGAGAAGAAAGAGGACGAAAAGGGAGCAGTGCACTATTACGACTACTGCGGGACGCGTGTAATGCGCCCGCGCACGTATATACACATGCCCGTATATACCTATGTACGTGGAAGATTTCATGTCAAGTGGTTGGGTTAAAAATAGAGCTCCTCGGGACTGTGGGAATGCGGAGGGCTCGCGGCCATGCGCGCGCCCGCGGTATCACAACTTTGCGAGAGGTGCATTTGCGGCTTATTTCATTGTTTAAAATGTGCGAAAACAGCTCGTTCGAGGGGATATTTTGCACGGATATATATAATTAGACCTGTTATACGTCATTTTAATTACTGTAAAATGTGCTGATTTTATCACATATAAAATTATTTCATATTTCTCGGTTTTCAATAAGCATTATTATAGTAAAAATATGTAGTTGCATAACATCACCGTTACACCCAGCCCCACGAAACACACATGCACACACGCCGTTCCGTCGTTTCCAGATTCTAGCTATTATATCGCTTCCATTCTATATCTCGTTATTCGGCCCGACTAAGCACAAGAACATCCTCCGGGCAGGAAGAAGCAGTGCCCACCTTCTCGCGCTGTAGAGCGACTACCCGCGGCATATACGAAGCAGAAAAAAAGCACGCGCGCTCGGTCACGCGTAAGCGCGCTCACCTTGGCGCAACGCTATTCATACGCGATTTTCCGTCTCCGCTCTGTTCTCCGCGCTGCAGTGTACGCGGCCGAGCGCAAGAAACTTTCCTCTGCGCGCGCGCGCGCGCCCGGCGTAAGTACGCGCGTGTATAATATGCGCCGCGGGCGCGCGCTTTTTTGCGCTCCGAGCGTGCACGTGAAGAGAGAAAGAGAGCTAAAAGTTACGCGCAATAAAGAGGTTTCAGCTCGTATATAACATAGCTAGGCAGGGGCTCTTTTTATTTGTTCCACTCTTGCGTGCGGGGCCTGGTCCGACTGTTCATTTGCTGCTGCGGCGCGCGCGGAGCTCCATTTAAAATATAAGGAGGATGCGCCGCCGCGGCGTCTCTATAGTGTATTTTTCGGCTGAGGGTTTTGTGTGATCACGATACGATCTGGAGGATTTCGAAGGAATTTTGCAACGGTAATTTCGTTTGGAAGTTTTAAAACGTATTGCGATAGAGTTACAATGGGAAAGAATGCGCGAACGACGTTTCACGTGAAGAATAATTTATGGCTGTTATATAATCAAAACATCGAGGCACGCGCTACTGATCTGCGCGCTCGGGCGTTTCAACGAACATTCATAAAATAATTAATCACGCGGCGGATAAATCGAGTGCGTGACATGCCTTACACCTTTCTCAACTTGTAGTGTGTCACCTTACGTATATAAGGAACAAAAGAAACAAGACATTATAAGAGATAACAGAGCCCGTGTATATTATATACACATCGTGGTCCGTGGAACGCCTTTTACCGCGAGTCGGTCTCATGGACGCGAGATAAAAGGGAACGGGACAAAATCGATATTGATTTTTTTTGTTTTTTGTTACCACGGTGTCGCACAGTCCTTTCAATACGCTTTTCAATCCACTTTCGAAATAAATTTATTCTTTCACTCTAAAAAATTACGTAACTTCTGCTGATATTTTTCTCCCGAGGTTAGTAGGTTAAGCGCCGGATTTCAGATTATGCATTCATCGAACTAAAAGTTCGTCGAATATCCGCCAAACTTAACGGACACAATGCCCGGCAAAATTAAGACATCCATTATTATATTTATTACTTTCTGCATCGCTGAATGCAACCGCAGGAAGCGCGTTACGAAATTTCAATTACTCCAGTTCTGCTGCGCGGAGAAAAGAGAATTATATATACGTGCACCAACACGCACACACAATGCAACAGGCGCGCTGGCAAACATCATGTAACCCATTGAAGACCCTTGGTCCACTTTTCCCCCTTGGTCCATAAAAATGAACTTCCTCTCGCCATCTCTGCTTATACACACTTCCTCTCGCCCATCCATCCGTCCGGTAAATCTTCCTCTCCCATCCTCTTACGCAGCGAGCACATGCAAAACTGTGCTTGCGGAAAAATCCCCAGCACGCGACTCTGTGGCACGGCTCAGTGGCTCGTGCAATCGTGGCCAATACCTCTAACTCCTATATACATTATATATATATACATATATATACTCCTCGCGCCGAAAAAAGGAGGGCGTATTGCCTCTCTAGGCGTCTATCCTCGTCCTTCTTTCTCTGCCACTCTCTTACCTCGGAAATTGCAGCGCGGCGCGAGCGCGAAGGAAATTAACGCCGCCGCCCTCCTTTCGCTGAGAGAGAGAACCGCTCACCGCATAGGTATAATGCACACACACACAGAGAGAGAAGAAAGCAACGCGGCATAGGCGTGTGCGCGCCCGCGAAACAACAGTTATATCCCTAGAACGCGGGCGAGAGAAAGAAAGAAAGAGAGAGAGAGAGAGAGAGAGAGAGAGAGTGAGAGAGAGAGAGAGAGGAGGGAGAGGGGACAGAGAGCGAGAGAGAGAGGAAGTGAATATCTCGCGGGGCCGAGCGAGCGAGCGAACGCTCGCGGAACGATTGTGGAACTGCGCTGCGGCTAAGGAGTATCTCCGCTCGCGCGAGCTCGCTCACACCGGCAATTCTATGCAAAACGGCATTTTCTCGACCGCGAGCGCGCGGTTGTGCTCTCAACGCTGTCCGTGTTATCGACGACAGTGTGTGTGGATATGTACACGTATGGATCTGTGGATGTGTGCGGAGAGATAAATGTATACTAACGGTCAAAAGTGTTTTATGGGTGAAGGATGTGTGGGGTTTTCTGCGGGTTTTCCGATTTATTTCCCGAGTGGTTTTCTACTTTTGTGTTTTATACGTTAAACTGCATCAACTTTATGATTGTAAATGACGTGTTCGTTTATGTTAAGAATGAATGTAAGCTTAAGTAACAGGTATATTTGTACTCGGGTAATAAGGTGATAAACACGAACGATTATGGCGATAATTGAACACTTTAAGGTAAATAAAGATAAATTCAATAAAAAAAACACTCTGTAGCGTATACATTTCATTACAACTGTAGTAAACCGTTATACATGCGTAATTTAGCACACATGACATATAGAATACAAAAATACAACAAAAATTTGTTACATCTGATTGTAACACTTCATATGTCTACCCCTCTATAACTTTTCATAATCTTCCTATATACTTCTCAAAATAACCGTCAGAAAAATACACTTAATCCCACATAATATCACACGAGGCAAAATCAATTATTTTCCTGTCAATCTCCCGCTCCCCCAAAAGCAGCGAAACCCGCCCCGAACCTCCTCATCAGCTGTCCGACAAAGCGTAGTATACTTTTGACCGATAGTATACGCGTCCGCGTCTGTACTATGTATATATTCGCGCGCACATAATGGAACCTCTTGGCCCGGCCCTGATCCCCGCGCGCGCTCGATCTCACACTAGTATATATATATATACACTCGCGGCTGGCCCACTTATGCGAAATTGCGTAAATGCCCTCTCTCACTATCTGTCTGCTCGCCGCGTGCCGGTGGCGCACGTGCGTCTTTTTTCGCACTCGAATAATACATGGCGAACCGGTGCGCGCCTCGGATTTTATAACGCGTTGTACGGTTTTCGCCGGCTGTGTGTGTATGTATATATATACTTTTATAGACTTCGAGTCTCGCCGTATATATATGTGTGTGTGTGTGTGTGTGTGTGTGTGTGTGTGCGTCGGCTTTGATTTGTTTCGTTGCCACGGTGTCGGACGCTCCGATGGATGGCTCTCGATAGGCACACATACACGCACAGACACCGCAACGGTGCTGCTGTTGGATATATATATATGCGGAAGCTCTAAGAGTGCTTTCAGCCGCGGGCTTTTAGCCAAAAGGCGTATGTGACTCATCTGGCATGTGGAAGTTGCTGCACGCATAGGTGTGTGGACGAAGTGGTGCGGAGAATTGAACAACATTTTCGATGAGTTTTTGGACGTTTGGAGCATTTGAAAAATTGAAAAGAACGCTGATAGGACAAAAAGACAGAGTGGCAGCGATAGCCGAGGGAGAGATAGTACAGACTTTGTGTTTTGTTACATTTCATGCAGTTTGTGCAATTTTTGTTTTTCGAATATTCTGATCGCCTTTACGGGAAAAAAATAGTGTTATTTCAAATTCTCTAACAAAACACTTACTGGATTACTGTAAGATCATTGTACATACGTATCATTGTACACTAATTATTAAGAACTTTTTCAAAGTGTTTTGACAATTGACTTATTTAAAACAAACCTGTTTTATCTATATTTCAATTCACGCGTTCAGATGGAGACAATGGCGCCCTAAGCGGTTCGCTCAATAGCACCCTTCATCCTTCCCACATCCCCTACTTAAAATCTATCAGCCGCGCCACACCTCCGTCGCATCCAGCAGACACATATAGTCCGCGCGCAAAAAGTCATGACGAATTGTCTGCGGTGTGTGTTTGTGCTCTGCTACATGGAACCAGTTATCAATCTTGAAAACTGTGGCAATTCCCGAACAACGCGCAGTGTGTCACGACTATGGGCGTAACCGCGTCTTCCCGTTATTATTGTTTGGAATGTACATGTGTATATACACACACCCCACGATATACGTGTACGCGACGCGAAGCATCTGCCGCAGATGACACACGCATTAACCGAAATTTATGCACACCTTCCGGAATCCCACAGTCGTGTGGAGCGGCCGAGCGCGCGTGCAGAAAAAAAAACACAACGGACTGAGTGCGCCGCGCGTGCCCTGCGTGCGGCCAGATGCGGGGAAGTAGATTTTGGCCAACGGTTGGTCGGTGGTGGTATATATACTTAGTTCCAGAAAAATCAAAAGTGTCATAGTCATTAGTTAATTTAACGATAAGTGCTGAGCGTATATTGTCGGATATATTTTGTTTTTCATTAATTACAATATTAATGGAAAAGTGCATACGCAAATTCAATATCAATTATTTTTCATCGTATATTGATGTTTCGTTTCTACGAAACGGCGATATTTTATTTTTATTGCGAACAGTATGATATTCTTTTACCTTTTCATAAATATTACATTTCAATTTTTCCCTCATATAAACGGGATACCTCTGGCGACTATTATTTATTATAAAAAACAAAAGTCGCCTGATTCGCGTAATTTTCTCGCCTCTATATAACGTATTTAATAAAATCACGCGCTACCCCTCCCGCTCCCCAAAAAACGAGCAGCCAAAAACGTTTTAATTTCCAGTCCGAATTTCACCTCTCGACAGAAATAAAGTTAAAGCCCCTCGCGTCACATGCAATATTCAAAATTGCCGCGCGAAAAATCGGAAATAAAATATAGAACCCGCCCTCGCTCCGCTCTTCCCAACCTTAATGCCTCCCCCCTCTCCACGCGAATAATAATTTCCCTCTCTTTTCAGACGTCGCGCTCGCCTCCCGCTATACATATACATAGATTTATATAATGCAAGAAGCGAGATTAGATTTGACATTCAATTGAGCGCCGATGCCCAGTCAACCGTGTGTAAGAGGTCATTCCGGAGGCGCGTGCGCGCGCTCGTTATCCTGCCGTGGAGTTGCGTTAATGAGGTATTTCTTCTTTTACTTCGTTGCGCTGTGTGTCTTTCTCAACGCGCGTGTGTCGCGAGCGAAGGCAGACGCAAGAGCTGCGCTGATCGGCGCGAGATAAGCGGGCGAGAAACGACGACGACGACTATTGTTTACGAATGTGGATGTACGCACGCGTGCGAGTTTTTTTCCCTTATCTCTAACGAGTAGCGGAGGAAGTTATACGGAGGCGAGAAATAAAGTGGTTAGGTTGCGGAGTGATTAAGGTGTAATGATCCGGCATGGGCTTTAAGTTGTAATGTCGCGTGAAATGGATGGAAGAGGAGAAGAGGATGTTTATGCAAAGTTCTGTGAAATGTCAAGTAGGATATAGATGGGGGAGTTACTGTGCCCTCCCCGATGTCTGCGCCCTATCTTTTAACACAGAGCGTGGTAACTGATGCCCAGTAATTAAAAGCAGTGTTCTTATATGGGATGTCAGTAATTGCCGAATGCGTCATTCAAAGCTCGTATTGATATTTAAACGTTTATGGTTAATCTTGACTAAAACTTTATATTTTAATCGATCGAGATGTATGTTCTAATTAATAAAATGAGTTCAATACTCAACATAATGTTCATTGTACGATTATACTCGACTAAGCATCTGAGAGGTTATGTTAACCAGACAGTAACCCCCACCGCTACCCCCCTGGTGGATCTCACTTCATTATTTGCCTAATAAATACCTAGTTTTAGGGGTATAGCCAAAAAATAGTCAATTTTCTTGGATATTTCTATCTATCGATGAAACAAATTTTCCAACATTATTCGACCATTTAATCTACTAGATTCTAAAGCAGAGCGCGCTACGCGCACCTGTAAACACTAATCTATCTTACCTACTATTAGCCAATGAAATTTTTTGATAACGCTCTGAAGTTGGCTCTAAGCTTCAATTCGATAATAAATCGCTATCTCTCTTTTATAATAGGACTAGGAATTTGCCAGATGCCTGTACTTTGACCAATCAGCGAACTCTCTGAAGTTGCCTCTATATGTTTCAACCAATAATATTTTTTGCTCAGCAATATGGCTGCTCTGTAAAAGCATATGGCTGCCTTCTCATGTACCCATCTCCCTTTTAATATAGGATTGAAAATAGAAAGACTTGTTTCAAAGATTTTTTCATAAGCTTGTTCTTAACGATTTCAAAGGTATTAAAATTGGAGAGAAAAAGAAACTGTTAATATATATCTAAGAAAGGAGTGCTGTAAATGATTTTTTAGTCTGTGTTTATTGTTTACATATTTGTAAGCTATCTATTACAATTGAATACTCTTAAATGTAACGTCAAGTCTATGAGTAAATTTAAATTGAATATTTTGAGGTTATGCCATTCTATTTCCAATCTATTAAATGGGCGGATAATAGGGGAAAAAGCGTTCCAACATGGCCATTAACTAACCATTTATTCTATAGCTATTTACTGACTTTCTGACCATTTCGTAATAGACAAATTTCTACCAGGAGCCTATTTGGTTTTGATCGTTACCGTTAATAAATAGGGCTGAACGTTAACTGATCTCATCTACCTTGACTTTTTTATCATAATCTTTTTTATAGATCATTTTTCATTACCATAAGAATTTTCCCATAATAGCCGCTTTGAACCTATATGTCAACAGAGCCGTAACGCGAGCGCGAACTATTTCAAATTAATTGGAACGCGAGCAAAAACAATGTTCGCCCGTTTTGCATAATTTATCCCCTTATCGTTAGAATTCAATAAACTACGCATACACCACACACGCCCTGCGCGTATATAGCAGCTTACACGCGCGCGCTCTCCCGTATATATACAATTATAAATCATCGTTCAGCATTGTACTAATTACAACTGGTTAACCCGTACGCGAAATAATACCGCCGTGGTATTTAGCAATCAGCGATAAAAAGCGCGCGCGCATAAATTTCTCCGAATGTCCGTTTCTCTCTCTCCGCGCAGCGTGTGTACGCGATACCGCAAGGTATATACCTCACACGCGCGTAATTAATTAAGACGTTTTAACGGATGCCACGTCGCCGTACCGCGAGAAAAAAGTAGAGAGAGAGGGAGAGACTCTCCCTTGCGCGTTCAGGAATTGGAGAAATGCGCAGCTTTAATTAAGAACCGCTTAACGCACCTCGCGCGCGCATGTATGTGTACATGTACTTACGTCTATGGCACACATTTATATACGCATGTGCGAGCACGTATATACGGCTATTTAGCGCCAATCGTATGACGTACACCCTTACACGTTCACCGTATCGCATATATATACGTACGAATTATCACGCGCTCGCAGACACAGTATAATATACACGTATATATAGTGCCCCTCCTCCCATATAGAGCGTCATAACCGTTTCTAGAATTTCCCACGTCATGTCGGCTCGTTATTACGTTTTCTAGGCGCTGCTGCAAACCAGTTTCGCGCTGCAAAGTCACGGGGGGCTTGATTGCCGGAGCGCGCGCGCGCGCGGGAAAAACTTCCTGCGCTGAGCATGCTGCGCGGTGCCGATATGAGATTGCCCTCTCTCTCTCTCTCCCTCTTTGCCTCTCTCGATATATATAAAGGGAAAATGAAGCGGAAAATTGATTTTCCGTGTCAATTTCCGAAAGTCGCCAGAGCGCAGAGCCTCGCTTCTTTTAGCACCACCTGAGCGCACTGGTCTAACGAGGGAGAACGTTCGCGCTCTACTTTCTGACCCGCGCGACGCGGGCTGTAAATGTAAGAGAGAGGACGTCGAGTGGATGAATGGACAGTGTTCGGGTGACGTAATTGCGCTGCATATGAGTGAGTGGGAGAGAGAGAGAGAGAGAGAGAGAGAGAGAGAAGTGATAGTCCGTGCGCGCCGCTGAATTCGTATTACATAAATGGAGTTATTGCGGCGTTATGACTTGCGTATGGTGTAAACAGCCTGCCGCTCTCATTCGACCTCTGAAGTTTTGAGCATCGCGCGCGTGTGGTACACATGTCGGCTCGAATAGTGGGTTAACAACTCTTATATGTGCGCTTTTTTCGCCCGGATGTATATGGATAGCAGCGAGTTTATTGGATGTCGTGTTCCCGGCAATTTAAGGTGCGCATGGAAGCGGAATGTGTACTCTAGTCGATATTCCAATGAATCTGTTGCCGGAGACAGTGAGCTGAAGTTCGTGTTAACTCTTACTGTAGTGACAATATGATGAATTGATGTTTCTTGATATAATATTCGTTTTCGATACAGCGTTTAAAATCAGAAGCAAGATGGGAAGTAAATTTAGAGAGCTGAATTTAATCTAACAACCGTATTGCCAACGTATATAGGGTAACATTATTGTCCTGAAACAGAAGCGAACATATCAAATATTCACGGATAAATATTCTTGCATGGCAGTCACTCTTACGTACATATAGTATTCTAGACAACCACTTTAAGTAAATAAATTACTTTTTATTAACAAAGTATATTACTCTCAAGAGCAGCGCTGTACCGATTTGAACCTGACGACCTGCCTCGGATATTTCCATTCCTTTATTGGAAAAAAAAACCTGCAAAGACTCTCCCCCAACCCATTCCATGAATATTCACGTTTGTATAAAAATCAATATCCATGTCCCATCCATCCTTTGATATCGACTGATATATATGCACACATACATACAGTATACACAGAAAAATAAGGACGTACGGTGCAGGCCAAATCTTTCTCGAGCAACTCTCCGCCGCCGCCGTCGCGAGGAAATCACACAGTGCTCCGGGGCGCGTGCACCGGAAATTTGGTTTTCTGACTTGTTGGCTCGTAAAACGTGACGATTTTCCAAAATCTCGCGGCATCGGGAAACCTCAGCGCGGCGACCCTTTCACGCCTGGAATGCATTGAATGGTGCGTGTACAACGCAAGCAACTGTCAACCGTACATCTCGCGCGCGCCGGCCCAGAAATAAAGTTGTTTAGAGAAAGTTCTGTATATATTATACGCTCTTTTAGCCGGCGACGCTCGTGCCTATATAGGCGTACACACGCGGGTCCTTGACGTTATAGAAAGTTCGGATGCAGATATAGACAAAAAGAGAAAAATTGAGAGGGGAAGAAGTGCGACCAATAAAAATGGATTTGAATTGTTAATGACACCGCGAGTACCTTAATTCTAATTTGGAGCGGAAACAATTTAAGTGCAAATCAACGCATTTTCCTTCGTTCCTTCTTTTTATTATTTTTTTTTTTTTTTCGTGAAAGTGGCCCATTTAAATTGAAGCGCCCGGGATACTATGGAAATTATTTGCTAGATTTAGACTAATATGTAAATAGACTATGTAATTTGACGAACTGTCATATAATTGTTATTAATGATTTATCTTTTTGTAATTATTAGTTGTAAGATATTCTGACTGAGCGTTTTTTTGTGTTTTTATATGTTAATTGCGTAACTGTATCTGTAATTCATCTCTGCTAGTCATTATGTGCATATTTATATATCTTTGCGGTATTAACAATATTATACCATATTTTGAGATTTTCAGTAAATAAGATAGTACCTTGTTTTTTTTTTTTTTTTTTTTTGCAAATAAATAACTATTATTGCATCACTACTCTAGTCTTTTGTATTTAGCTATCAGTTATTATTTACGATTTCTCAAGGTTACTCGTACCTCTGACTAAGCGGCTGTGCTTTGCGTAAACTTACTTTATTTTGTATTTATACTCATTCTTTATAAATTATATGACACTTCTATGTATGTACCTTTTTTGATAGTAACCAGAAATAAAGCACTAATAATAATAATAATTCTTATCTCGTATTGGATAATTAAAAAATTAACCCTCACGCGCTTTATGCTTTTTGTTTCGTTCGTTGCATAGGAATCTTTTCCTGGAACGAGGGGCATATATATATACACATACACACACAATAAGATGCATTTGTAGCAGAAGTGTGGCAGGTGATAGCGTTATAGTTTTTACATACAAATAGCCGGATTATGCAGATTTCGCATAATACGATTGTAGATCATGTTTAATGTAATGGAACACGTTTAGAAAAAAGAAATTCAAATGCATCTCGCTTAATTATGTATAATTCGTTCGTAATTTTACAGTAACCGTACTTCAACCCGATTCATAATGTGGGAGGAACGGTGATTAATTAATTTTTTTTCACGCAAACGGTATCATATATATCTTTCGTATCGAATTAAACTTTTAAAAGCTGGCATACACCTTTTCGCGCGCGCACTCCTCTGCAACTGAGCAACCATAAAAATGCACTTGAGAACAACTTGACACGTGCATATCATAACTATTTCATTAATTCGCCTCTCAAGCGCTTTTAATGTTAACAACCCACTTAAATCAATTCCCATCCAGATGGGAGGGGGGAGAAAAAGAGCGAAACAATGTTTCCACCCACTTGTAAAACAATTTCGCAAACCGACCGTAAGTGTTGGCTTGTGCCCGCTCGCGCTGCAATTATAGCAGTCATTCAATAACCGCGCGCGCGCAGCTCACTTCCATATCCTCGGGGAAACAGTTACGCTAACGTTACACAAAAACGCGCCTGCATTGTAAAATCAGCGCCTTGTCTTGTCCAACGAGAGCGTGCACATACATATCTGTAGGTATACCTATACCCACAAAGTTCATCGACTCTCGGTGCACACACGCACGTACACACACACATATACACACACACACACACACACACACACACAATGAACACACGTTATACTCTGCGTATGTATGCGTGTATACACACGCATGTATGTATACATATATCTGTGTATGTCTGTGTGTGTGTACAATCGATCGGAATCTCCGGAGACCGAATATTTTCGCTAGAGATACACGGCCGCCTCCTCCTCCTTCGCCGCATAATAGGCCACACAGAAAAAAGGATCGCGAGCAGCAGCAGCAGCAGCAGCAACGGTAGCAGCGCTATCCCCCCTAACGACTGAATTTAAAACAAAGTGGCACACACGTTCCGGCACACGCCAGTAGTGTCTATGTGTGTCCCCTGTATCGTATACACGTATATATATACATATATATAAACAGCCAGAATTTCCGCTCGCCTAATGCATGTAACGCTCGAATTGAATTCGACCTCAAAGATAGAAATCCTTTCTACACGGGACTCTCTCAGTCTCGCTCCCTCTTTCTCTCTAATGTATGCAAGCGGATCGACGCGCAGATATGGGGTAGAGAGAGGCGCAGATAAAGCAAGAGAGAGAGAGAGAGGGAGAGAGAGGAGGGAAGTCACGAAAGGAGCTCGGCCAAGACAAACCTTGGATTTACTGCAATTGCGCTCGAGCACACATACACACATACGCGGCGCACACACACATAGACCGACGCTATATACGTGCGCACGAGTGGGAAACGCGCGCGCGTGACCACGCCCAATGTACCGTGTGTCTCGTGCAGCACACGCTGCTTTTTCCCCTCGGCCCGCGCGCACACAAGTGCACATAGAGCTAGCTGCACGTCGCCGTCTCCGTCGTCATCGTCCTGGCTCGCCCGCGGCGATAGTAACTCGCTTATATATACCTGTATGTGTATCCCGCCGAGGAAAAGGAGCGTGTGGGCAGCTTAACGGTTAATGCTATAGACGTCCCGCGCTCGCTTGCCGTTTGTGCAGCGCACCCGTGCGCGTATGTGTGCATATACACACACACACACACACACACACACACACACACACACGAGGGAGAGAGATGGGGTATATGAAGCGCGCGATTAACATGAATTAATAGTTGTGGAAGTGGTCACAGCAGAGCGGTAGCATTTCGATGTGTGTGCGTGTGTGTATATATATATATATATATATAAACACGTATATGTATATACGCTGCAGCTTCGTCGTCAATGGCGAAGACGATCAGCTCCCTCAACGAGATGGATTTTCATCACTCGTGTATATATAATATACGGAGAAGAGGCGCGCGGAGGTGGAAGCCGATTCGAGCGGAAAACAGCGGTTGCGCGTTTACTGCCGCCCTGCTTTTGCGCGGGCGCGCGGGTGTTCGCGTATGGGATAAGCGTGCGGTGCGCGCGCAGCGTATATAACACACATATTATATAGCGCATAGAGCGCGGGGATAACAAAGTGCAGGAGGACCGTTTTGATGCCGGTGAATCACTTTTTATCGCGCGAGCCCCGAGCGCGAACTATTGTATCGAGAAACGGGTTTTGGCTCTATGTTCTCTCGCGAGTTCAGATTTTTTCACTTGCGAAGTTCGATCTTATCGATTTAATTTAATGGCCGAGTGCGGTTGCAAATACGCCAGTGTGATATATAAATATATAAATATAGGATTGAGACGGTTCCCTTAGTTATAATTATTTGTACATGGAGGTGTATATGTTAATACACGTCGATTACGAGTTCTCGGAATTTTAATATTATACAGTGTCTGGTATAGATGAATGTATCGAGGAGATCGCAGAATATGTATAGATCGGTGTGCTCCATTTGGGACAAAAAAAAACTGACACTCTGCAGTCACGTCTTTAGCATTTCCATCGGGTGGGTCATTTCCCAATCGGATGCCGTGTACTACATTGTGTTACATCAATAAGCCGCACTTTTCCATTTAACGACGTCACCCTCGCTCGAGCGAGCAGATTGCAATAACGCGCCCAACGCTTTGATATAATTAGCGAGCGCGCTGTGGGTTAACGCAACTGCATATCAGTATACCTATATATTATACATCACACGCCATTTGCAATGTGGGCCAGATATGATACACTCGTGTGGTTTTATATATACGTATATATTTTTTCCCCGCGGTTACATCAGAAAACGCTATTAATGATTTGCGTAACTGCATCCGCGAATAATGCATATTCAGCGCGCGAGTGTGCACACGGGTATATATTTAGAAACAGAAAAAAAATGGCTAATCTCCAATCTGAACTTCTATCTGAGCATAACTGGAGCTTGTAGAGTCTGCGCGGAATTTCTGCATACTTATCAATGTTATCAAAGATATGCAAATGCGCGACAATGGTATATCTTTTAACTATATAACGGTTCATTAACCATGCAAATCCAGAGCTGAGATTATTATGCAGAATCTTTTGTTGAATTTCATTTTTTCCTTTTCATTGAAAAATAAATTTGTATAGGTACATAGTTATTAGTGCAGATAAACCTTTTGAACGTATTCAGAACGAAATATTCACCCTATCGGCTTTAAATCATCTGCCAATAGGAGCGCGGTCAGTCACAATTAAAGTGAAAATTTCAAATCCAATAACTCCTTAAAGCTTTAAAAATTTTATTCTTGCAAATACGCGCGCGAAGCCGTCACGTTCCACTGCTCATAAAAATAATACGCGCACACCCATATATATTTATATACATGCGTGCGTGCATATTTACGAAAAAAACTTGAGAATACGTATATTTTATATCGTCGACCTATGAGGCCATCACTGTATCACAACCAGCAGCATCGGCCTTTTGGCAATATATGTCGAATAAAGCGCCGAACGTTATAGGTATATAACCTTTTACAACCTTGGATCAACGAATTTCCATAACTGCCACAACGGCGCAGGGGAAAAAAGTGCGGCCGCGCCGAAAGAAAAGCTCGTCGATACGCCGCCGCCGATGTGTGCCTCTAAAAAAGGGGGGCAGCATATAACCTGCTGCTGATGTCGATCGAACCTGTCGAAAACTCGAGCGGAGCGCCAGGGAAAAAGAAAGAACGAGCTCAGCGTCGCTGCAAAAGTCACATGTACGAAAGGATATCGCGCCGCGGCCATTCGATCTGTCGCGCGGTATGTGCACCCGAGCGAGCTATACTAATCCGTTACTCTCCGCCCGTTGCTGCGCGCCCACGCATTATTCTCTCTTTTCAGTCTCGAAATCTCATTTGAGCAAATTTTTCTCCCGATCGTCTCTGCCAGCGACAATTTATCAGCTTCACCGAGAATACGGTATTTAGCAGGGGAGTAGAAAAAAAATTTGACGAGAAGTGTGCGGTAAATCATTTACTTTTATCTGTATAAATATTGGGTATTAAAGCTGCTGGTTTATACGGTGGGAAAATTTATTTCTTGCGTTTTTTTTCTCGGCGGAAACGCTGTTTATAATTGTCCATTGAAATGTTTTTTGGGCATAAGTGGAATATTAGTTCCATTTAGAACATCAATTACTATTATTTCTCTTGTTGTTGACACTCGGCTGTTCTCTCTGTCAAAATAATAGCTGCTGTGAGAGCTTAACTCGTAATTCAGAGCGCATAATGACCCTTTGTGAAATTATTATTTTCTAGCTTCTAGTGGAAGCTTTTGAATGAAGCGCTAGAGGCACACTCGTTTGAACTTAAATAGGGTATTTTGTATTTAAAAAAATGAGTTGAAGCGTTCAATTAACGTGGAAATAGACAATTTTAAAACAATACAAACTTTAAACACTGAGAGAAGGATTTATTTATAGTTAATATACTTATACTATTCTAACTATTAATATTAAGATAGTTAATTCTGATGAAATAAGAACAATGTTCGACGGAAATTTTGAAAGCTTTACTATATGAAGATGCGCACATTAATAGTTAATATGAGCGGTAAATATAACTAGATTTTTTTCTGTATATTACTAATATATCCTTCTCTGAGTGTTCTAATTCTTATATAAATGTTAAATATTTAAATAAGTTTCAAATGCTTTTTTAAACAGGCATTTCAATAGTGCTTGATAGCTTTAAATAGAAGACTTTCAATAAAAGTGTAGTATTACCAAATCACATATCAGAAGCAATGAAAAATATGTCAAACAAAAAATATTCAAAGATATTTATTTAAGATTAGCAACGTGGAAATCCGAAATATTGATCCTGCGTGAAAACGTTGTTTTTTTTCTTGATTCAGTATATTTTCATCATTACGCCACATAAAACTGACAGTAATTTTCAGTATGCCCAATGACACAACTTCGTCCTTATCGTCCAAAATAATCACCATTAAACTGCACATTATATATTATACCCAACCGGCGCGACTTATATATATATAAAATCCCTGAAGCACATCAGTGCGCTCCATGCTCAATCGAATCGCCGACGATGAGAAACGGATACTCTCATCTGTGAGATAAGAGCATACCAGCGTCGATTCGACTGGACTTGTCTCTAATCGCGTATAATTCAACGGATCGACTGCAAGTTGGATGCGCGCGTGCGGCGGGGACGCGAGAGCGCAGCAACTTTCCAGACGCTGAACTCGTTATGAAAGGAGCCCGAAAGTGCAAGATTGACGAAGAGGGGCGGGTTAGTAAGCGAGCGAGCGAGCAAGCAAGCAACGGCCGGTGTATATATACACACAGAGAGAGAGAGAGAGAGAGAGAGAGAGAGAGAGAGAGAGAGAGAGAGAGAGAGATCCTTTTGCCAAGTCGCGCTACTCCTGTTACCCTCGTAAAACTTTGCGCGCACGTCAAGGTCCGCCGTGGGAGAAAAGCGACGGCAGAGGGAATATTTGAGAAGAGGGGCTCGCTCGATGCTGCCGGTGTAGGTGCCGCGGCTACAGGTACTCTACGCTCCTGCCGAATTTCACCGAGACTTACGCCCGCCCGCTTGCTTTATGTTATTTTTTTTCGTATAAAGTTCGCGCGACGAAGGTAAATGTTGCTTGATAATTGGAGAAAGTTTTTTACGGCCTGCGAGTTATGCAGTGTTTTTGGACGGAGAACAGAGGGAGTGCTAAATGTTGGGTATAACGAGAGCAAGAGTTCTGCAATGTTTTACTTTTTTATTAAGTGAAATCGTAATGTCCCCGCGTGTATACATGTATACATATTCAGTGTTATAAAGCGATCGCGATATGAATGACATATATTTGAGTGGACTAAAGTTTTCAATTCGTCATCATTGTATAATGGTTTTACATAAACGGCGTATGATTCATCTCCAATGTGATATTATATGAATAAATTAATAGAGATAACGTTTATGTTCACTTTCATTGCATTTCTCGTAATGTCAAAATGATGCTAATAGAACGTATACATAAAATTTATGTGTCCCCCATGAAAATTAAAGTATTTTTATATGCCGAGTCATCGTCTTGGACATAGAAATAGTTGAGTGGACTTATTAAATTTGCGATAAAGATAAGAATTTCATATCGCTATGAAAACGACATGACAACATCTATTAAAATGTATTCATGCTATTTGATTAAACTGGCTCGATTAAAAATCAATTGTGATTAAACATTCAGCGCGATTAAATATCCTTCATCGTATTAATGATACACCGGCTGTGAATAATTAAAAATCGCGCAAAAAGCAATCACACACACGTTGTCAAGTCCAATTCATACATAATTGCTCTGTATACCTATCTACAAGAGATCACTCGCCCGGCAATCCAATGAATATCGCATAAACACCTTTACACTCGGCGCGTGTATACGCGCAGCGACGCACCACCGCCTGCCGTAATTATTTATTTATTTACCTACTTACTTATGCTCTCTCGTTAGAGCCAATGCAAACTGCAAACACTCGCACGCACACGCACATCACGCAGGCACACGTATAATGTATATCCCTGCGCGACCCCCCTAACGCTTCTATCCCCTCGTCAAGAAAAATTAGACCGACGCGTGGACTTAATCCTTCACCTGCGCTCATTCGCAATTGACTTCTCTCTCTCTCTCTCTCTCTCTCTCTCTCTCTCTCTCTCTCTCTCTCTCTCTCTCTCTCTCTCTCTCTCTCTCTCTCTCTCTCTCTCTCTCTCTCTCTCTCTCTCTCTCTCTCTCTCTCTCTCTCTCTCTCTCTCTCTCTCTCTCTCTCTCTCTCTCTCTCTCTCTCTCTCTCTCTCTCTCTCTCTCTCTCTCTCTCTCTCTCTCTCTCTCTCTCTCTCTCTCTCTCTTTCTACCCGCCACAATACCTCGGCGGGGGAGCGCGCGCGATAAAAAGAGGCTTTCCCGCAATCGCGCGCCCCTATAACTCTGTAATGTAAATAGGCGTGCGCGCGCGAAAAGGGTCCGCTCGGTCCCCTTTGCACTGCGATTAATCGCTCGCTCTCTCTCTCTTTCGGCCCCTTCGCGTGCATACGTGTATCGTGAGAGTGAAAAATGCGCGCCCATTAACTTTGGCCGAAATCGGTCCCGGCCGCGCACTTGCTTTTGTGTGTTTGCGTGATGCGTGTGTGTGTCTTTGTGTGCATGTGGTGAGTTTTTCCCTTGTATTGGAGCCCGGGGGGATTATAATTGCAAATTCAAAACCTTGAGCCGGCAGCAGGGCTTTTGGCTCGATGATTGAAATTGTGTCGCGTGAGGGACGGCTGTCTGTGTGTGTATATGTGCGCGCCAGCGTATTTTTAAATGCAATTGCAGTGTACTTGCGGCTTAATTGAATCGATTCGCCAAGCGGAATGGAATTTTTCAGTTGCGAGCCCGCTCGGATGGAATTTTTTATTGCGGTTCGAAGCCTCAGACGAGTGTGTTGGGGAGGGAAGAGGGGGGGTTGTGCTCGAAAAAGTATAAATCATCCGTATTACAAGCGGGACCGACTATGCTTGTGGCCAAACAACGAAATTCCGATTTTGAAAAATGTACGCATAATTGATATTCATCAATTATCAACAGCGGATTTTTCAATTTCATGTTATTGCGTTGTGGAAGTGAACTATTGGAAGAAGGTTATTGATAAATATATAGTTGTGAACCATTTATTATTTTCTTCGCAATTACTGAAACCTATTGATTATAGCTAATATATATATATATAAAGCAGCTGTCAATAAATTGGCGCTTCGGTTATTCCCCAATCTTAATTTATTATTTTTTATATTCTTTTTGAAAAAGTTATATTTTCATATATACCAATACATAACTTTTAAAATGATTTCATTTCTTCTGTCATCGGATAATTTTAACAATTTTGAATATACGTTAATAATGGGAATTAATGACATTATTTGAAAAAATAAATAAAATATTTTTATTATTAACTATGTGGAAACGCTACCTCGCTAAAAAATGTCAAAGTGATTATTTTACCCCAGTTACCACGACTGAGAACAAAACGATTTTTGACACAAACTAATTTCGTCTTCTTTAAATAATTAATAGCGTTTTATACGAGCTGTAATAAAAAAAACCACGCAAAGATATCTTCTGTTATTCATAGATGAAACAATATTTTCAAAAGTTACCGAAGTTCCTCTTTGGAGGGACTAATGATCGAATATATTACCAAACAACAAAAAATATTAAATCAGAGGTATCGCTATACAATTTTGTCTATAAAATGTATACGTTATTAAATAATAAATTATTCACTCTCATCCTTAAACCTACTGTAAGATAAAAAAAACTTGTAAATTATGCAACGCCACGCTGCGTCCTAGAAATATGGCAAGTATTCATTTTCATTAACAATAAAAACCCGAGAAAACGAATAAAGGCATTCCATCGCGAGCTTACGGCCATAGTAAAGAAACTAACAGCGACATATATTCGCGGGTGTCCGCCTCCCCTTTATTTTTTTCCGTTTCTGTGGCCGTATCTCGACTCGCGAGAGTACTCTTGAAATTCTATAAAATATTTATTAGAAACAATACAATTCCCCGCTATCGAACCAATAAAAACCAAGAATGGCGGGAGCGGCCATCCACCGCCGCTCCCTTTTTTCACGACGCGAATAAAATGGCGTAGAAAAGGAATACTGACGTATACTACTTTCATATACGTGTGCGATGTTATTGTGCAGGGGTAGCACTCGACTTTAGTCCAACACGCGCGCCTTGTCTGTGTGTGTGTGTGCAACGCGCTCACGTTTTCGTTTAACGAAACATTACAGAAGGCCGTAAATCGGCCGCGCGCGTGCACACGATTAGCGCGTAGCAGCTGGCTTTTCTCACACGGGGGTGCGTGCGCGTTAATAATCGAGCATGAAATCTCGAGTACGCGCGCAATAGGCTGCAGTAAGCCTCTGATTTTGGATTCGAGGAAGGGGACAGGGGACGCGCGGAGAATTCGTTTATGCCACTCTTACCTCAAAATCACAACTTTGATATGATTTTTCGGCGTTCATGATATTAAATACGGTTCGAGGCGGGTGCGGAAGTAGGTTCGAAAACTAGTATTATAAGCGAAGGGAAAATAAAGAGGTAAACAACCCTTTATTCTGACGCTTTTCTGTAAAAACGTATGAATCGATCCTTCGACACAAAGAATAGGAATGACATCGCTCCGCGATGCTGCGGCTACTACTGTTTGTTGCTTGAAATGTGTGGTGATTTTGGTGGGAAGAGGGTACTATCATTTGATCATGATGAAGAAGCGCGAAATACAATTAGCATATCCCTGGTAGAAAATTAACCATATTTTATAGCTAACGTGTTAATTAAATGGAAACATTTTTAGCAAAAATCATAATGCAAAAATAATATAATCCATCTAAAGATTCTATACTATAATTACTTAAAATGCATATTTTATGAAGTATGCCATAATTTATTTCAGATTGGTACATAATTATGAAATACAAGCAATGTTCGTTTTGGCTATAATGTTAACCGAAAATAGCTATAGCTTCTGGTTAACATGTCCCACCCAGGGATGGGTCAACATTATTATAAAACGATGCATTCGACTTTGCATTTGCGCATTACATCTTGTAACCATTTCGTATACGTTTAATTATAGTACATTTCGACACGGGTGGGGAAGTCAATTATTTAGCTGGTGTGACTTTTTGCACGAGCGAAGCGACTGCGAAAAAGTCACACCAGCTAAATAATCGACTTACGCACTAGTTTCGAACGGTATTTTATACCACGAGCGCCGAAAAATCATATCAAAGTTGTGATTTTGAAGTTAGAGTGGTATAAAAATAATAACGAATACAAATTCGTTTGACAAAAATATTAAAGAATGCACGCGGCCCTTTTAGCCGTTTCATAAATAATCAAATCTCAACCAGCACACGTAGACCAATTTTTTTTTAACACCGTTTTCGTAATACCACCCATAATTTACGCCAAGATCTATACCGAAGCGGGGCGTCGATTCCCAACCTCTTCCTCCTCGGCATAAACTAAATCATTCGGCGTGCTCCACCCCGCGCGCACGCGCCCATTGACTATCCGATCGCACGCGCGCTCTGCAATTCGTTCGAGCGCAACGTAGAGCAGAGCAGCACGCGCGGAGGGGGTGTGGACGCACGGGCATAAAAATGCTAATAATCTCGGGTGCGCTTGCGGGAAGACGATTATGTATATATGTATCGAGGGTGCGAGTCATCGGCAAATCCACGTGATTTGTCGAGGATTATTGCGCTCGCTCCTTTTTTTTCCTATCGGATGGGGGTCGGATCCTCGTAGGAGAGGGGAGGAAGGAGAAATTTTTCTCGTGGAAAATCGAACGAATACAGCGTGCGTGCGCGCGTTACTCTGAGGCGCTGTGAGTAAATATTTGCCAGCGAAAATGATTTCGTTCAATTTGGCAGGTGTGCGGGCGCGAGAGTGCGTGTTTTTCTATTAAGTAACCAAATATATTCTATGAGTATATCAATTACCCGGCGAGAGTGAAAGAATTTCGCAGGGGTAAAGTTTTTTTTATTGGTCGGCTAGAATGAGGAAAAGTGTTTTTATAACTTTTTAACGTGTTTAAATGAATTTTTTTTCTTTTACGCTGAACTACCGAGTAATTAGTTACTTTATTGGTAAAACTAGAACTTTCATAGCAGTTTTAGTTTTTAAAACTTTATCTTTAACGGATAAAATCGCGACTGCGTAAATAAACCGTTGAGCACTTTTAATTTATGTTTACAAAACTTCAATTAAAGTTACCCGGACATTTTCCGAGGACTTTCTGGAGCACACCAATGCTATTACTATAAACAAAGTCAAACATTTTACTCGAGTGGAAGTAAATATTTTTATATGTCTAATTATCGGACGTAAAACTATGCGAACGTGGCTTATCCCATTTTAATCTTGTTATCCCCCGCACGAAATAAATTTTAGAAACATAACCGTCATTATTCACAAAGCAATCAACACGTTATACACATACAAGCACGCAAATCACATTAATCTCGCCTTACGCAAAATTTCGAATCAAAACAAAGCTCGCATAGCAAGTCTCGACTGAATATTAGACTGTCGTCGCATTTTTCCTCCGCTCTATAGAATACACACGGCCCACACCTCTGAGCCAGAGGTATAGGTTTAACGTTTTCGTCGCGTCCACCCGCACACGCGCGACACACTGGCCAGTACAATGCGCGCTCCTGCGCAAAACCAATAATTATCATTTAATAATATTCATAGATGCGCTCGGCTGATATGTTAATGCGTGATTTATATTACAGCGGGGCGTACCGTTGCGCGCGCCCGCGACCTCAAGCATAACCGAGACGCACACATAGACGCACAACGGGCTATATAGCGAAAGAAGAAAGAGGCGAGAGATGGAGATAGAGAATCGCGTGAGCGTGCGAGATCAGAGGATTGTTTTAGCTGAATTTCTATAGGTCTGCGCGATCGCGTATAATTTATACCGACGGCGACTAGGAGTAGTGCAGTGATTAATCGACGGCGATTGAGGTATATCGAGGGACGAGGAGAAGGATGGAGTGACTTGGTTGGGTGAGACTGAATCATTTAACAGTTGACGATGACGTGTATTTTTAAACGTCCAATGCGGGAGGTTATAGATGTATCGAAGATGGGGCTGATTTTTCAGTACAGTAAATGAGAGATGCAATTTAGATTTCAATAACGGAATCCGATATTTTTTAACTCCCAATACCAATATTGCATGTCTGATTTTACTATATATGAAGGAAGTCCCTAATTTTTTATGCATTTGGGTATTTAATTTTAACGTGTACTTTTTTGACAAACTCAATAAGGTAAAGTTACAAGAATCTAATAGATTAAAATTCCAGCGAAATCATCATTATCTATATATGTAATCGGAGTAAGCTTCGTCGAAACTATACATGCAAAACAAATAAAAACAAAAACCATAATCACAACTTTTCAAGAATTCCAAGCACCTTTATTAATTTGTTACTATATTGAAAACCCTGTCACAATCGTTATATTCTTCGAACTGATTTTCCCTACACTGTCCTTAATAAACCCTAGCTTTTCCATCGACGCGTAATGGTCAGAAAAAAAGTCCTCCAGCGTTCTGAAAGACCAGCAGCATTCTAGACCTACCATTATCCTCTCTCTCTTCCTCCTAGCCGCGCAAAATGCATAAAATTCCGTTCGATAAAACATCTCCCGCGCCCGCAAAGCGAAACAAAACAAGGTGGTCTCCTGCGCGCAATATTATCTTGCCGGCAAAAACTGCCGCGAGAAATAGCCTCTCCCCCTCTCTCACTCTCTCTTGAGTAAGAAGGAGCGCACGCGCAGAGGGACAATGATTTCATTTAAATATCCTAAAGTATGAGGGTGGACCGCTGCAGTGGGGAGTTTAATATCGAGTTCAAGTGGCGCGAAAAGTCTCTCTAGGACGGCGACCCAAATTTTCATTATAGAAATTTTGCGCGGATCGACGAGCCGCGAGAAGTTTTTGCGAATGGACAACATGGTTCATTTTGCATGTGACTACGAGATTCACGTAAAGTCTACCATTACGGCATCCCAAAAGCTGTCAAAAATGTTTTTAGATTTTTAGATAAGGTTATAGCGGCAAAAAAGCTGTGTCACAAAATAACTGTTTTCATATACTTTTTAGTATACTTCAAGATATACAAAAAATAAAGAGATTAACTCAGAAAAAAATTGATAGTTTTGGGGATGCCGAAATTGTAAATTTTTGTGACTTTCGTTATATAAGTGAGCGAGCGTGTAACTTTAGGCGGAGGATGGGCTTTTCTGCCGCTGGAATACGACGATTCAAGTTGAATTGCCGGGTGTAGAGTGTTTTGATAAGCGCGCGCGGGTGGCGCACGGACGGAGATTAATGGTGGCTTTTGCAAGGGTCGGGTTCCTTGTCCGGATTTGTTACGGATTCCTTTTTTTACAGCTCGTTTAATTGATTTAGACGTGTTGAATTAATTGAGAGATAACGTACCTGTGTTTTATTTTGCCTCCCAAAAGAAGAAAAAATCTACAATTTTAAATACCTACCAAACAAAACGAAAGATTTTTTATTTTACAGTTTTTTTCCTTACTACTTGGGCAGTTTTGAACCTTTAATGTACATATCAATTTAAATTTAAACAATAATTATCATGAAAATTCGCAAATTTATTCGCATTTTTTTATTAAAGTATGTTGCGTTTTAAAATTAAAGCGAAATTAGCTCTAATTACTTTATTAAGATTTAACGATGCACTCTAAATTGCATTTCCACCCCAGTCTGATTGTATCGTGTACGAAAAACACGGCCTTAATGAGTAGGTTCAAATTCAGAGTATCGTGAATCACCAACGTGCCCGTGAGTCATGAGCTTTCTACCAACCCTTTTGAGCAGATATAACTTTCCAGGGAAAATTGATATAATCAGTCATTAGAGTGGGTTTCCGATTATTATACGCCCTGTGCGTTTGAAAAACCACTCGGTAACGTTTTCCGAAGTTTTGAACCCCCCACAGATTGTTTATCTTTTACGCAAACATAATTTAGTCGTTTCCAATGAGTCATTTCTAGAAAATATCTTCAACTTTCAATTGTTAAATGATTTTAGATAAGCCGTGCGTTTTATAAATTTATTTTGATATTCCGTTTCGAAGATACATCATCAATCACAAAACCTGACGGAACTCAATGTCAACGCAAACAAAAGCAAAAGTCCACATTTCACGCGTGGCGAGAACAAAGAATCACTTTGCATCAGAGAAACCTTCGGATCTACATAACTCACTCACACGGACGATCTGTGTATATGCACACTCGCACGTCGCGAAATGAATGATCTCTAGACCTCCACGTAATGTCGGATAATTAACGCGCGTCAGCCGCCCGATACACACACATACATGCACACATACACGCACTCTCTCTCCCTATCTCTCTCTTTCCTGCTCCGCTTTTCGCGTGCAATTTGCATGAAAAATTGGAATCGACACTCGACACGTATCCCGAACAGGCTGACACAGCCTCGATCAATCAAGGTACTCTCAGCTCGTGCGAGAATTCATTCTTGGCGACGCTGTTTTAATAAACGCGCGATGTCCTTGCGAGCCCGAAAACCAGACCCCGCCAGTCGCGGCAGAGAAAAAGAGATAGGGGAGCAGGAGGAGTACGAAGAAACTCGATCAACCACTTTCGCGTCCCAAGAAAATAAGCGCAAGCAGAGAGAAAAAGAGGGAACTTTGCTCTCCCCGGTGCTGCAGTTTCTTGTCGCAGGCTGCGCGCCCGATAAGAAGCTCCGTATAACCTCACGGGAGATGAGGCGCGACTCGTGGACGTTGACGTGTGGGGGGACGGGGGAGGTAAAACTGATCGCTGAAGATGAGGGGGTGGATTTTCTCGGCGGTTAAGGAGCAAGCATGTGCGGTGGGTTATCGGCAAGGGTATAAGAAGTAACCATAGTTTTTTTCTTGTATTAGTGTACATCATTTTCTGTTTTAGTGAGATTCGTCTTGTGTATTTTCTAAATAAATAAATGCTCCTTTCTCACTACATATACTTTCCACAATTGAAGGGATATTCGGAATAAGGGAATAACTCAGAAGTATGCAATTTGAGATTAACAAGAAAAAAAACGTAATAATTTCTTACTGGCTTAGCCAAACTGTATAAGACTTCAAATAAGATTAAAGTAACAGTAAGTTAAATAATATCCATAAAAATTTTTATTGGTTTTATCAAGCGATACCATAATAATAAGGTTTTAAATAAATGAGATATCCCCTTTTCCCGAAAATTGATCTAATTAAATAAAGTCATGTAAGAATTAACTGTCCAAAAATATAAACATAACTTTATTATGTACATTTTTTTCGAAGACATAAAATAAACATAATTTTTACAATATTTTTAATGAGAATAAACTATTAACAAAAGAACATAAATTGTCAGTAATCTTTTTATCACAACAACGTTTGGTCAATTCCTTTTGTTCTTTGTCATGGCACATAAATTAATAATGATTTATAGTCATTGATACCATAAACTTCGTGAAAAACACATTATTACAAATAAAAATATTATTCAAGAAAAAAAATATTCTCTATTTATATTTTTTAATATATTCTGGCAACATTGTTTTTCTTTCTGAGGAATATAAACTAATAATTTTCATTTTTTCTTTTTTTTTTTTTAAATTGGAAGATCTGGTTGTAGTTTTCTTAACGATCAATTTTAGATTTTGATGAGTTGGTAAAAATAAAAGGAACTTATCAATGATTAGTTGGTATACGATTTAAGCGTTTGTACGCTACCTTTTATGCATAATATAAAATAACGTATTTTAGAATCGAGAACCTGTTACCTTAGAGTAAGGTATTTGCATCCTCAGATATGTATTTTTGCTTTTATTATGATAGTGTTACTGAAATTTTCCGAATGACGGTATAATCTCACGTACACCCCCTTTCCACGAATCACCCTGATTTTTATGCTGAAATTTATGCTTCGACATACATTTTCTATATCTATATCGGTAGCTAATGATCGATAGCTTTCATTTTATTGATTGATAGAAAAAGGGTAACTTTAACCCTCCGTAATGTAATTATCTATCATTCTGCAAAGTTTTGAGTAAAAATTTCAAGGACACCTTTAAAATTTTCTGGAACGAAATTTCGTAATTTTTAGTTCATTTCGTCATTTTACAACACCCCCTTAAATGATGTATGATATTCATCTCTGACGATATGCGTCTGTCGGCTAGAGGGGCACGCGTGTTCTATTTTTAAGTTTCTAACAATAAGACTTCTACTCTCAGCTTTTCGATAGGATCTAGTCCCACCGACTTAACGACCTCGTTCCCGACATGTGCGCACTGCTAGCCGATAATAAATGTAACGAATTATTTTGCCTGATGAGTCAGTTATTTTTAGCGCGTTAACGCAGAGAGCGCTGTAAATTTGTGCCGTGCATTTTATAAGAACGGACGTATATGTCTCGCGCACGCGTGTGTACGCCAATTAAATTCCTTTCAATAAAAATTTCACTTATAATTTCTGCAATTTAAAGCACCATTTGGGGACGTTTATTATTTATCGCGCGTTAATAATTTTTCGCGACCAAAGAAGAAAAAAAAAGAAAAGGAAAAGAAGATGTTTGCCTTGTGTGCCCGCGCGTGCGCGAGACACCAATTTAAATTTGCATTCTAGTAGAATTTCGCGCGCGCGCGAAAAGGAAAATAAAATGTCGTAAAAGCTCGCACTTGTGTCCCGGTAAAATATTGAACATAAATTATACACGGACCCAATTATGAACATCAATATATAAAGTATAATAAGTACGTATGAGTCACTTTTTCCACGTCATTTCACCGTTCAATTTTATTTCATTAAAATACAAATATATAATGAGTGTTTCGTAAATCGAATTATCTGTACGACACCTGGCAATATAAAGTTTTTACTTCTAAAGTAAAGAAAAGAAAAATCATGTCGTATCAAAAATAAAGTTAACAGCCGATTAGGGGATAAGGGAAACGGAATACAACTTCACACTCGACTTACACGTAACTTCCATTCGCCCCTCTTCTCTTGCCCCCCTTACGTCCAACTTTTCTCGCGTGTACGCGGAAAACCGCAACGAGAAACGATAATAAAAAGTATATACACTCTACGCGCTCGTTAAGCGGCAGTCCGAAGATTTTTCTCCCCCTCTGCGATGCTCTCGCCTCTAAACAAAGTAACAATTAAACCTCGACGTCGAAAAGTCTTCAACTTTCAGAAGAGAGCGAGAGATTATTTCTCGCCGCAATCTTCACCTACTTTTCTCTCTCTCCCTCCGGGCATAGTGCGGAAACTTTATCGGCCCCCGATCTCCGTGCAACTATAACAATCATAACGATCTCATGCGCTCGCTCGTGCGCGTGAAAACACAAAAGCTCGGAAAGAGAGAAGAGAAAAAATAGAAACTCTCTCTCTTTCTCTCTCTTTTTCTTTCTCCGCAGATGCCCGTGTAGCTTTTTCCGGGGCGAGTGCGTGCAGCGGCACTTTTCTTCCTTCCTCTCTCTTTCTTTCTCTCTCTCTCTCTCTCTCTCTTGACCCACTTGGTTATTGACTTTTAATGGCGCTCGCGCCCTTCGCTGGCGTGCGAAAAAACGCGGGCGTCGATGCGACATAAAGAAGGAGAGAGAGAGAGAAGAGCGCCCAGTGTACGTGTGTGACGCGAGCTATCGATCAAGCGCCGCGCAGGTCGGCGATTTTCCTCGGCGGCGCGCAGATTTATCGCGCCATTATGCCCCGCCAGAGGCAACAGCGCGCGTCTCGTCCGCGAGAGAGCGAGACGCGAGTATAATAATCATAATACCTAGTCCGAGATTCCGCTCGCGCGAGAGGTGGCGAGCTATGTGTGCTGCAGCATGCCGGTGACGACGGGTTATGTGGGCTACGATACGGTTTCGCGAGAGAGGGAGAGAAAGAGAGGCAGTGTGGGTATTGGTTTTTGCCGCGCGCCTTTATTTGAAAGGCGCTGAGTTACTGTGCGGTCGCGCGCGCAGACTAGGCGGGAGCTATTATATGTAGTGGCGGAAACGGGGAAATGGGGTTTCGCGCATGGTTATTGCGACGATTTTCGAGAGAGAGGTATCGGGAGAAGAGTGGTTTTCAAAGTAGAAGCGCGCACGCACGCTCCATGCGGTTATATTTGATGGTTTGCGGGTTCATGCACAGATTTTACATAAGGAATCTTCGTGGTTCTTTTTACAATATACATGCTTTGTGTTGGTATAGTAAGTAACACATTTTTTTTCATTTCGTAAATTATTATTGTTGAAAAATATTTGTTAGAATTGACAGATATGAGTGTAAAACTAAAAGTAAGATCGGTATCGTAGTATTTTCAATTAGACGAACGTTATATTTAGCACGAGATATCGAGAAGAGCAGCTACGATAATTTCACTCGGTGCGGGGCTCTAAAAGAAGATGTAATTGCAGCAGGAATAAGTTATCGGGGTATCAACGGCGCACTAAATTATTCTAACGATGATAGCGGAATCCTATAACGATCCGTATAAGGTCTGTCGAATGCCGGCGTCGCAACGACTTTGGGAGTTCTGCCAACGCAATAAGCATAATGAAATTGAGCGAGGCATAAGTTGATTCTCCAATTCTCTCTATAAATAATACGCAAACTTTGTTATGAGAATTTGACGTATGCTCGTACCGACTATTGAATTCACCTCTATATTCAATGGTTGTTTATTGCGAAGTTAGACGAGATAAAAAGTATTCGAAAGGTCTTTTATACTACATATACATTTATAAACTCTATTAAGTAGTACCGTTTTTATAAAACGTTTCTTTACGAAATAAACGAAGTATTACCCTTTAGCATTAACCTGAGCACTAAACACTCTCTCACACGCAGACGCATTCTCCGCGCGTAAAATATCCTCCTCATTTTCCCCTTTCTGCGGAGAAGCTTGAACCTCATATACACGCAGGCGGCGGCGGCTAGAAAATGCTGGCGACGCGCGCACGCAGTGAAATATGTCACGAACGCATAAGGAATTCCGTAAAGCCGCTAATGCCCCTCGAGTCTCTCTCTCTCTCTCTCGCCCGCTCACTGTATAGCGCGCAGCTGTCGAATAACGACCTGCGCGCTCGCACATATGGCCTTATACACCGATGCGGATCGATTTTTCGACGGCGCGGCGGGCACGGGGAGAAAAAAGGGCCCGCGCGCGCACGTATAACGGCTTTCATGGAAATTGCGTTAAAATGTTAAAGAGGCATTGTGTAGCCAGGGGGAGCGAGTGAGAGAGAGAGAGAGAGAGAGAACGAGAGAATGCGAATGAGGCTAGGTTGGCTTCCTGTCTTTATTTTTCGCTGCCGCCGACGCTGGGATTTTGAAAATTACAGGCCGCGCGCGGGACGGTAAAGTGATTTTATTATTATTGTGCGCAGAGCATTGTGTGCACACATTCGAGGGGCTTAATGAAAACGTAATTCTCGGGTAAGAATTCATGTGCGGGAGGATTGTTCGCGAGTGTCCAAATATCGTTAGCGTGAGGAGAGGTCGGATATTACGAGGTTATATCGACGCGGGGGACTTTAGATTTTGGAGGGGGAGGAGGCTGGGGGAAAAATTGAATTTGCGATAAATGATGGGACACTAAGGCGGAAGGACGGCTCGCCTTTAATTGTTAGATTAGTTTACCGAAGTGCTAGATCCTATAAATTATATCTAACTTAATAACGGGGATCAGCGGAAGGTGGTATCGGAAAAAGTGGAAGAGAATATCTGTTTAATGGTATTTTATATACAAGCGGTTATCAAGTTGCACATCAGGATTTCCTGTACGATACGTCGCGTAGGAAAAATTAAATATTTGTATCTAAAGATTTTGAATTATTTTTTAATTTTTCAGATCTCAATAACTTTCATGATCCACCCAATAGACAACCTCATTAATACGAAAACTCTCGTTATCGTCATTCCGCCTGTAAAATCTTCCATCGCGCGTACATATTTGAGAACGACACGAAACAGTCTCGCGACGCACTTTCTTCTCCGCTTTTCTCGCTCGCCGCGCCATAAATTATGCACCATCCTTTCTCTCTCACTCAATAAAAAAACATCTCTCAAGACGCGTCCCTGCACAAACCAAAATTTCCCATTCATATTCAAATGTCCATATATATATATATATATATATATATATATATATCGAGGTTCTGGGCGCGGGAATCCAAACAGAGGCGTCCCATTCTCTCTGTCTCTTTCTTCTCGCGAGAGAGGATGCCAGAGGTCGCGGGCGCCAAAATAGAGGGGCGGAACCTTCGTTAGATCCGTCTTTTTCGAAGGCGCCGAATCGGATTCGAGAGTCGTCGTTCTTCTCTCCCTTCGTCGTCGTTAGCGCGTGGAAATCTTTGACGTCGCGTATGGAGATTTTTTTTCGAAGTGTGAGGTTTGATAAACGGTGCTTTGAGAAAAGCGCAGAGTTGTTTGTTTTCTTTGTGTTCTGTGCGTGCGCGTGAGGTGAGTTTTGGGGAAATCAAAGTCTGCGAGAAGGAGATGTCGAAATGCTCACGGGGTGGAATAAAAGCACGATTAATCTTGTCTTCAATTAAACGGTGATCTCCTTTGTCTAATTTTGAATGCTCCGGCAAGTAGCCTGATTGAATGATTGATTGACGCTGGGACAGTTTCGGATACTAATTTGACAAAAGATTTCGTTTATATAGATCTTGGAATTTTTTGTTTAAATAAAATACGTTGTTGTTATCATATTATACTTTAAAAATATTATTTTTACAGCAATTTAATTTCTCAACTTATACGTTGAATTCGCTTCATATGTCATTATTGTGAAACCTTATTATAATTATGAGCTTGACAAATCTAAGTGCATTATTTAGCTACTTATGTTAATGTTGGCCATACACCAATAAAATGATAATGGATTTCCGAATACGAGAGTAAACATGAATAAAATATTACATTTTACTGTCACGATTACTTATATTGAACAACTTTATCATTAATGCACTGCAAACTGCATTTAAACGTATTATCCACGGAAATCTGCATATCGCTGGCAGCAACATCCTCACATATACCTCCCCGTAACACTTGACGACTTGACAAACCCGAAGCACATACAAACACACACACACACACACACACACACACACACACGCGTGCGCGCGCGCACACAGACACCTCGAAAAATGTGCTGACTCAGACGCACCGACGCACGCGGAAGCTGCAGCGGCAGCAGCAGCAGGCGCCGTAAACTCCTTATGCCGCGGCGGCGCAACAGTAGCACTGATTTACGCGCTCTCGGGCCACTCCTTTCCCCCGCGTTTTCCCTCTCACTCGCTCCGTACTCTTCTTCCTCTTCCCGCCTCCCAAGGTACAGCGAGAAAAAACAACCCACTAGTAAAAAATACAAGACGAAACGAAAATCTGCCACCCCCGCGCCGTATTCCAGAAAAGACACATCGCGCCAGCACGGAGCATTTTTTTTTCTTCAAGGAGCCATAAGCATCAGCAGACTCGTCGTCGTCGTGGTGTGGGAAAGCTCCCCCTCCGCGTGCGGAGGTCCCGCCGCTGCAGCAGTAACGCACTAAATAAGGCTTTGCCATTGTGCGCCCGCTCGACTTCTTGAACGCCCGTCGCGAGAGACGTCTCTCTTTCTCTCTCTCCCTTTTCCAGGTACACATAGGTATAGATTACATATATATATACACACACACACACGCACACACGTGGAGGCTAGTGTATGCATGGGAACGTGCGCGCGCGCCCAGACAGATTCGACGGAGGCGTGCGTGTGAGCCCGTGTAGCGTATATATCTATATACTACACGTGTACGCGCGTGATGTATGTGTGCGTATGTATAGGGATCTTTAGTGGGCAGCCTTCGGGTGACGAGATTCGAGCCTCTTTTTTCTATACATCTATATACATGTATGTGTTATAGCTCCCGACGGGAAGCGCGCAATCGTTCGTTCGCCCGTGAACTTTTTATGTGTCGCTCTCTCTCTACTCGTCGCCCCCCCGATCGCCGTCGTCGTCGTCGTCGCTTTCTCACTCGCGACAACTGTATAAGTATATATATGAATGTGGCGCTCTCTTCCTTCTCTCTTTCTCTCGGCGCGTTCATTTTTGTTCTCTCTCTCTCTCTCTCTCTCTCTCTCTCTCTCTCTCTCTCTCTCTCTCTCTCTCTCTCTCTCTCTCTCTCTCTCTCCTTCACTTTGCGAGAGCGTTTACCTGACACCTGCGCGAGCTTCTATATAAACAGAAAGGTTTTAAGTTACGCGCTCCGTCGCTTCGTGTGCCCGCGCGTGCACCGGGGAGTATAGCGCACATGTGTATAGTCGCCAGAGAGCCGCTCTGTCGCGTTTTATTTTTAATTTTTTTTCTCGCGCCAACACCCCGAGAGCGTTACCTCTCTACACTCGCGGAGTTCTTTTTGCAGCCGCTCTCGGTTTTATTTCAGTTTTAGAAACGTCGCCAGTCGCCGCGCATACTAACTTTTCTCTTTCTTTCTTTTAACAAATGTTTTTTCGGCTCTTGTTCGAGACGGTTTGATACACTTTGACAGTTCGAACAAAAAATTTGTCAGGGCTTGTGTTTTGGTTGCGTTATTTAAGTGCTTGCACGCTTAGGAAAGAATTTTTACGTGGAGAGAAAAGATTACGCATAGTTAAAGATCATGACCTAATACTTAAGATATAAATATGAAATTATTAAAAATATAGTGATATTATGAATAAATAAGTAAAAACTAAAAAAATGTATACAGTTGAAAAGTTTATCCAATGCTTTATGAATTTTTCATGCGGCATTTTATCAACTTTTAAATACTCATAAATAAGCTGATGTAAATCGATGAAATAACTTATTCTATTATTCTATCTATTAAATGGTGAATATATGACCGGAAAAATCATTTCATCGATAGAGATGGCCAAGAAAAGTTTCTAGTTTTTGACGATTATTGGTGAAACTAGCTATTTATTAAGCAAATAATGGAATCGATTTCCACCAGGGTAGGAGTGTATTAATTACAATTTTATGATTTTTCAGCTTACGAAGAGAATAATGGCATCGCAAATTGTAATTATAAATTTAGTTGTACAATTTATATTTAATTAACCAATACAAATGAACCTGTGAATCAATGCAAATTTATTCTTAAATAATTAGAACAATGATTGCAGATTTATGAATTAAAAGTTAAAAATATTTCATCAGCGCCATATAGAATTACATCAACAACATAATACGCTCATACATTTTCTCAATTCTCTTATAAATAATGAAAATTCACCTTCGCGCACTTCATAATACAGATGCTCCCATCCATCCCTTCAGTATACCTAAACATCCAAAACTTCAGGCAGTATATACCTCACTCCGGGCGCTGCGCGTCGCGCCCCCTTGCACACGACTATCTTCATTTATCCGGAAAAAGAAAAATCTGCGCAACAGACTCGTAAATATCTCGCGGGCCTCCCTCGCGACTTCGTCGCACGCACGTCTGCAGGCATGTATATATGTGCAGCACGAAATTTTTCTCGAATCTCGCGTCGAGATTTTCCGACGCAACTCTCGCGCCTCCTCCTCTCCCGCTGCAGCCAGAATTCCGAGACGTTGGGCAACAAATTTCCACGGGCGCGCGACCGTTAAATCGCCCGTAAAAAGTGGATATTCACGATTAAATATGCTCCCGGGTCTTGTTATAAGTAAGATCCCTCTAGTTTCTCTTCTCACTCTCTCAGGCTGCATATAAAAGCGCCAGCGTATACACGTGCTACGTTAAAAAGGGGTCGGTCTTTCATAGCGCCGTCGTCGCTGCGCCAACGTCTCTGTATCTGTCACTCGAAATTTTTCGTCGCTGCGAGAGTTTTTCCGTGAGGCCGCACGGTTTGTAAGAAGCTGCGTTCTCCTCATCGGACGCGGGGAATTAATGTGAAATTATTGATGGGCAGCGCGCGCACGCCTGCAGAGAGGAGGACGTAAAATATTTTGAAAAGCCGTGTGTGAGATTCATATATAAAAATAACCAGTTTTCAGGCCATAATTCACAGGCCATTTTTGGTCGGTTGTGCATACGAATGGGATTCACGCGAGGGATTGAACGTCGATGGCACGAATGCGCCTTTACTATTTTGAGTTAGATTTCAAGGCATAAATTATTGGTAAATAAGATATCTTTTTTAATATTTCATAACGTTTCACGCGTTCTATGGCCCTCGAATATCCCTATACGTAGAAATCGCTGTGTAATGTTCGACTGCATAATAAAGCTATTTTATAAAGCAAATATCATGGTTATACGTTTAAAATTCAATAACTATAGTTTATTTATATATTTATTTATTTAAACGAGTTAAAACCATGTGAATACAAATTAAAGTTATAATTAGTTGTAAAGAAAATACGAAAGTTACAATACCCACAATATGTATGAATTAATGGCAGGATACTCCTACCAAATTGTTGTGTATTGATGGATTAATAAAATCGACATTATTTATTTGATTAAACAATATATTCACTTTAAAATAGATTGTTTTATTGGAAAAATAATAACAACTTCCACCAGTTTACATATGTAATTAATCAAATAAATTAATTGACAATCTTTTCTTTTCTACCACTTGTCAAGCAAACCTCAACAATTCCCCTAAACCCAATATTTTCTCATTAACCGCTTTTATCGAAACGAGTAGTCATCGTCCACGACAAACGGCCACATATACACACATGTGCATACAGACACACATTCAGTAGTGGTCCTAACACGACTTCCGTATTACCCTCGTATATAAATAAATTGGTATTGTCCGCAAGGCCCATAAATTCGCACTCGGCGCTCACACTCGCCATGCCAACCTCACCCCTCGCCGGATCGTTCGACCGCGTCGCCGTCTATATATCAATTTCTCCGTCTCGGTTTTCGACGTCGATCGCCGACCAAGCGCGACGTAGTCGCGCTTATTAGCGCACGTTAACGGCTCCCCCCTCCGCCCTCCTACTCTGCCCCATTCATTCAAATTCATTCCTTTGTCGTGAGCTCACGAGGAGAGATAGTGTGCGGTCACTGCGTCCCCGTGACAATTAAGATCATGCGCGAGTTTAGATGCTTATCGGCGGAATTACAGCTGTGCGTCAGACGAGAGAGACAGAGCCGGGCGGTGTCGCTGTGGGTCGACGCTCGCTCGCGATGACGGGAGAGACAGAGAGAAAGAAAGATAGATATAGAGAGAGAGAGAGAGAGAGAGAGAGAGAGAGAGAGAGAATGCACGCGCGCGAAGAAATAAAAGTCGTTATTCGATGGCAAGGGCGATGTTTCGTTTGTTGTTTTTAAAAACTCAAGGATGATTCTGTGGCGATACGGATTTTAGGACAATGCATTGTCGTAAAATGTTGAGATATCCACGAATTCACGTATAGTTAAAATATTTTGTTTAATAAATAATTTCTGTCATTAGAAAATAAAAAGGTTGTATTATACTAACGATAAGCATTGCTATATTTCTTCAGTTCGAAAATATCCATTAGTTAACATTTTTCGGTTTAACTTGGTAATTAGATGAAAGCACAGCGCTTAACTGCCCAACTATATCTATGCACAAACAACGATAATAATCTAGGCATTTTAACTGGGCACAGAAATTGATGGAAAAAAAATGCGTTCCGCTCATATATGTATATATAGACTCTAAAGAACCCATTATTAATCCCAATTTCACCAAAGGAAACAATAAAACTGCCTAATTTCCACTCGGAAAAGCAGTCGTGACCATCTCATGCGAGGCCATTCCGAGGATTTATCGAGCGTGAGATAGAGCCCGCGCATATAACTCGGCAGGTGGTGTGTAAGAGTCGTTATCAATTTTCGGGCAACGATCGAGCGTTATATCCACACCGCAGTGCGCGCGTTCATTGCGGCGAGTGAACAGGTCATATTCATATATTTATACTCTTTGTTTACCGAAGCTCTCTAATGTTACGGGGGTACGAGGGAGAAAAAGGGAGAAATCTCGCTGATTTATCGCTTCCACGCGGGGCACGTGGTATATATCTGATGGCATTATACCAGAAACGTCTCGTTGACGGCGCGTAATGACGGCAGGAAGGGATTTCGGATACCCCCGCATCGCGCTGTTAATTTGAATTATCGCCTATACCGCCATTCGCGATACACAATTCACCGACCAAAATAATCCTTACGTCCAATACACGCGCCGTGCTAAAAATAACCATTGCATATATACACTGTTGTTTATTTCTTTTTTGCTTTCAGACGATATGCAGCTCGACGGATTGACCGAGCTTGAGCCCTCCGTCATGCAGCGCTGGCCTCTTCGAGAGCATCATGATTGCGCCTAAGTGGAGCTCGTCAGCATGCGCGCACGCGCGACAGCGAATTAAAATACTTGCGGTTGTGATACGACGCAGACGGGGGATTTCATCGTGTGTATCATAGCATATGCACATATTCACACATTACAACTTGTGATTCATAAGGCAGATGATGAACGTACATACTGTTCTCCACTTCCCGATTGAAATTCACGCGAGCGGTCGGCGAACGATTTGAAAAGTCGTTCGCGTCAATTGGCGAATTTCTAATTTGTGCCTTTGCTCTATATCGCGAGGCTGTTTGTCTTCTTTTTTTTAACAAGTGACGCGCAGCATGGCTGAGTCATAATTCACCGCGATGTTATTATGACTGACGGCGTGCAATACGCGGACACATACACCAGAATAGCGTGAGAAGAAAAGTTGGCTTTTATGACAGTAAATATCGTCGCGCGGGGCATTACACGCTGGCAGTTTATTACCCTATAGAATGCCATAAAAGTCTCATCAACTCGATTAAAAGCAGTTTTTAACTGTACGCCAGGCTACGCTTTGAACTTTTAAATTGACTTGCTTTAAAACACAAACAATATTTAAGAGCCCCTTTGTGACTAAACGTATACGCACTTGCGAGTTCTCCAACGCCAACTTCCTCAAAAAAAAGGGGGCGAAAAAATCCTTTCCCAGAAAGAATCATTTCGCGTTTTGCGTTCGTTTTTTTTATTACACTCTATACATAGTTTCAGCGCGGGGAACAATGATTCAAAAGGAAGGGGCTAAGCACCCTCTTTAATATACTACCGCCGTGCGGCCGCGAGTGAAAATAAACCATCCTCGTAGACGTCGCCGTGCCGGTTTTTGTGAGCGCCATCATTCACCCTCACGAATTCCGAAAGCTCCGGTAATATAAAATTTTATTGCGCGCTCACCTCGCTCGGTATTACCAGATACGTATTTCTTCGGAAATGCAATAAACCACTATATACGCGGTAGGCGTTATCTTTCACTTTCCGCTGGCCGTCCACCATGGCGCGTAACTATCGGGAAAACGCATCACCGCATCCCCTCTCTCTCTCGCTTTTCGTTACCCCCTCCGACGACGATCCCGTTTTTTCTGTCCTTCCCGCAACCACGTGCGCCCGCGCTCGGATACGACTCCCTAAAGACGTTGCGTTACACGACCGATGTGTCATTAGTATCGTGTTACTCGCGCCGCAACGATTTGTATTAGTTGACAAATTCATGTCTCTCTCTCTCCCTTTTTCTCACACCGGTGCTGGCCTCTGCGCGCCCTCGTTAAGGGAGAAAATCGAGCCGAGAAGAAGAGGCAGCAGCGGGGTAACCAGATGATGGGCGAGCGACACAGCATCTGCGGGGGCGCGTGCCGTGCGGGGATAAAAATAGAAGCACGCGCCGCTCACTGGAAAGAGCGAGCAAACGTCTTACGGTGAAAAGCTCGTAAGTTGTACGGGCCAGGGATGGGTTTCATTAATACAGACGCTTCCTCGATAAGGGATATAAGGTCTCCCCGCGCCGACCTTCGCTGACGTCTGAATTTTGTATTCTTCGCGCGTGTATAGTGGCACAACAGATGGCGAAAATAGGCGCTGGCGATGGCGTTGCTTGCTCTTTTTCTCTGTCGTTGAACCACTTTTGTTAACAGTGAGTCAGGAAAATTGTCGCAACAGATATGACGTATTTGTGTAGCGTGAGAAGTTTAATATTACATGCGTAGGTATGTTTTCATGTTTATTGTGAAACTTATAATTGGCATTGTTAAAAAAAATTTCATATTACATCCACTTTCATAAAGAAAGTTTTCCATGTTTGTTTTTGTAGTCTATTTCCACTCAGAAAACAACGTCATTTATGAAAATATTCAATTTATTTAATTATTTTTGCTACAAACATGTTTTACAGTGATGCTGAAATAATATCAGTCATTTATACATCGACACGACAAAGTAAAAGTCTAGAAAATCAATATTTAATGATACATATTTGAAATTGAAGTTATATTTGTCTTATTTTTGACATGGATATTCTGCTATATATTCACTGTGCTTTCAGTTGATTTATTTAATACATTTCACTTGTGTTGCATCCAAGAATCTTTCTATCTTGGGAGGATACCGTAACTTATGCATTTTAAACACAGAGTGGCCTGCATCGACTATAACGTATTTCTGTTTAATACATGAAACAATTTCCCGGATTTTCTGATTTTCTAGAGTTTCTTCCATATTTTCAGCTTGATAGATTATCAATAAATCACAAACGAAACCTTTGAAAAAACTTATATGTATATTTTTTTTTAATTTCAAGAAACTTGTCCGCGCTTTCCACGCGAGTATCATGTTTTATTTCCTAAATATTTTAATTCAAACCCGCTTTAAGTCCGGCATCCGGTTAACGGCATATGAATTACTCCATACTCACCCACATATGTACTCACATCACTTGAGTCGACTCTTCTATAAGGTCACAATCCTCCACCACCTCCGAAGGCGAGAAAAAACCCTCGGCTCTTGCGAGGGCGGTTTGTCTTTCAAAATCACCCCCCCCCCTCATTCTAATCACAGCTGTTGACCCACATAGGTACACGCGCTTGTCACTAAAAGTACGACTGCGAGGTTCTTTTCAAAGCCGCGCGTATTCGGAAGGTGTTGCAGCGGCTGCTGCACTTTGTCGCAATCGCATTTAAGTACGCGCTGAAATTTAAGAGTGCACGGGGCGGGTGCAGCAAGTCCCACTCTGCCTCTGGAACAAAGAGGCCGTTGAGAAGTTATATCATGCGATCGTGCGTATAGTGTCGTTTGTGGGTTTATGCTTTCGAGGGGCTAAGTGGATATAGTGGAGGGCACATAAGCCTTATTTTTAGCGGCTTCTCAAACTGTGACGACTTTGACCGAGAGCTGTACGTGAATGCGGTATTTGTTGAATCAAGTATGCGTATGAAACTTTAGTGTAGCGTAATGATAAAGTGATAAAGCTTCAGAGTAGAAATGATAGATATAAAATGCTTATTTGAACGTTCGTTAAAAGTAAAAAGTTTTTTTTCTTATGCACGTTCTGATTTCGCAGTAAAAGAAACAGTGTAGCAATAACAGTCCGTAAGTTCAAGTTATAGATTTAAAAACGGCGGGAAACTAGGATTTCCTGTGTGTGCTGGCAATATTGACTGTTCGAGGCACGCGCTCATCAAAGAAAACATCCTCCAGTGGAGCACACATAAGTATATCTCTCGTGCGGAAAACTCTGCACGTTTCAGCGGGACTGCGACGCGAGTGTATTTCGGTCTCGTCAACGTATAGTATATTAGCTATACTCTTTTTCTCTCATCTCACTATTTGTCGATCTATTTATAATATTACTCAGAGGTCGATGTAAGTATGTTCCGCAATTTCGATCGTATTCAAAAGTCACTCCCAATCACACCTATTTTACATTATTTTTTTTTTATTATTATTGACGCTCTGTGAATCAAATGTACTTAGAATTTTGAGCAAGCTCACGTTTCCGTCTACGGATCTTCACGATGATCCACAACACTCGTCGCGATAAATAAGTGGATTAATCTGTAATTGCGCCTATAAAGCCTCTTTTATGCTCCCCAGACCGATACTCGTTTTTGAAACTCGAGACGATGACCAATCTCACTCCTCGTTCAACTTTTCTCGCTCGGTCGCAGTTTTGAATTTTACGTGGCGCGCGTGTTTTTGAAATGAACTTTAAATTCGTTTACGGACGTCCATGCGTATTCGAGTAATTCTATGCGGGTGACGTTGAGACGGCGAAATAAAAAAAAAAGAGAAAGCTCCCTTGTGGAGAAAAGTTAGCCCCCGCGAAATGTCCTCGTCCGCTGGCCGCTGCACAGGAGTACCTGATAAAGGTGCCTTTTGGCGAAAGTATAGGAGGTCTGCGTCGCCCCTTCCTCCCTTCCCACTTTTATTTCTCGTAATGGAAGTGAAGTACATTGTAAAGCTGAAAGTATATAGGGTGGCGCGTGCGATGTCAACGAGAAAAAGTAATCTATTGAAAATTGACGGTAGTGCTGGTGCGCGCCGTGAATGGCCGTCCATTCGATAACGACGAAGAGAGGGACTTTTTTCTCCTCTCTTACACTTTGGATTTCATTCTGTTAACCGCGCTTGAGTCGTAATTTCACAAAATTTTAAGAGAGCTGAAGAGAGAAAAAGTATCTTTTTCCATGCTCGTAACAACTATTTGCTGCCGGTTGTCACAGAAATTTATTTAATGTCGCCGAAGACACCCTGTCGTGGAAATAAAAATAATGTCGCGCCGTTGTAAAATCGCTCCTCGATGACATTCGTCCAATTAATACCGCCACTTTTTAAACGCTAACAACGGCCGAGGAGTAACGAGTGCATTAAATCGCTACTGATTAACGAAAATCTACATTTTATTTAAATTGCGTGAGGGAACTTTTGAAACCAAAAGCCACGCGCTTTCATTGCAAAAAAAAAACCATGAAAGTGGTTGCTCGTGCCCGCACTATTTATGATATCGCTTCGAATGAAATTTCATGCCCCCTAAATCAAGAAACAAGATCCCCCGAAGTATAAAGACGTTTTAGGAACGATGACATAAACTTTAACGAGCAGCTACACGGCCAATAAGGCAAAACGTATTTGCACATAAACAACGCGCGCGCACCGACTGAAAGGACGCGACGATATGGGCGAGTAGCTATCGCGTCTGATGATCTGCCCTTGAAATCTCGATTCCGCTCATTAGAACACCGCAGTACGGATTCGCCTCCCGTCTCTCTCTCTCTCTCCCTCTCTCTCTCTCTCTCTCTCTCTCTATATATATATATATATATATATATATATATATAGACACACACATACCAACACATGCGAGTGCCATTAAAAAGCGCGACGAAATCAACGCGTGGTACAAAAAGAATAATCATCCCCCTTCATTCTCATCGGGGCAATTACGCGCGCTCACGCGTCCTTTCGCGTTCATCGTTAAACACACACACACACACACACACACACACGTACGGGTTTGAGAGTGTCGCGGCCTCGATTCCGCTTTGCTCTTGTATTCTTCGGCTCATTTGACCGCGTCCACAGACGGTTAATTGACCGTGTTACATTGCATTAAGAGGCCGCGCGCGTCTGTATGGGCTCTTTCTGTACACACGGCTAGGCGCGTGTTCGTTCGCCGATTATAAGGGAGCTGAAGCTGCGAGAGTGAGCGCGAGGGGATTCAATTGCACGGCGAGGAGATTGAAAGTCAGCGTGCTGCTGCCTATAGGAGAGAAAGAGAGCGAGAGACGATCGCTTATATAAGAGGGCTCTAATCGTTGGAAAATAAGATTATGCTTGCGATATATTTACAGACTGGCTGCGGCCGTGTATGCTTTGGTTGCTTCTCATGTACTAGTACTTTGTATCTGTTGAAATGGTACGTTAAATATTAGATTTTGGCTTTTGCGTTTGTTTTCATCATGATAAACGTATATAATTATTATCCCCGTCATTTTTTTTTCTTTTATTTCATTTCATGTCAAGTGTCAACGAATATTTCAACAGAGTTATATATAATTCACGATTTTCCGTAATTTTGTTTCTGAGAATTGTCGATTTGACAACCCTTTGTGAAACATTCAAATTTCGCGATAATTCCACTGAGAATTTCCCTCTGGCAAAATTGATGAATTCGTTTCCTAGAAATTCGAAATTTAGCAGAAGGAAAATTATGTATAAGTACACGACAATACAAACATAAGTGCAAGTTAATAAATGAGAAAGTGGAAGGTTCTATGCGTGATCCTCAAAGTCAGTGCAATAATAAATGATCAACAATAGACAAATTGAATTCATAATGTCCATTATATATATTGCTTCCTGAAAGAGGAAGCTTTATAACGGTGAAAAAATAAGTTTTCAAGAAAACATGTTAAGAAATATGTTTGAAGTAATTTGGAGTCGAAATACACCATTTTGTTAAAATGCCCGTGTGCGTATATGCGTGTGATTTTAGTCAGACAGGGCTCAAAAGTTTTGTTTTTCGTTCAAGATTTTTGGAAAATAATAATAATGTATACTTTTGGGGTTAGTTATTTTATATCAATTTTTCAGTTTTAGATTTAAATAATCGATTAATTTTATTTCAATTTCACGCCCCTCGCATGCCAATTCCCATCACCGGTCCACGGTCATCCCCGTTCTTTACACACACCCCAAAGGCTCTCCGCCGAAATCGCATTAAATTCGAAAGAGGAACCGCACGGGCGGCGCCACGCGTCGCACTCGCACGGCCACACGTCACCGACGGTGGGTCAAAATTAATCGCAGTCCAACTGCTTCCACGCGCGAAGATACACCGCGACGGGGCGTCCCGAGGTCAAATGCTGCAGCAACAGTAGCAGCCTCACACTCTTATATTATATATACACACGCGGAGCCCCTCGAACGCTCGCTCCCTCCTTTGTTTCGATCATGCAGCGCAAGTAAGTAGAAGGGGAGCGCGCAGCCGAGAATGATTAACGCGCAAAGTGCGAACTATAAAGTGCAAAGTGCGAGAGAAGAGGCGGGCGGGCGGAGGGGAGAAGGCAAATTGCCGTAATCGGAGGCGCCCACGTGGAGGAGCGAGGCAAGTTCGCGCGGAGCGACGTTGATACGGAGCAACGAGTTTCTGAATGGCGGCCGGGACGTGTATTCGAAATTTTCGGTGCGAGAGGCGGAGAGGGCGCGAGATAACGGAGGCATGGGAGCTTGCTTTGCGCGCTTGCGGTAAAGATGACTTGATTGCGGTGCTTTATATGATTAGTTGGAGTTATGGAATGCGCGCCTGTGTGTGTTATTTCGAAATGTTTATTTGTAATTCATTTGGAAGATAAAAATTAATTAATCGCGTGATGGGGGAAATATTTTTGTTAAGAATTTTTGGGTTTTCGTGAAATCAGATACAGAAGAGTTCCGCATTATTATATTTCAAAAAGATGTTAATTACGAAAATACATTCATTTGAACGTGAATAATTATTATATATAAATAGTAAAAAATTATATGATAATGTTTGAAGTTATTATGAAACTTTAATACCACGCGCTGATAAAAAAAGTTGATTTACAGCGGTTACAACAAAAGCATTGATCCCTTGTAACAATACTTTCTAAATTTAAAATAGTGGTAAAGTTATTACTTCAGAGTGAAAAGTGCTCCACTGTCGAAATAGCGTATTGCACTCCGAAATAGTGGGCATACACTATTTCGGCGGAGGAGTACTTTTCACTCTGAAATAGTGAATTTTCCACTATTTTACATTTAGAGAGTCGTCAGATACAATTAGCGTCGTATATACAAAAGCATTTTTCACTCTGTGCAGCGTAAAACAAAGGTCAGCCTCCCTGCCCTGATGAAAATCGATGCCATTATTTATCTAATAAATTGCTAGTTTCCCCAATAATCGTTAAAAACTAGACACTTTTCTTGTCCATTTCTATCCATCGATGAAACGATTTTTCCGATCATATACGCCATATAATAGACAGAATAATAGAATAAGTTTTTTCACAAATTTACATTAGCTTATTTATGAGTATTTAAAAGATATTAAAGTTGGCCAGTTTTTTTAGTTAGTAAATGGATAATAAGAGGCTTGCTATTATGGCGAGAAGTAAAAGAGACAGAATCAAACGGAAAAATCATTGTTTTCGTTTGTATCGCCTGAAGCAGTACTATAATCGAATTAAATCCTAATAATTTGTGTTTACGTTTTGGTTAGCTATCTGTTTTTAATATTTGGGTTTAACTACATGATCAGATTACAGAGAAAATTTAGTAAAAACATTTTAAGGTTGTGTTATCTCCATTAAATAGAAAATATGACCGAAAAAATCATTTCATCAATAGCCAGAAATTAGCTATTTTTACTAGCTATTTATTATTTTCCTGTTCATTTCCGTTAGAGAAAATTTCTACCAGGGTGGTAATAAAACTTTTTTCATCCCGCTGAGGGGCCACTCTGTCGAACTCGCCCCCCTTTCTTCACCTCTATACTCGCTCCCATTGAATTCGAGTCGTGGAAAAGGATTCACCTGGCCAATTACAAACAGCCTTTCCCTCTGCTATAACAAGAATCATGCCACGACCGCACCCTCGAAAAGCATAAGAGTCGCGTTTTTCTTCCCCTATACGCAGGAGGTACACACACCGACTGCTCACGCAATATATTACCAATCGGTGAGCGGCTTGATGTAAAAAGGCCCAATGACGAGCGGGGTCGTGCAATATAGAATAACGGCAGATTGCCACTTGCAATTAAAGCAGCGCGCCGGGCTCTCCTCGCATCTCCCGCGCAATCGAAACGCACTTGACCCCCTCGCGGCTCGACCCATCGATCGCTGCGCGTAATATGTATACGCGCACGTGCGTAATATCTGGGTAAAAAATAGATATCCTCGTACACGGTCTTGGCGAAGGACACTCTTCGATCACACGGGTGAGGAGGGGAGAATTATTAATTCCGTCCTTTCTCGCGTTTATAGAGACATCACGCAGCGGCGGCGGCGTGCAGCAGCAGCCGGGCTCGTAAACGCCGGTGAAATATACGAGCCCGTCGCATTAAATTCGATGCATAAGAGCGCGGCGTTCGCTTTCTCTCTCTCTTTCGTATAGGCGCGAAGCGCGGGGGAAAATATATATCCTACGCCTATAAGTCGCCGCGGGAGGATAAATATCGCTTATAAACTCTGAATCTCTACGGGATTTTTCTCGCCTTTGTATGGGCGCGCTCGATAAGGATCGAGAAACCGCGCGCGGAGAATGAAAAAAAGGCGGCCGCGGAATATTGTTGTACGATGCCGGACGAGGCTGTGTGTATATATATGTGTAGCTCGTAAACAAATAGCCTCGCGGCGGGTCTGTAGCCCCAGAGGCGGGCGAAATTATGCTATTAGCCCGGACCTTATGAATGTATCAGCGAGCGGATGATTTTTCGCAGTGCGAGCGGCAGGCTCTCTCTATCTCTATCTCTTATGGATATTGTGGAGAGGGAGTTCGCGGATATACCGGTTTGTGGGAATATTGGGTTAGAGCCGAACGTTATTTTAAATATGAAATACTGCCGGTTTTACGGCTTGCTGCGTGCATCGGGCCGTAGGAGTAAAGCGTAATATTGAATATCTTAGTTTGAGCAAGCGAGAGATGCGGTCTCTTATACAGTGAGACTTCCCGCGCGGGCGTTTGATATTAGATTTCTCAGGGTGAGAATTTCATTTGTATAAATGCGGCGCTTTTCTACGAGTATCGAGAATACACACACAAGCGCGTGCCTCGTTGAATTATGTAATGCGTTCATAAAATTTGTACGTAAAATTTACCGTTAAATTCACGGCGATTACGCGGTGATACTGACATGAGCGCGTCGAAAAATATTCCGCCGCGATGATAAACATTAATTTTTATCCATATTTTTATTATATATTTATAAAAGTTGTTAAGATTCTTCGAAAGGATACGGGTATAATATACATACGGAAATGTGCTTTTTCATTAAATATTAATTTTACAAAGGAGGTCAATATAATTTATAATAGAGTCTATTCTGAAACAGTAAGAAACGCTTGTTAGTTTCTTAATTAAAACATGATTTAATATTGAACTATTGTAAAATGCATAAATTTATAATAAAATAAAAAGAGATTGCAGACAGAAATAAAATGTCTGACTTATACTAATTACGACGTAACTTTAATTATATTTAAAATATTCAAACAGTAAGTATAGAGAGACATATCGATTTTTTTTTCTCAAATAAAATTCTGATAAGTACAACTTAATTTCAGGTGTTTTATTTATGGCCATAAATTCGAATCCAGTTGTCGAAAATTCAAATTAGCCTATAGGTGAAACTTTATGAGCAGAATTAAATTCAAATTCATAAATTCGAATGAACGGTTATTCGCATTAATTTGCTTTAATTTTTTTCAGTGAAGTACGCACAAATTGTCGCTCATCAGGGATATTGGTAATTTGCATTTCGTAAAAGCAGGATAAAAACTTTCACATGCTTATCATTACAGTGTGTGAATAATTTTGCTGCATAAAATGCAGCTCACTCGCTATATCACATCGAAACACTTCGCTGCACTCCCGTATTAGAACTTGAGCAACAAATATGTGCAGAAACTCTTGGTAACGGATTTACTTTAAAACCACTATTAACCAATAGATAAAATTATAGTCTCACTTCAAAAGAAACTTGTTCCCATTCAACAAATTTGAACAGCCTCGTCCTCGAGGCAATTAAATTCATCATCCTGCCTCAACACGCCGCTATTTTTAGCGATCGATGCTTCAGCTCTCTCCCTCCCTCTCTCTCTCTCCCTCTCTCTCTCTCCCTCTCTCTCTCTCTCTCTCTCTCTCAACATTAACATGCGGAACTCGATAAATCAGGCAATCGTTAAGGAGTGCGCTGCCCGAAGTTGTTCCCGCAACAGCGACATCCTTCTCTCTCTCTCTCTCTCTCTCTCTCTCTCTCTCTCTCTCTCTCTCTCTCTCTCTCTCTCTCTCTCTCTCTCTCTCTCTGGCTTCGACTCTTATGAGAAAAAAGAGAAATCCCGAAAAAGGAGATCCGACGGGCTCGTCGATGGTCGAGAGTCGTCGCGCGTGCCGGTTTTCGTCCCGAAGACTCAAGCGGTGTTAACAGGTGCGCACTGCACGTTCGATCGTTATTAGATTACAGGCGTGGCTTATTTCGTGTACGTGAAAAACTCTCTCGCCTGACTCGGCGCTTTTCCGCCGCCGCGGGACTTTAATTTCACGCGTGGATCTCCCGTAGAAATCGGTTCGCATCGGCTGGTTTTTTCGCCTAAACTTTCCGGGAGTGAGAGTCCGCTTTTTTCCACAGATTCCAGAGATTGGTTGTGATGCAATGGGAGGAGTAGTGGTGAAATGGCATTGGAACATTGTTCGCAATGCTCGGAGTTTATAACGTTCGGAATTTATGATGCGTGTGAAAAAAAAAAAATATCGATGCGTCATGATAAATGCGGAGAAGAAGTGTTTACGGTTTCGTGCTCGCTTTCACGGCTGAAATTTATCATTTCCCGCGTTAATTACGACGTGAATAATTTCACAAAGCAGTGCGTAATGTCTGTATTTACCGCGCTCTCAAAAATGCACTAAAAATATCGCGCAACCAGTTCTGACCGACGCTGAGCGGCACGTCATATCCTCATGTATAAATATAAATGCAAAGGTAGACGACATTTAGAACCAATAAAATCCATGAGAAATTTAAAATTGACCTCTCGCGATGGCCGAGCGTCTTTCAAACCTCCGTCTTCAGCGATCCCCACATCCTCAACGTTTATTATTTCCTCGCAGCGAATAAAATACACGAGATAAGACAAAAAGCTACATTGTCCGCGCGCTTATCTCGGCGAAATTCGTTCGCTCCGCGGTCGACAAATGGAGAATAAATACATCATCATTATCTCGGGCGCGCGAGCCGTTCACAAGGTACACGTAACCCTCGTTACCTCTCTCGCAAAAATACAAGAGAGCAATTTTCGAACGCCCGCGTGTGCGCGCGTCTCTCTGCTTCCTTCTCCGCGCACGCGCGCATAATACACGCGCAAAGAAAGGAGACGAACTGCTCCGCGTCGTCGGGGAAGTAGCTGCGCGCGTTAATCCATTTTACCCTATCTCGGGCAAACAAAAAGAGAGAAAACTATACGTCGCGCGCGGCACGCCCGAGAGAGATAACGCATACACGCTCGCGCGTATATAAAGCGCACCGACGGATTCCTCCGCGCCTGCGTCCTTCGCGAAACCTACCTTGTCGCAGCTTATCTCCTCCTCTCCCCCCTCTCTCTCCTTCTTTTTCAATTCGTACACGCGTCGAAATTCGCGGGAGGCGATAAGTATATACGATGCGGCCCGCCTATCGTGTCTCTTTCTCTATATAGATTCTCGTGCGGGCTCGTAAATTTTTCGAGGAGCGGACGAGGCGAAAAGGCAATTGTTTACGGTCGCACTGGACCCGCTGAGGTATTATCGTGGCCATAAGCGCGCGGTGACGAAGACTACGAAATATCGTCGAATGCAACCATGTTTACACTGGCGGATGATCGCCCGCGGTGCGGGATGCGCGTAGGATTGAGAGGGAGAGAGAGAAAGAATGGCTTCATAATTCGGTTGGATTATATACCGTTACCATGGCTCACCGTGTGTCTGAATCAATGGATGTTGGTACTTATCATTCGACGAGAATCCGTCGTATTTTTATTGGTATTCTTGTTTTGATAGGTTTTATATTTCAATTATAGTTGAATGAAAATGTTTAATGAATGTATTATATCTCGGTTAGGAATGCTTCATCTATTTTAATATTTATACGCCAGCAATACATTATAACGATTGATGTGCATGTTTGAAATTGTATGGAAATGGGTTCTGTCTATATCTATATTAGTTTAGAATATTTAAGTTATCGTTCTCGATTTACTCAAAATCAATTTCTAGGAAATGTAAATAATCAATATAGAGTATTCGTGTTTAGTATTTTAAACAAATATTTTTTGTGATTTACAAATAACAATTTCCCGTAAATTAGTTATCCTAATATCAAATGTTAGTCGCGGATCAGAAATGCGCAGTAAATAGTAAACTACTGAACTTAGCTGAATTACTTGGAAAAATATTGTCCTTAATTACTTGAAACAAAACAGGTTAACTGCAATTTATCATTTTCGTTGCAAAAATATTATCGTTTATAACTTGAAACAAAACAGGTTAACCGCAATTCATCACTCCCGTCGCAAACATGTTTACAAACCAATTATCTTAATTAGAGGTATGCTATCCGTAAAACAGAAAACATGTCGCGTCGTCTCAAATCGTCCTCCTTTTAAAACAAAATTCAATAAAACCCGAAAAGAAACAGAGACGGACGCGTACGCGCCGCGCAATAAAACGCCGAGAAATCCCCCATTCGGCCTTCTCCTTTTTCGTCTCTTTCCCTCAGTCGACAACGAAACGGGCGGCGAAATTAATTACCGCGATAGCAAAAGAATCGGCGCTCCTTATCTGTCTCTCTCTCTCTCTCTCTCTCTCTCTCTCGTCCCTCCCCAAAAAATCGTGGGGAAAGGAAGGAGGGAAAAGATAAGCTGAACACGGGCATCTCGCCGAAAACTGCGGGCGCGTTATCGGGCCGCGAGAGTCTTCGCGCCGCGCGCGCCGATCGAACTTGTTCGCGCGAGAAAGAGAAGAATGAGAGAGGGAGAGAGCGAGAAAGAGGGGAGCCGAGAGAGTGAGTGAGTGAAAAGCCGACGTATCGCGCATAATCCGACTGGATTAAGGCCGCCCGGCGTAATAAATATCGAGGGAAATTAAGCGGTGCAGGTGCGAACGCTGATGGGTATAAGTAGTCGCGCACGCGAGCGACTGTGTGTATCGCCGGGGAGGCGTGTGAAGCTGGCTGCTGGCGGCGTGAAATGGGAAATTTATACTGCTTAATGCGATGATTAGATGTGGATAATTAGCGAGATGATTTCGTGTAGTATGGAATTGATTGTTATAATGGTATTAAAGCGTCTATATTGATTGTTAAGTAATTTGAAAGTGGCATAAAGAACGAAACGGTTGCTTTGTATTTAATTTGGAAGAATTTGGAGGGAATATCTTCTTCTTGAGAAACTTTTCTTCTTGATTTCGTATAGATAGTACATACTTTCTCAATAGAAAATTCAGGGCAGAGTATTATCTGTACTCTTTCTTTAATCAAACCAAGTTAGAAAACTAGAAAGAGTTCTATAGTTCATTTATCTGATAAATCTGTGGTGAAACTGTGAAAAATTATGTTGAAATTGGATAAAGTATTTGTTTTTAACGGACATAATATAGGCATTATTACTTCCATTTAGCTAAAAGCTTATTGGGGAGCAATATATTTTCCTACAGAGCAAAGTTTTAGTATGACCCCTCACTCTGTTTTTGTTTAATTAGAGCTATGGGTTCCAAACAGATTTTATTACCCGAGAGAAAACATTAATTTTTTAAAATAAAACCGAAACAGTATTTTCTTCCTTGAATGCTTTTAAAATTTTATTTCATACCCTCTTATTTTTAGAAGAAAAAATGTATAATCTAACTGATACCCGCCTGTACATTTTGGGGTAAATAATATCGCGGCTTCGTTTGAAAAGAGCGCGCGGTTATGGCACAGGTGAATAAACAGATTGGAGCAACTTTTAAATGACTGAAAGAGAGAAAAGATAAATTTCAAAGTATTTGTTCGGGGGAGGGAGCAAAGTCTGATTGGTTTTTCGTATTTATTCTCGGGGTTATATATTGCATCACATGTTTGATGTCAAATTCACTTTGTGCCCGTCATAATTGAGTCTCGCTACAATGAATATAAGAGCACACTTTATTAAATGGACGCATGAAAATGTATTTTATATAAAGCAGAGCATTTTTTAACGATTAAAAACGCACTCGTATTTGTACGCTGAAATACTGAATAGCTCGTCGATAGTAAATAGTTATTAATTAATATCATTAGAGATCCTTCAAAGTTTATATTATTTATTTAAAATGCGTGAAATATCAATTGAAAGCTCAATTGAGCACATAAATTGTAATATTAAACACATTCATCGGATTAAGGATCAAACACTACTGAAACTTAATTGAATGAAATATGCGCTAGATTAAATAGCATAAATGGAAGTATATTTCTATGAAGAATAACATTTGCACAATATCTCTAATTTGTAAACTTCTATGTGTATAATACACGGAGAGAAATTTTAGAGTAAAAATTACCAAGGTGCCTTGACAGCGCATGGATAGACTGTCAAAAGCCGTGATATTCCCAGGTTTCTAATACAATTTATAAGTTTCCCAGGAAAAACTACCATAACCACTTTAAAAAAATACCAAATTATCTGAATAAAAATTACCAGACACACTAGTAAAAATTGAGGTTTAGTCATTTTTACAAGGTAACCTAAGAATTTTTACTCAGAAAAATGATAAATTTTACCAAATAACCTGGTATTTGTGTACTCGCGCATGCGCACTGCGCATTATTGTGTTTCAGAAGATTGATACTAGAGGCGTGCGCGACGTTAAAATGAAAACAATACACATATTTTCAGTAAGTAATAACGGCGATTCAAATGACTGTTGGTAACAGCTTCCATGGCGCAGTCGATAGAACATCGGACTCTCAACCCAAAGATCGTCGGATCGAATCCCGCTTCCGTAAAAATTTTTTTCAGTTTAATGTTTTTTCATTCTTGTTTCTGTTTCTATTTCTATATTAAAATGCTATATATCCATCAATATGGATAAAAAAAGTTAATTTTTTTAATTTAAATTAACTAAAAAAATTTTACCAAGGCATTTTGGTAAAAAGTTTGAAATTGTCAGTCTGTCCATCCATTACCATAGAAACTGGTAATTTTGTCTCGAATATTTGTAATTTTCACTACAAAATTTCTCTCCGTGATATTTATTTTTAATAACAAGTTTAAGGAAATCGTATACAGTAACTTTGTATTTAAAAAATTAACAATATCATAATTTCATGTTAATAACTGTCGCAATCATTATACTTCTGAAAATTAGTGAATTCTCCATTTTCATTGTAGAAGCTGAAAGAGCATTTATGATAAACTTTTGTATTTCACTCTCGATGCTGTGTGATGAGCTCATTAGAAAGACGTAAAAACACATTCAGCGTCATGCTGGTATTTGTATAAACGTCGGCATAATTTGTATACCAAAAACTTTAAGTCTTTTAATTTTCTCAATTCGTTTACTTGGCGATGGCTGGGAAGTCCACAAGGACTTTTTAACATACATAATTTCAAGAATAAGTAAGTCCCAGTTTTAATCTACGATTTCGTCGCATTACCCACATTTCTCCGGTTTATCTTGTTGTGTCGAAGAAAGTTCAGACGAATCCACCAAACTGAAACTTAAAATTTTTTTTCCGTTGTGAATTTTATTTGTCCAGGACTAAACATGTAGAGTTTGTTCATTTTGCGAAAAATACATTTTTATCAAAAATATATATTTGTATGAAAATAAATTTTTGTCAGACGACTCGGCGAAAAATCCAGTAAATTTTGGAATTACCCAAATTTAAATTTCGCAGTTTACGTAATTATTGCCGTAAGTAATTAAATGCATTAAAAATGTAAAACTCGCAGGAAATATTTCGTTCATTACCATTCATTCAAGTTTGACCTTATACACCGCTATATTACATACTCGAAAATTCTATCCGCACATCAATTTTTCGCTGAAATTCATCGTAAATAAAGTTTTCTGAAACGCTGTGCGACAAATTCGAGTTGTTTAGCCTGCGAGTAGTCCTCCACTACTCGCACAAGTTCTTAAGTAATTTCGCGCACTCACCACGTTGCCAACAAAATAGTACGTCTATAACTGCGTGCTAATAAATTCTGCACTCATGTAGTTTTACAGCAGGAGTAACCAGCATTATGCGCCCTCGTTGCACAGCGCAGCATTTCCAAATTCTCACTAAAATGAAAAACTCTCTATCGCAATCCTCTCGACAAACCTTTTCCACCCGAAGCCGTTATTATTTTTGCCCGCGGCAGCCCGTGCAAGGAGGCCCCGAGCGCCCACTTCTCCCTCCAAGAAAAATAAATCACTCGCTCGCGATTTTCGTGCACAGCGCGTGTCTATGTGTATATATAGCCAGCACAGACTATCCTGCACCTCGGACAGGAGCAACACAGCGCGCCGTAGAGTCCCAGAGAGCTCCTTTTTCCGCCAACCGTAAAATGAGAAAGTTAAACGCGTCCTTCTCAGCCGTGTACGCCGAAGCAATTTCGAACCTTAGGGAGTAGATTCCGGACAGCGAGGTCGGCGTCGCTAGAAAGGTAAAAGCAACGGAAAAAGAGCCAAAAAGAACGAGAGAGAGAGAGAGAGAGAGAGAGTAGAAAAAAACGAAGAAGAAGCAATCATCGTGTGCCCCAGCCACCGGTCTATTGTGTCCCTGCTAGCGCACCGCCGAAAATCCGGCACTCGCGCGCTGATGTACGCCTCTATCCAGTATTAGCGAGAATTAGCACCGGTTAACGCGCCCTCGCCCCCGCGCATATATCTATATATAGATAGGCTGTACGTATACAGAGAGAGAAAGGATCTCTCTCTATCTCTCTCTCTCTCTCTTCGAAATGCTCCGAGTGGTATGTCGCTCCACCTCCCGAGAGAGAATAAGAGAGGGGGACAGGGCACACAATGGAAGCGCCGCGAGGTAAATGACGAATCGAGCAAGATGAGGAAGTACTTAATTTAAGCAATTACGCGTTGCTTTAGAGATAGCGCTCGCACGCACGACTGGCAAAGGAAGTAGTCGTGCGCTGTGTACGTACATGCGCAAGCTCTCTCTCTCTCTCTCTCTCTCTCTCTCTCTCTCTCTCTCTCTCTCTCTCTCTCTCTCCTTCTTTCTTCGGTATATAAGAAAAGTCATTAAAAGCAGACGCGGGGAGGGAGCAGTGAGAAAGGGGAAGAGGACGAAGACGTGCCTCGAAGTGGAGGAAAAGCTACGATGGGTCGCGAGAAAAGACAGAGAAAGAGGGGAGGAGAGAGAAACTCGACACATTTTCGCTTTCGGATTCGTCGCTCGAGATTTGCGCCTAATGTTTTTTCAGGAAAGGTAGGGAGAGAGATAGACATATGTACACAGAATAAGCGCTTGCTTGAAATTGGGGCATTGAATTATAGAAGTTCAGCGAAATGAAATTTACTGGTGTTATGTTATGATTGCTGGTGTCTGGTTTGAATATAATAAAAATTACTATTTCATGTTATATGTTGTGAGAATATTTAACGAATTTCGACACCTATAGAATTTCGTTGCAAATGTTTTTACGCGTAAATAGAAAATGTTTGATAACATTTTTAGTAGGTAAGCGAATGTGAAATTAAGATATAAAAGTTGAAATTACTCGAATCTAAACATGACATTTTTTTCTAGTGAAAATATTTTTCATACAAATTAAAAGTGAACGAACTCGTTATTAACGAGAGTACTTAATGAAAACTGCACCGGAAAGTGCGATTTCAAACACTATAAAACGTCAGGTGTGAAATAAATATTAAAACTCTGCTTTTCAAACTTATATTAACTCTGAAGTAGATATATGTATACGTACACGTAACACCCAGCGGGCAGCGTACTATTTCTTTCCGTGTATATATCTAATTCAAGAAACGGACGACTTTCATAAGCAGTAATTTATCTCATACGAGCTGGTGCGCACACGTGCGAGGTTCGCTGAAATCGCGTCCCGCTGGTTCTGCAACTGGACACACGCGGGACCTGTGCTCGCGCGCATAATAAGAGTTGATAATTATACACGGGAATGATAAAATCCAGCCGTGTATATTTTTTCCGCTCCCCTTTCTTTCCTCGTATATACGCGAATACGAGCAGGCGCGCATCTCATGCAATTATATATGCTTTCAAACGTTGCTCGTTAGTCCTTAATAGCTCGCTTTTAATATGTAAAGTCTCACTTTTCACACTGGCACAGGTAGTTCTTGCGCGTATCTGTATTTGCAAAAATATATAGAAAACGTTCGCGCGCGCGCACGCTCGGGTAATCTTGGCGTTGTGGTAATTTAGTCGCGGCGATGAAAACGAAATTGCTAAAATTTTAATTAGGATTAAATGGTTTTCGGCTGGCAGCGAAGCGAGGGATGATTATACGGGAAATTATTCGTGTTGAAAATTGAGAGTGCGACGATTATGGGGATATAAGGCTGGTCTATTTTAATTGTATTCTATTATAATGTGTGAATCAGTAATTCATGTTTAAATTTGATAACGTAATATTAAATTTACAGAATGTTTCCGAATAAAGATCATCTTAGTCATTATTAATATTATTACGTCAGTCAAGATAAATTCAATTATAGCGAGTATCTATAATTTTTTCTAAGTGTTTTTCAATTAGTTTATAATATAATTATCCTTGAATTCCATTCAAAGTTCTCATTCGACCGAGTTATAATTTCACCCAGGAAACCTACAGAAATATCGATGCAAGTAACTTTTGCCCGAACCTATATAAAATCATTTCAAAAGTTATTTGCAAAAAAGAAAACCATCAACTCAGTCGTCCCTAATCATTACCTAAATCACTAATTACCTACACCTCGCTCAGCCGTAATCATCTAATCCCACACAGGGCTCAGGCACTTCTGTCCTCTCGCTTTTTCCACCTCTCGCAATCGTCGTCGGCGGCAATTGATACATAATGACAAGTCGGCATCCTCTCTCCCCGGCAAACATCACGCAATCGGGCCCAGCTACATCTATATCTATCTATCACAATCCGCGGCCGTCTCGCGTCCGCAACAGCTCTCGGAAGGCGTTTATGCCCTTTCGTGCCGGTAGTCGTCGTCGGTAGAGCCCCCTTCTACGTAAAACACCGTGGCCCGCGTGGCAAATTACACACTACTTGCAGCATTATTCGCTTTCTGTGGGACATACGTATATAGATATATATAGAGAGAGAGTTTCTCGCGAGTTAACGTAATATCGGGGCGCGCTGTGTTTTGGTGGTGCAGGTAACGCGGCAGCAAGGTACGCGCCTTTAAAAGCCTGTCATTTGCGAGGAAAATGGTGTGTGTGTGTGTATGTGTGTGTGTGTGTGTGTGTGTGTGTTGTGTGTGTGTTGTTGTGTGTGTGTGTGTGCTGTGTGTGAGGATGTACGACACGATAAGGCGAAGGAAGAGGCATGACCGAGCGAGTGTTTAGCGGCTATCCGGGTATTGCCAGTCGATTTTGGATGGTTTTTAGCGCCGCGTGCGGAGGATGACGCGGTGGTAACCGAAATATTATGGAGTGCGCTAGCTGGTGTTTACTTTTTATGAATTTGTTATCTTGTGTTGTATTTAAGCTTTTTTCTAGGAAATTGTTAACGTTTTTCGTTACACATGCACTGAGGAAAATGTTCCATAAAAATTCCAAACAGTTTTGTAAAAATAACCATTCTGGCGTGGAAAGCTGCCAAATACTGTGAAAACATTTTTGGAATCCAATGTAACAAATTTTTCTGTATTTCCAGCAGAATTTGCTACGACGTATGGTGATTCTTTTTTACTTTTTTATAGTTTGCTGTCACTATTTCAGATAATATAGTAATTTTTGTGAAAATTTTTGTAATTTGTGATCCATAATGTTAATTAACGAGCCTGAAAACGTGTTCAGAACTCTCATTAGCATGCAAAAATAGCTTCCAGAATTTTTTTTTATCGGTATGTTACAGTTTTGGAAGAGCCTAGTTGCACAGACTTCAAATCACTTTGTTATTGCATTCACCGATTTTCTATGATTTATCTGCTTTTTATACAGCCTATAGCTTTATTATTGCTTTAATAATTATTATCTTATGCAGCACACGAATCCTTATAGTTGCTTCATAAATAATTCAATTGAATTCCATTCAAGGGATAAAAGTAAAGTGCACATATGTTGTTGCAACGAACGTTACTGCGGTTCCTGGTGGTTATAATATCTCATGCCACACAAAGGATCTCCATAAATAATGTAATTTCGTCTACTTTACATGTTAATAAATTCCAGCCTATCCCTCCTTCACGGATGGAAGTTTTCAAACTTCGCTAATAAAGTTGTAAACTTTTTCAGCCCCATCAATTAACGTCGCTAATTTATAGATAATCCTAATCTGACAATATCCGTTAGCCCATAATTTACGCGCGGTCTTTATCGACTCTGCGAAATTATGCCGAGTCGTCAATGATCTCTCCGCGCAAATATTTATGTACAAAATCTCATCATCGATTGCGTCACTCACTCGGAACCGAGTCCGCACTCTCGACGCGCATGGCCACAAAAATCCTCCGAAACAACCCGCTAGCAGACCGAAGGCAAGGCCGCGTCGGCCTTGTAATTTCGATAAAAACTCTGCTGCCGGTCTGCCTGCGGCTTTTAAATTGAAAAATAAATCGGAGCGCGTTAAAAAAAGGGGGAAGGCAGCGAGAAACTGCACTTGGCGACTTTAAACGGAAAAAGAATATAAGAGAAGAAGCAGCTCGCGCGCCGGGCCGAGGTATAGTGTAAGACGCGAAATGGGCATTCCGCGTAATCGGCGCTTTATTAGACTTGCGCGCTCTCGCATATTTTAATGGCGCCCCGAGTGCGCGCGCACGCTCGCGTAAATTACGAGGCCGCGCGTCGTAAAGCCGAGCGCCTTTATATAAATAAAAATCCATCTCCTCTGCCTACATATATATGTATAGTCTAACGCACGCAATACTACTCTCGCACAGGCGAGAGAAACGAAGGAGGAAGGAGATAGAGAGCGGGAGAGAGGAGAGAAAGAGAGGCCGAGCGAAGAGTAAGTCGGAAAGTGTTGTTTCGCGCTTTACGAGCGCTCATAATGACATCCGCTTTAAAAGTTTCCCGAATCGAGTGTATAGCGTGTCATTTCGGAGCGGCGCGCATAGCAGCACACGCCTCGCGTAAATTACCGGTTCTCTCGCGCACTTCCTCGAGCGAGAGCAACAGCTAATCGGCGCGCGAGCGAGCTACACCGCACGCAGGGCCGTTAAAGCGAACCGCTTGCGTATGGCTATATACACGTATACCTGAGGAGGAAGCGGGGAATAGGCGGCGCGCCGGCAAGGAAAAGTGTGACTTTGTGAAAATGCGCGCGTGCGTATATATATACAAGAGAGTTGTAGAATGCGAGAGAGAATAGGCTATACGCGCAGGATGTCTTACCGTCGAGGCGTTCACGCTCTCGGGCCATAGGCATACATTATACGGGTTTTCCAGGTGTGCGCGAGTAGCTCTTGTGCGTGAATTGATCTGATTATAGGAGTTATGTCGCCCGTTTCGAAACTCTGCTGCTGCTGCGGCTATCCCGTCTGTCGATGGATTTTTAATGGGGTCGCTCGTGTCGTACTGCCGATAGGATCGGTTCCGTGAAATTCTGTGTCTGTGTGTGTGTGTGTGTGTGTGTTTATAATACGGTCGTTGAAATGAACTTTTATCTCCGATGATTTCGATATACTTTATACTGTGATTCAACAAAGAAATACACAGGTATGCCCATGCGAAATGGCTTCTAAGAAAATGTTTTCCACAAGATATTGAGACTTACGTACGATTTCCAGCCAAGTCGTATAATTAACGGACCGGGAGATATATATAGCCTATTATTAAAATAGTTCACGCTTATATTGTACTACAGCAACTTCTCAATTTTCACGCTATAGTACATTATATAATGTACTATTGTTTCGATCCGGCACCACCGAGGTGCTGTGCAAACGGCTTGCAAGTGTTCTTGTTCTACTTCATCTAGATTATTGCTCGTTGGTGTATCTTGATGTGTCAGGCGAGCTTCTGACTAGACTGCAGAGATCACAAAACTCGTGTGCGAGATATGTGTGTGGTGCTAGGAGGGATATCAGTCCATACAGGAGCAATTAGCTTGAATGGCTGGACCTATTGGGAAGAAGGGCGTATTTTACAGCGGTGTTGATGTACAAAACTATAAACCTGGGCCAGCCCATGTATCTGACGGCCCTTTTTCAAAAGTGTCAAACTATGGACCTTAGGTAGGACCGCCTCTACGGAGCTCACAGTTCCATCATCGCGCACAGACACAGGGTTGAATTCTTTTAGATCGCAAGGCACGCGCATTTGGAACTCGATCCCCCAAAACATTAAATATCTTTCCTCGATAAGTAAATTTAAGACGGCCATCGGAACGCATCTGCTGCGTAGATTTTATTTGTACCAAATAAATTACTGACGATAGTCTAACACTAAAATGATAAGACTGACAAATATCTCTGTCATATTTACTCAACCTATACACAAAATGTAGTAGCATTTATAAAGACCGACGTGATATCTTCTTAGTCTAATATTAAGTGCAATGATGTGATAAACAAAGACGTAGTATTAAAACGTGGCATTCTGCCTAAAATTATGTAAAAATTGTATGACTGAAAATTATAAAAATGACTATGTATCAAAGGTATTATATATTGTATAACATATTATTATTCTGTATTGTACAAATAAAAGATATTCTATTCGATTCTATATTGCGCTCTGGGTTATACCTTACTGGAATTTTTCTTTTTATCGCGACCGAGAGAAATCAGAGCACAACACGCTCGAAAGCAAAGACGATGACGACGACGAGAGGAAAACCCGAAATTCCCTATACTTACTGTTCAACAGCATGCGGTGTGTACACTTGTCGCTCTCTTTGTGCGTGCTCGTGAGCTTCCTGTTCCACACTACGCGTATACATCGAGTTCGAATCGAGCCGACACATCGCGAAAATATCCACTCTAGAGCTTTTTACACACACACGCACATGTGCGCGCGTATATACGCGGAACTTAGCCATGCACGCGTGACGGATTGCGCTCGAAATGCCGCTCGACGCGCCTTATCCGTTTTCGCTATCGGCGCGAGCTGCCGTCACTACCCTTATATACACGTATACATACACATATATGTAGCTACGCAAATAAATACACACACATACAGAGCAAGAGAGATGGAGAGAGAGAGAGAGAGAGAGAGAGGCGGATGTGGAAAGGGCGTGAATTAAGTAGCACGCGGTAACACCTGATAATAAAAGCCTCCGGAGATTGTTCACGAGCGCGCGCGGGCGCGCGACTCTGATTAATGGCCCGAGCGATCGTTTTGTCGCTGTAGCTACACACTGCTGCTGTTGCTGCTGCTGCTCGGCGTTTCGAAAAATTCGGTTGGCAGAGAATTTTTTTTATATTCTTTTTTTTCGTCCAGCGAGGGAAATTAGCGAGTGCGCGCGCCAGACCCGGAATTCTTCGGACGTGTAAATTGGCGCGGCTGGAATTTTGTCGCGCGTTTTATTCGCGCTCGGCTCGGTTTTTGCCGCTGGATGCTGTAGGTACACGCGCGCGCATGCGTGGCAAGTGAGGGAGCGACAGAGAGGAGGGTGTGGAATTTTGGCTCGGCAGTATAGAGCTTAATTAAGGCCTGATTTTTCAAAGTAATCTTTCAAGTTTTATTTTGTTGGATTAGTTGTGTCCGAAGTTTAGTTGTTGAATATTAATGTTGTATGTGATGTAATGTGATACGTGTAGTCCACAGGTTTGTAGTTATTTAATTAAATTAAGACTTTCCGCTTCGTGTGGATTGCATTGCCAGATGATATGATCTAACTTTTTGATATATTGTTTACAAAAAAAAACATTTTGGGTCGTTCAAGGTTACCATAGGTGACAACGATCAGTGCATATTGTTAATGCATTAGTCTTAGCTGAGAATTCATTCATGATAGTATTGCGGCCTATAGCGCAGTTCACAGAGTAGATGCTAAAATGGTATTGTAAGGTATATAAATGTAGTGATAGTATTGTATGCGTATCTGTTTTGGTTTTTGACTACTGTAAATTACATTGCACTCAAAAAATTTTACGTTGTGAGAACTGAAAGTACGGCTCTGACAACGATACTGCAGTTTGGCTGATTTTCTTTTAGCTGAATTTTGTAGGTACAGTAATTGTATTGGTACAATTGTGAGAGCTGTACAACATACACTGAAAGCACTAATGTATAGAGTTCTTTTATCGAAGCATTAAATAGGTTATGATTCGACATACATACATATTTTTCATTAAATAATCTCGGTTGATAAATACACTGGATTACAGATGAAATACGCAAAAGCGGATTGCGAACACGCGGTTGATGCGGCGGATTTTTTGAACTTTTTAGGATATAACATAAACATCGGCTTCGCGTTGTAGCGTTGTCAACAAACAAATATAGGAGGCAAAACTAAATCGTACCGGTGTCACAGCTGTACAAATACATTTTTCGCATCTGACCAATAGTGCCGTTATATTATACAAATAGTATTCTGCTTCAGCCGTCTGTAAAAGTAAATGATCAGTATAAATAGTGCTAGTACAGCAAATCAAAACTATGGTTTCTACAGCCTAAAATTGTTTTCATTATGTCAATCAATTTTGGATAAGTCTGTTTTTATTGGATAAAACCAGATTTCAATGCAATATTAATGAATATATTATAAACAAGATTATCGTATTTATAAATAATAGTATCAGCGCGTGGAAGAGCGGTAACTTCAATGCTTATACGATATACACCACGATGCTTAATATTATTGCGGAGGTATTTTTAGTCCACCATCTTACCACTAATGCTTGATGAGTAATGCATATAACATACACCTTCGTTATCGATGCATCAACAAAGCAATGTATCTTTCAGAAAGCTGGCACGAGCACATTTACACGCATATTTTATTTGCCGTACGCAACAAAGAATGCAATCCTGCACCAAGCAGTTAATATTCCAGCGTGTCTTTAATTGTTTAGAGTCTCTTCTCTATGAAAAGACGACTTGCCTGGGCTACAACACACGAATGAATTCTTACATCTATCCCGGTCTTTATGGGCTCAAGAGCTCGAACTCTCATAATTTACTTCGTTACGTATTATTTACATTACTAAAATAAAATGTGTATGTGTGTGTGTGTATTTACATGCGAATATATTTGTTTTAGCTTATGAATTCTGAAAAAGCGCAGGATATTAAAATTTGACTGACGTATTATTACGCTGGGCTCTTTGTGAGTAGGCGCAGCGCAACTGCTCGACGTTCGGTGAAACTATATTATGAAATGAACATACGAATTTTGCATTTATATAAGAAATTCATAAAGTTTATTAGTTGATATTAATGAAGTTCTACGTTCCAGAAAACGTGAAATTTTAATAAACTCGAACTCGACCTTTTCAATATTCCGTATATATTCACATCATAAAGTATAGTTTAACAATTTTAAAAATAAAATCCACTGTCCATAATTTAACATCACGAGATATTTTATTTACAAGTTTTCGACCAGCTTCCATGCTTCCCTGCTTTAAAAAAATTAAAAATATAAACACCGGACACGATGGCATCATTTCTACGCCCCGAAATTCGGCAAACCGCGTAAAAAACCGGACTTCGTTCTCCCCCCTAAAAAAAGAAGCTCCCCGCAATACTTGGCAATACTTCACTTTTGGGCCTCCTCCAATCTCACCTCTGCGCGCAAAAAAACATAAGCGCGCGAGCCGTGGCCGACCAAGTACCCCCAATTTCGGGCTTCCTGCGCGCTCTGCGCCGCTTTACGCTCGTGAAAAGACAATATGCCAATTATATACACACAGTGCTGGCGTCGCGCGGCGAAACGAGAGGGGAAAAATGAGGCGGCCGGCGCGTAAAGAGAAATCCTGATGAACGTATAGATCCAAGACGTATATATAATATACATACATAGCCCGACCTCGTTTAATTCGACGCGGATTTCAGCGCGACAGCTGTCCCCTGCTGGGCTGCTGCGCGGCCTCTTCCAAAATGTATATCGAGCGCACGCGATCTCTCTCTCTCTCAAGAGGTAGAAATACGATACGTGCGACGCGTGCGCGCGATTTTATCTGCGGCCGGCCGCCCCGCATTGTAGTCGGCGCGGAGGAGGACAGCTGCGGCGCGATGTCGCCTCGGTGGTCGCAGCCCGATGTGCGCGTCTTCTTCGTCGTCGTCGTCTTCTTTTTTTTTTTTGGAGCAGGTCGCGCGAGCGAGCATCAATTGGCCAAGTGCAGCACGCGCTGGGGCTTTTGTGTACCGCCGATGATTGCGGCCAGGCGGTATGGCTTCCGTGCGTGTGTACACGGCGGTCAGGCATTCGAATGACTCGTGGAGAGATTTGTCGATACAAGGTTGGGGCTCATTCAAAGGAGATGACGGTCGTGGTTTTTCAGAGCGATCCCGGGGTCCGATAGCAGGATGGCCGATCGAATCGAGGAGTAGGTTTCGGCTTTGCCTTTGTCGTGGAAAATCGGATCAAAATATATGAGGTTGGACAAAGGAAATTGGAGAATGCTATCTCGAGAGGTCATTTATTTTGTATTTCAACTTAATTCATACGATTTTAAATGTTTAAGTCGTTGCTGTTCATTCAGGAAAAATGTAAGAATCAATAATAATCTTAGCACACGTAATAGAATTTTTGAATTAGTGAAACGTTGTTAAGTTCAGCATTGAAAGTCATAAAACATTTAGGTTTATCTTAAAATGAAAAGATTTATGCTTCATAAAGTGAAAATTAATAAACAAGCTTTTCATAGTTACTGTGTATTTGATTATCAATGCTTTAACTAAACAGTTTTCAGGTCAGGCCCCATTCTTGTACAGAAAAGGCATATATTTCATATCATAATCTCCTTTTCACAATTACAAAAAATTTATGTTAAATATCTGATTATTCGTGAATGCTTTGCATAACCCCGGGTTGATTAATACTCTATTCTATTATTTTATTTCTTATCGTACAGTAATATTTTAAAACATTCAATATAACTCATCGATTAATACACGTTTAGTATATTAAAAAATACATAATGATAATGGTTATAACTAATCACAACTCGTACCATGAAAGCACAACAATTATTTTAGCAATAATCAATAATACCTAAGCCTATCCCATGTACGACCCGCATGTGCTACTCGCACTATATATCGATACCTCTCTCTCTCTCTCTACACAGGGCAACCATCAATCATCCATCCGAACCAGCGAGCGAACGGCGCGCGTTCAACAAAAAACGAGCAGAGCGAGCTGTGGGCTCAAAATCTCGCAGCTAATTAAAAACACGCCAAAGTAATTTATCTCTCTTTCAACGTCGAACGCTGGCCAGCGCTCGCGCGCACATACGTCCATACCTCCATACGTACACACAAACACACACACACACACACGCGCACGTGTCGAACGCGCGAAATTCCTCGTGCCTTGTAATTGCGTTTATACCCTCGGCGAATTTTTAACGCGCGCGAGCGAGCGAGTGCATGGCCGTCAAAGCTCTAAAAACGGCGTTAAGTTTCGCGAAGGAGCCGCACGCGCGGACCTTGAGCAGCGGCGAGAAGAGAAAAAAAGGAGTAGAAGGAGGAGGAGGATGAGGAGAGCCGGCAGCTGGTGGTCGTAGCGCTGCATCTGCGAACGTTTCGAATGTCGGCGAAAGAGAGGGAGGGGGGGGGGGTGCACTAGCTCTCGGCCGGCCGAGTGCAGTTTTACGACAGGAAGATGGCACGCAGGCGAGAAGAAGAGGAGGAGATGAAGAGGCCAGAATTGAAGGAGAGAGAGAGAGGCTCTTATACAGCGGGAAAGAGGATAAACTTGGTCGGAGGAAAGCCGGGAAATGAAATGAAAATCGGGCTTGATTGAATTTTTGAGTCATGTTGATATGTGTTTGCAACGCGAAAGACAAATATTTTACAAATTAATGGTTATTACTGTTTCGCAGCGGGGTTGCAAATGTAAAGTCGAGGAAATTAAATGTTCACTGTACTCGTCTGAATATGAATGAATTTTATAAAGTTATACGTTCGAGCGTTTCTTTTGTGCTGTGTTTATCGTTACGCGGTTTATTAATATTGTCCTTTTGTCAGAGAGCATACTCAAATTTTTACTCTGCGATACTGAAATTGCAGTAAATATTTGTTGTAAAGGATATTTCCAAAATATCTTCTTGTATGGAACGAGTTTATTAATTAATAAAATATATGGACATATTTAGCTTTCATTAACGAAACGATGGTAAACATACAATTGCATGCTCCAAATATTATGTAGCATAAATTGTTCATCTGCACATTCAAAGAGATATTATTGAAATTCACAGGGTTTCATATTACATACATCAACTATTTGTTGAGCTCTCTGCAATTGAAATAATGAAAAATAAAACCCATCATGCATGCTTCAACGTAAAATCGATAGCCGCAGATTTCCGCGCAAAAAATTCTCTCTTCAAACAGCCTCTCTAAAATGCAAAATGAGGAAATCATCAATTATACCATGTGAAAGCTCTCGTGCGCGCACGCACAATTGCACGTATAAGACAGCATAGGTATAGTATATACATACACACGCTCGCATTGTTCGCCGGAACGCACGTATCCCGGCATTATACGAAGTGTCAAAAGTCCGCACCTCAGGTTTTCTTCTCTCTCTCTCTCTCTCCTCGAGGATATCCTCAAGAGCGAGCGTATAGTAGACGAGAGGAAGGAAGCGCCCGTGCCGCCAAGAATAAAGAAGAAGAGGAGGAGGAGGAGGAGGCGGAGTAGCCGAAGTATGCGCGAGCGCAAGAGAGAGGTTACCCACCATCACGACTGTTAACTCGCACGCGAACTACTCGGTTAACCTTCATGGGCATTAAACGTAATTGTTCCTCGCGCGCGCGCACCGGTATTAGGGAGCAGTGTGTCTGTGTGTGTATGCTGTGCGCGAAGGGCGAAACGCAACGAGATACTCGCCCCTGTTAAGGCCTTACGCGGAAAAGTCACGAACGAATATTATGAATACGTAATGAGACTCTATTAGCATTAAATTTATTTACCAAGTGAGAGAGGCAGAGGCAGAAGAGAAAGAAGGGAAGGTGGAACAACAATCGGAGAGAAGGAATCGAGAGCCGACAATTTTATTCACTTGTTAAATTCTTCGCGCGCGCGCGTGTGAGACAGCGAGAGGGAGAGAGAGAGAGTTCTGATACGGCCGTTACGATAATACGCGAAGAAGGAGGAGGAGAAGGAGCAGGAGGAGGAGAAGGAACAGGAGGAGGCACGAGCGAGAATGGGCCGAGAGACTTTCCACCGCTCGCGCTTTTAGCGCACACCGCGCTACAGCGGACACGTTTAAGGGCAGCCGTGAACTTTTGCGCGAAGTATAATACGGGCTTGCGCAGAGAGAGAAAGAGAGAGGGGGAGAGCAGAGAAGCGACCGTAATTGAGACGCGCGTGTGTGCGTAGCGGATTTCTCTTTTAATTGTCGTAAATTCAGCGCTGGACGATGTATTATATGGACTTTAATGTTGACTTGCTCGTCTATTTTAGAAATATCGCGCGGTGAATGCGATGTACTTACTCGCTCGGCGCGTTTTGCTTTATGGCCAGTTCATTTATTCTTCCTTGTTTTTACGTTTTCGACAAACATACATAGAGAGATGTATTAATTTCAAGAACTCACTTAATTAAAAACAAACACCGGACTGTGTGTGTGTGTGTGTTCCTCGCAATATTGTTTCAACGAGTAAAGTTATAATTCATGCGATGTAGAACAGAGAGATGTTAAACAAAAGATTTTTTTGTTCTACAATTAATATTATCCTCCTTTTACCAGAATATTAGTAAATATGGGTAATTAATTAATTTTCCAGAAAATTTTATCAGGGCCAAAGGTTCCCTGTAAACATCAAAAGTATATTCATCTCCCAGACCAATTTAGCGTCATTGTACTAAATTTAAATCCTAATTCAATTATACGCGTTCGCCTCAGGATATATACTTCAGTATACGATGCTGCATATATATATATATCCCTTAACATTGAAATACTGCAACTTATACGCCGTTACGCGTCAGCCATGAAGATTTACGCATCGCAGCAATGCAAAATTTCATCGCAACAGTCGCACCGCCATAACTCTTAATCTGTCAATTGGCACTGATTGAACGTGCATCACGCGCGTACATATATAGGCGCCACTAATGACACATGTGTGTGTGTGTGTATATATATATGGTCCCCTTCAAACACAGATAAATGAAAATTGCAGCGTGCCGCTAGTAGAATTAAGTAACGTACAGCACTGCTTTCGACTCCGACACGCACATCTTCGCCGACAACATCTTGTAACATCAATTCTCCGAAAAAGCCGCGCGCGTCTGTATAGATCTCACTTATCTAGCCGATAGGCGAGCAGCTCTCGTCATGTCATTCCTCTTCCCCCCCTGATAAATCCACCTTTAGCGTCTAATATCGCCGTGGGACGAGCGCCCCCGCCATATTTATACGCACATAAGGCAGGGTCCATAAGGGCCCTTTAATACCCGGGCTGCGCATGCATTAAACAGTCGCGCGCGTGCCTGTGCGTGTGGCTGTAGTATACTTTCTTTTCCTTCGGCCCCCGCCATATTACCCTTCATTATACCTGTATATAGGCCTCGATCGCGCGTGGGGGAGGGGCACGTTATACGAGTCCACCGGGGCCGCGAGAAAACGACAAGACGCCCTTCCGTGTGTATACTTATATACCATATATATATATACGACTCAGTCTTTATTTCGCAATATCGTGTTTATTTAAGGAGGCCCGAACCGTACAAAAAATTGTACGGCTTTATCTTGATATCGGGGGTGGCAGCGACGGCGGCGGTGCCCCGAGGTTATTAAGGCGGGAGAAGAAGGTGCGCACGCGCGCGCTTGTTAAGCTGCAGTATTTATCTGGCTGAGTTATCTGGCTTTATCTTAGATACTTGGCTTATTAAAGCGGGTATAAAGTTGGATGTGGTATACGTCTACGCCGATGATCTTTTGGCTCTCTCTCTATATTGGACGGGATATTGACTTCTCTGTGAGTGTGTGTGTGTGTGTGTTTTAGTAATTCAATAAAGTGGTGAGAGTTTTGCATGTGTACGTATATGCTTACTCGTGGAGATATGCACGAAGTATTTATCCGTAATTACAGAAAATAAAATATATTTGAATATTTCAAAAGTATATTTCAATTATCGCGCGCAATATTGCGTATCCATGGCAATAAAAAATTCAAAAGAATTCTGAATTTGCTCAATCCAGAATCAAGTACCCTGGTCTTTATAAACAATTAAGTAATGATTAGTATTTATATGTATAAAAGTAATGAAAAATATAACATACGTAAAACGCACATTATTTACGCTGCAAAAAACATTATTCAAAGTAACGCAATCGGTTTCGCGAATAAGCTATACTTTATTATGATTTCGAAATACTTTGAATAATTATATATACTCGCATTGCAAAATGAAAATATGTATAAGCAATACGCGCAAAATCAAAACAAACACGAATGATATTGAAAAAATCAGTTTAAACGTATTCGCAGAAAAATAAACCGATGTTTAATTTCAGTTCGTTACTCACCTCCTCTTTACCCGAAGCGCCATTAACGCATATAACTCGTGTTTACACGGGCCGACACGACTGCATGCATGCATGAGCGGGTCAAGTCGGCGCCGCCGACGATTGCGCATGTGCGCGCCTTCTTATGTAATCGATGTTATTGCTGATAATCATCGGCGAATTCGCGGTCAGTGTGTGTACATGCTGACAGAAAAAGATGGCACGTCTCGAAGTCGCTAAATTCGTAGTGTTTAATTGTTCGATTGAATGTTGGGATGCGGTTTTATTTGATGATGTGCTAGATTGAGCTTTTATTTTTTTTCCAGCGACTGTTGGTTCTGAGAAACTCATTAGCTATGGGATTCCTATTGGATCCAATCCGTGCACTGGCATTAGTGAAATGAAGGATTCGTGTTTTGGAGTGAATAGTTAATCAACATCATTAGCTAATTTTATATAGAGTTTCGTGAAATCAAAAAAGATATTTTACTTTGGTGCACGAGTAAAAGCCTTCCATTCGCCAGGATTAATTATTTCTTCTACACAATTTAGTCCTCTCCAATTCACCAAATACAAATAACTGTACGTCGTGTTAAAATTTAACGTGCTTATACAACTTCTACGCGAACTCCTCGAAATACACGCCGAACTCTCTCTCTCTCTCTCTCTCTCTCTCTTCCTCTCTCTTTACCTCAGCTAGCTCTGAGCAAATCAATACGTTAAATACTTTTGCAAACTCCTCAACGGCTGCATTAGTCCGATTCCTAAATAGGCCGAGTCCACAACCTCGCGCTAACCACCGAAAATTCTAGACTCAAGCTAAAATTCACCGTGCGACCGGCGCGTCGTTACCACCGCTCGTCCTACCCTCCCTATATATATATATATATATATATATATATACGCGCACTCGGTATACTCACATCACGGCCGTAAAACCGCATGTTACGTCGAGTATAAAACGATCGAAAATAAATCTATCGTATAATAAAATAGCTTAATAATTTACAACGTACGCGCGAGCGCACTATTGAACGCATATCACCAGCAGCAGCAGTGGTAGTGAGAAAAAAATTTCGCAGCGTGCATGCCTAGCTCTAGAAAAGCATCCCTCGTTATATACGCGCGCTCGCCATATAAAACGCACGCGTGCGAGAGAGGCTATATTTACAGTGACCATTCGGTGAATACATATTTTAATAATTTTTGTTTATTGTTGCGCGGCTATAAACGGGCCCGCGCTTCTCGAGAAGAGCTGAAGTAAAGAAATCAATTTGCCTAGCGCGATCTCGCCCCCCGTGAGTACGCGGAAGACGTATAGCGAACAAAGTCCTTTTTGCTTGCGCCCTTCTTGGACCTCTTGCCCTCGGGGCGAGAAATAGGGCCAGCAGCGGCCGCCACTGCTGAAGAAATAATTCATTGGGGCAGAGGCGACGCGCGCTCGTCATAAAAGCGAAAGCTATAGTGTAGAGGGATCGTCGAGACCCATGGAAATAAGAAGCTATAGCTACTGCCTAAACCTCGCCGGCAGGTAGGTATGTGAAGTGAGACGTTCGCTCGGAGCTAGCTGCAGGTGTATACACACGTATACACTGAGCCCCCGTGTTATTACGGACGGCTAGAGTGGAATAGGCGGAATTTTTCGGCTACGAGGTGAAAAATGAGGGCGGTCAATTTTCGGGGGTGGGAAAATGGTTTCGGGGTCTGGGAGGTGCCGAGTGATCGTGGGACGGTCAGGTGCGCGTTAATGAGATCGAGCGATTGCTGTATATGTAGGGGCATTTGTTATGACGCAGTGAACAAGTTACTGATTTGTAACGCGAGACAGGTAATTTTTGGGAGAATACGCGATGATACGGACTTTTAGAGGATTATATATGCATTTGCTCCAGTTCTTTCAAGGGGAAAAAACTATTCGTTCTTGGATATTTAGGCAGTCCGTTAGGGAGTGGAACGCGAAAATGGCATTTTTTTATCTCGGATCAAAGTGCACATGAGCTTTTCACAGAATTCTATTGTTATGCATATTCTAATGGATTTCGGAAAGATGCTGAATTCTGATATGAGTGAATTTGCATGTTTTTTTTTTTTTAAAGCTGGGCAGTAGGCAGGTATTGAAACAGGGTCAATGCATTTCCATCGAACGGAAACGTATCGGTAATATTTAACGTTCTTGCAGATAAGAAAATCCTATATCGAGATTTCCAGTTTTATCGTGCAACCGCATTTACCAAAAATAATAAAAGCAAGTACTTTCATTTAAAGTTCACCGCGCGAAAAAAACTTTCATACTCCTAATTGTTTCCGACGCTAAAACACAATACCGTCTATGATTTAGCACTGTAGCGCGTTTCGCTGTAAAAAAACAAGCCAACAAACGAGCAACTTCCTCCGAAAAAAGCAGCCCTCGTCCCTTCGCTCGCCGTTTCACAATTACCCGCGACGTCCACGACGGTCGTCCATCTTCCGTCGTGCCTCTACGAGGGCGCGCGAGCGCGGTCACGTGACATTTAGCGCGGTCTGGAAAACATCGTCCCACCAGTCGACGAAGAAGTCGTCGCTCGCGCGGTCGCAAAAAGTGCGCGACGTTGAAATATTTAATGGATCGCTTTCGGGGCGGAGTATTAAAGTGGATAATGGCGTCGCAAATTTTCGTGTAAATGTACGCGGCGCTGGCTATTTTTCATCGATGCTAATTTCCACGGGCTTTTAGCAGTGCAAGCGGCCGAGACGATAATGATGACGATCTTCTCCGTCTTTGACATGCGCGCGAGTCTTTTTCTTTTTCAGCAGAGTATGTAATAGGTTTGCGCAATGGGTAAGTGGCGGATAAGTGCATTGCGTTGGAGGTACCGTGATTTAGATGGCGCTGAGATTGATTTAAAATGACAAGCCCGAAAAGACATCCGAAACAATTAATAGTTGAAGTGGATAAACGAATACAAATTTCTTCCACTATTGGAATACATGTTATACGGTATCGACTAAAAGTCATGTTATATCGGATTATTTTATTATTTATACGCTTGACGATTAGCTAATTGAACACATTCTCCCGTCAAGAGCTCTTTATAATAATACAATAACTCGACAGAAAACTCATTCTTTACGATAATAGATCAACGATTTCCCATATTTCGACGGCAAAACATGCACTTTATTCCATAGGAACTTCTATATCTCATATAACAAAAATCTGCGAAGCTCCTTAACGAATTCCGCTCTCGACACCATTAATCATTTTCATCACTCCGAGTCTCGGAGCTCAAGCGATAAAGCCGAATCGCGCGCATCAACGCTAACGAACGTTATCTCCTTACATCCTTTCAGATAAAATATACGCCGGTAAGAGGAATCTTTGACGAGAAGATCATCAGGAGCAGCAGCAGCATCCAAAGCATATTTAGAAATTCGTTTGCCGTATCTGCTTTCGCTTGTTCAAAAGGAAACGAGGCGGAACACCGGAGATGAGAAGATGCGCGCGTTTGAAATTGAAGAAGATTTGCGCTCCTTTACAGACGGAATAAGTAATCGCGGAACGGTAAAAGAGTGCACGACGGCGACGGTGTACGTATGGGAGAGTTGCCTAATGGTGGCATCCATAGCATTTTCGGCTATAGCTTTAGATGTTATGGGTTAAAATTAAAATATCAAAGAAAAAATCATCCTTAGAAAACCCTCTACAATGAGGTGGATTAGTTTTTTCAAATAGTATAATAATAAGAAGTAATTAAAAAAATAAAAAAGTTAGTTTCACGATCCCAAAAAAGTGTTCCCTGGGTACTGGCCACCTTAATTTTTCACTGAATTTTGAGTAGTAACAATCCTTAATACACCGAAATGAACGTCAAAATTTACCATCTAAAAATTGTAAAATTACAATGTTTAATTCAATTCAAGTTTAAAATTATTTAACTTTAACATAATTTAGCAAAAAATAAGATTTGTTTTAGTTAGTATATCAATGCTCAACATATGTCCATATGTAACACACGGCTAGTACAGGGCATTAATGGAGTGGCCAAAATTGAGGAGAAAAAGACTATTTTATTTTGAAAGATAATCAGCGACCAACAGGTTTATGAACCCGGAGACACGCTAATTTATTTCTGAATGTTTAAAGAAGTAGAAATTATTGAAAAAAATATTACATCAACTGTAGAAAAGGGACTAGAACACAAAAATAACTTTTAACACTCTGGTTATTGTTAAAATACTAAATTGTAATGTAACTTTGCGAATTCCGTATTTAAAATATCGTGCATTTAAAATAGTTGTCTGATGCCGTCACATATAGTCAGACGCGAAAAACGCGTGGTGGCCATGAGTGTGCAACTCTCCCTTATATAGTTTGCGCTCGGGGGTACAAAGTCAACCGGTAGGGTGACGAGCATTTGATTTCGTTACAATTGTTTATTCATCGCGGCTCGACTAACATTTTAACGTAGATACATTTTTGCTCCGCACGGTACCACGTTTATTTCGCTCACTTTCTCTCGCTCTTTTGCTCTCGCTGTGAACTGCATTATGAAGGCACGCAAAGGCGATGAGCTACAAAAGATATAAGGAGAAAGAGGGATATTTGCTTTGATTCTTCGGTCTTGTATACTTTATTATTTAAATTCAAATTTTCGCGAACTCGTTTCTATACACTTTATTAATTTAATGTACTTTGGCACTATCCTCAGCAATATCCGAAAGCACATTTATTAATCATATAACTTAATGCAAAATTCAGGTAATCTAATGTCCCCTCGGTGCTCGGAACCACTCATAAATATATACTCTGTATTTCCAGACAGATCCACAAAACCGGAAAAAAACCGCAATTGCGCGCAGCTGTTGGCGAAGGAACAACGAGTTTCCGAGAACCCCAGCGGTATAGTGTGACCAATTAGACAGCCCATATGGTCCACTCGCAGCTCGACTTGTCCAGCGCGCCACAATACCTACAACTTTGCATGCGTGTCGTTAAAAAGCATAAAATTATCATCAATTTTTTCCTCCATACACAGGAACACACGTACACACGTGCGCAGGGCTATACGAGGTCCACCCGCGGAACAACTTTTGCCTAGCAACAACCACGCGTATACACACACGTAATACGAGCGTACATTAGACACGTGCATTATATACCACACCACGACCCCTCGCCAAAAGAGTGTCACACGCACATCGGCTCCAGCTAAGGCTTGTACAGTAATACACATACACACGCACACAGTCGAACTCTCTTGCACGCACTCATTTGCATAATTTATAAAATTTATCTAATCCAGTTTCTCGCGAGATTTAATATTCTACACATAAACAAGTCCGCGCACGCGTGTATATATATATATATATATATATATATATACACACACACATATATATACGTTATTTCGTTAGTTGGAAAAAGGTGGAAAGGGAACGCGCGCGCGCTACTGGCTCGCGTGACGGCGGTTCGCGCACGCGACTATATAGAGCCGCGGAGAGAGCGAGTAGGTATATACGCGAGGAATTAAAGGACGGCGCCTGAAAGAAGCGAGAGACGGAGAGCGAGTCCGCAGAGGGAGAGGGAAAGGGCACACGTAGTACGTATACGTATATATAAGCCTTTCCTCGGTGGCTCTCTCTGCAAACATGGCAGCCGTCACGCGAGTCTCTGCGACGAGATATCTCACCCGCGAGATCCCCATAAGTCGTGCGCAGCCAGAAAGAGAGAAAGAGCGAGAAAGAGAAGTTCGAAAGTATTTTTATGGAGGATTATTTCGTTACGCAACTAGGGGTGGTTGAACTCCCTCCCTCTCTCTCTCTCTCTCTCTTTTTCTTTGTAGGTGACGATTTGTGCGCTTGATAAGTTCGCAAAGCCATTTAGCGGAGCCTTGAATTCAGACTGCAGCTGTAGATATTTACACTTGCGCCGAGGGAATAAATTTAATCTAAAATACAATGTATACCGGATTACTGTTATTAAAAGGCCAACGCCGCCGCTGCCGCAGACGTAATGCAGTCTTAACATGTAATTCCTTTGAGTGTAGCTTCGTCCGTTGGGTTATCCCCCTTCTGTTACCTCTCGCACTCGGCACGGCTAATGATCCGGTGTAAGTTCTCTTATTTTATTAATCTTTTACGTTCCCGTTATTGCTTCCCAGCCGCAATTTCGCCTACAAAGTTTTGTATTTTATTTATAAATGTACAAGACGTATGTGCGGTATGAGTGTGCTATATGTGTATGTGTGTGCATGTGTGATGTATTGCATATATAAAATTCTACTTTTGATACTGTACCGCAGCCCTGGCCTTATTCCGCGATATCATGTGACGTGGTGCAGTTATCTGCTGCAATAAAAACTCGACATTAAAATTTTAATTTAATTTATAAATGATATACAAAACTATTCTGCTTTATCTGCGTCACATAAGAAATTTTAAGCATACACCAGCTTTTTTTAGAAAATTAAACTACGTGTAAATGAAAAAAATGAATACGTATCTAATATTAATTACCGAATCGATACGATACCTTCGCTCATTCACCACTCCCGCTCGCCTTTCTCATTAATCCACACGGGCAGTCCCTATATCATTTTGAAATTTACATTTTTATTAAACACATTATACGAAAAAGTAAAGCATCGTCCGCCTCCCGACGTTCAGCCGCCGGCGTGCGCGCAATAAACTTATTATTTGCCATGCTCGGCGCTCGTTTCGCGGAAAACAACGAAAGATAGACGTCGACGCGAACCCCGTTATGTATGTATATATATATACTCGGCTACGATCGCGATTTAAATTTTCGCGGCGCCGCGCGTGATTAGCTCGCGCCCGCGGCCCTCGAGAAATTCCAGTCGCACGCAAAAAGAAGTTTGCCAGTTTAGCAAAAAGCTACTACCGCGCGAACGCGCACCGCTGATCGCAAAATCTGCACTTTCAAAAGAAAGGCAGAGAAGTAGGATGGCTGATAAAGGGTTTTTCGCGCTTTTTTCGCGGAGTGCTGAAATTCGGAGGGTTGTTTTTTTAGGATGATTTATGAGAGAGGCTGGGGAATCGGGAAAGAATGGAGGTTGTAAGTTTTGGCGAGATTGCTCGAGTATGAGGTTGGCGGGGACGGAAATCTGTATGGGTATTAATAGTTTAATGAATGAGAAATAATAGCGGATGTGAATATAAATGTGTATTATCTATTTACTGAGGGTTTATGGATTTTTATAAAAATAATTCCACCAATTGTTTGTAAATGTGATATATTTTTTCATTCTTTTTTAAATTGAAGTTTATTAAATAATTTTTCTTTATCAGCATTTTATGTAAAAGGTATTTTAAAATAAGGGTGTGAATGAAATTAAATTTTTATACTAACTATTGGATAATAATTTATATACAACGTTTATTTGTATTGTATAAATAACTTGTGAATTATTTATTAACTAATGGTTACAAACAATTTTATATAATTAAACAAGTTTCTTCTATATTAAAACTACATTATACTTTTACTTTCATGCCGAATATTTCAATATCCGATAAAGTATAATCCAAAAGATACTCATCAACAGATTTCGTATTTCCCCGAAAATTACATTTAACGACGGGCCAACGAGCCACTTACACACCGCTTCAAGCCCCACCGTTCAATCAATCAATTGGCAAGTTTTCGCCAACTCCAAACTTTCCGTTCAACGCCACGAAAAACCCCGTAGCGCACGCATACTTCTATAGTAAACTGCACGCGCATATAATCGACGCGCACGCCACATTCGATCGGGAAAATACACGGAAAACATCCAGAATCTGCACACATGCAGGCACGCAATATCTCCGCAATACACACCTAGCGTCACGCTCCTCCGCCGCGAATTATCGGATACAACTGTGATTACTTATCGCTATTTTAATGCGCACTCGCCGGCACGCGCTTAGCCCCGGCATTACACACGCGCGCGAGAGGGCCGATTGAGAAGAAAGTCCTTCTCGCCGCGGCTTCTGCGCGGAATTATTGCACCGACGCTCGAGAGAGAGAGAGAGAGAGAGAGAGAGAGAGAGAGAGAGAGAGAGAGAGAGAGAGAGAGAGAGAGAGAGAGAGAGAGAGAGAGAGAGAGAGAGAGAGAGAGAGAGAGAGAGAGAGAGAGAGAGAGAGAGAGAGAGATTGCTAAAAAACGATATAATGACCGAGAGAGCCGACGCTGGAGCGCACGTATTCAGCGAAAGTGTACGAGTGGGTATACGTATACACAGGTATATAGGCGGAGCAGCGTGTGTGTGTGTATATATACATACATGAAGATGCGCACGCGCAGGTTCGCACCGCACCGCCTCGTCGGCTCCTGCGCGCTGATGGCATGGGCGAAAAATTGGCGCGCCCCGGTATAGGATACCCGCAACGTCGGTTCTGCGCGGCGGCGCGTTAAGTACATGATGGTAGGCCTTGGGAAATTTTACGATTTTGTTTTGGTTCGGTAAAGGGGTCTGCGCGAAGCGTGTGTGTGTATATATACGCGGGCAGGTTAATTTGAAATTATCGGTGGGTTTCTTGTTACGCGAGTAGGCCGGAGAATTTTTTGTGGAGGCGACCGATCGAATTATCGATTTTAAAGTTACTTTATCTAATCTCTAATGCTTTTAGTGCGCCTTATCGTTTCGAGGAAGTTCTTACGAAAATTAAATTTTTACCGGCCTGCGGTCGCTGGATTTTGTCGTAAAGCAATAAATTACGATTTTCTTAGAAAACTGTAGCGTAGATAACAAGCGATTTCTGCCGCAATGAAGATTTTAGATCGCTCGGACAAGAAATTTTGCCTATAATAGACTCTTATACTTTCTTCGTTACATGCAAAGGAATTAGTTATAAGCCACGAGTGTGAAACAAACGCCAAAGACGTTGCAAAGAAATTGCCCGACACCTGTAGGTATAGGGTAAAGTGATTTTCAATGCCAACAAAGGAGATCTCAGCGTAATTGAAACTCGCGTGTGTGGAGTAAGAGTATATACACAATCGCGCAGTATATAGTGTACAGAGATCAAGGGAGGGCAGCTCGGTCCTGCATCTATATGCCTGCTCTCGATTGATGGGTAGATACCTGGGTCCACAAACGAGAACCGCGACATGATTGTCTCGGTGCAATCGATTCTGTCGCGAGCGTCGAATACTTAGGTCGAGGGACAGGTGTGTTGTGGCGCGGATCGCCGGTGGTATGTCTTATCTTTGGCCGGTGCTGTTTCGAGAAGCGTCGGACTTTATCGCTGATGTGCCAATGTGTGGAGGATGAGTCGAGTTTCAGCTAAACCGCGAGCAAAGTTTTCCTTTTGATAACAGTAATGGAGACCAGAGCTGAAACCACGTGCAGATAGATAAAGTGTCTCTTGGGGCAAACATCCGCAAAGGAGTGCGTTACGATAATAGCAAGCAGAGAACTCTGCTAAAATGAAGTGTGAGAACAAAAAGAGAATTTTATTGCTTAATAGCTATATATTTTAATTTAGATCAATATAGATATAATGTTATCGCTATACCATACACTAATCGTCAATCCAAGGATAACCATTCAACTAATTCCAGACATTATATAAAATATATTATTACGAAGATATACTTTCGTCGCGTAAATTCTTCTACGGTTCACATACATACCTGATCGTTTGCATATTTCTCAACCTCCGTCCCATCATAATCCCCGAAAATTCACGCTCTCGACTCCATCATTGCACGCTCACACACATCCATATGCAGACCATCAGGGCACGCAACATCCGCGTGCCGAAAATTCCGCGCGGTACTCGCGGTGTATAGCAATTCCACGGGCGGTGCACGCAGCACGCATCTCGCCGAGGAATACGCGATTCGATTTTACCGTATGTACGTACGTACCTGGGCAACTACTATACTTGTGCATTCGCCAGGAAAACGCGATCGTTCGTTAAATACGCCGGAAAACCGAGCGGCCAGGTCGGGAATGGCTGCTCCCCCCCCCCCCCCCCCATTGTCTTCTTTACAATGCCCCCGACGATCGTGGCGATTGCGATGTGCGCGCGCCCACGATTGCGCTCCATTTTGCATTGCGCCATGTGTGCGGAGGTGTATATATATAGGTGTGCGAGCCGGCCGATTACTTTTGCGAATCGCGCCGCAGCAATGAAGTTTTCTTTGCTGCGGCTGTGTGCGTGCGTGTGTATCGATATGTATGTATATACAGAAGGGTTCATCGGGTGCACGTGGGAAATGTGACCGATTGATTGCGGCAAGCGGCAGCGGTAGACCTAGTTTCGGCCGGGTTATTCAGATTGGATGGAAAATGCATAGGTAAATTGGGATTAGAGCTGCATAATTGTGGATGCGAAAGGTTTTGATTAGAAATTTACAGAAAATACAGAAAAAATCATTCATCTCCTTACTTTATAATAAATAGCAGTTTGATTTAGATTTTTGGATTCGAAATAATCTACCTAAATTTATTAAAAGAAGAAATGTAACATTGCATAGGCAATACATTAGTTGCAACAACACGGAAAAAAATACCTTATGAAAAATTAGTGGAATATCCACTAAAAATTACTAGAGTGTTAATTAAAAGTGGGACATACTTGCATTCTATCAAGTTTTATAATATATTATAGTAATTTTGACGAGAGGTTGAAATTGATGAGAAAAAAAAACTCCGGAGAAGGAGATTCGAACCCTCGACCCTCCGATTACGAAGCTGAGCTCTTATCCACTCGGCCACTGCCGCACTTGTAAGTAAGGTTTCGACTTGTCTACATATGGTACACCCTGTTTTACCGCCAGCCCTTGCGCCAACAAAATTACTATACTGTCTATTAAATTTTCAGTATAACTTAGATTAAAAATTAAACTAATTCTATTAATTTTTAGTAGATAATATGGTAAAACTTATTTTCTATTCTGTTAAAATTTAGATTTAAAATTTTTATCATATTATCTACTAAAAATTAATCGTAACTATAATAAATTTTAAAACTTTTTCTATTAATTTTTAATAGAACTATGCTAATAATTAGTAGAAGTATACTAAATTGCTCAAGAGTGTGAGTATGTCCCATCTTTACCTGAGATTCTAGTAATTTTTCATAAGGTATTTCTTTCCGTGAAGTAATGGCGTACGCGAATTTCTTTCGTCCGTAACGCTAACGTCTGTACAACTGACGCTCAAATTAATTTGGAATGCGTTTCCATAATTCATTCCAATTTCTGCTCTACTTTGTAGTTGCAGTCGGCAAGGAAAATATAAAACATCCCGAGTGGGAGTAAATTATTGGCAATAATTTTTAATAAATACACGCAATACAAGAAGAAATAATAGGCCTCTTTTTATTTGATTGATACAAAACTATTAGTGCGCTATTTGAACGGTCCAACATTTATAAAGTCGTGTTTCATTAATTCAAATGACCTTATTTTTTATACCTTGACGTGTTTACATATACACAAGCATGTTTACTGCATCAACAGATTAATGCAACGCGCAACTCTATTACATATCAATCATTTTCGCGCAGCAAACATAGTTAGCTACTGCTCTCCGAGAGCGTCGGAAATTTCGCTTATATAGCATTAAATATTACACATGTTTTGCATAATCTCTCTGCATAATATCAAGCAGGTTGTTTTAACATGCACACATTTGCCTTAAAAACGCATAAATTCACATCTCAAACATGAGTACCAAAATAATTTGCTCTCTTCATTAACCCAATACTCCAACGCGGATCGTCTCTACCAGCCACCAACAACGTTGCACAGCTAAAACATCACGTCGTGGTCTCGCCACATCAAAGCCCTGTATATCTGGCCCTCGCCACCTTATCTCCGTATCAATCGACTTTTACGATCAATCCCGCCTATCTCGTGAAAAAAAGAAAAGAAGAAATTCTTCACGGTACACCTTCATTTTCCCATGTACCTCCCTTCGTCCCTTCCCATGCATAAATTACTCATATACACCATCTCCGATGGCGAGCGCGCATATAAACCCTATCCCTCGCCGTGATCTCTACTCGAATAGAGCCGTTTCTCGGAATCTCCGCGATGCTGCTCCCCTGCAGTGAGGGAGCCCAGCATCTGTTTGCAGGGCAACAATTATTTTCTCGGCAGCGTTCTCTCTCTTTCTCTCTCGAATTAGTTGGACGCGCGAGAGCCTTAATGAGGCGGGGATCCGCTACCGGAGTGCGCGCGAGCCACCGCCGCGGTGTTTATCTGGTCGCATGCGCGCCCCCCCCCCCCCCCCCCTCTCTGGAGTACCGCACCCCTCGCTGCGGTGTTATCTCTGTTTCTCCGGCTGCTTTGAGTGCACTCGCCTCTTTCTTGCAGTTCATTTCTTCCGAGAGAGAGAGAGAGAGAGAGAGCCTTTGGTCTCGTTCTTTGGCTGCTTGGTTGGTTAGTTAGCTTGCTCTCTTTTTCTTGAGTTCCGCGTAGGTTCCCATTATATTAGCGTAACGTATCTATTATGAAGTGTTTTTAGGTCCTTTTTCGATCGTGCAAGCATAGTCGGTTTTGTTTTTGTTTAGTTGTAGAAGGGGTGAGAGAGTATTTTTTGGCGGAGAATCCTATCGCGGTGATGGTATCGTTTGCTATGCGTGTTACGGTGAAGTTTTTAATATAGAAGCTATCCTGAGTTTATTTCTGCTTATTTAGTAACGAATTATATTTTAATTATTAAGGGTGGAAACCTTATATAAATTTTTTTCTTAAAAAAGGGTATACTTTATACTTAAAATATTTAAAAATCTTGTTGCCTCTTTCCTCCACAAAAATCATAGTATTAGATTCAACAGTTCTCAAAACTATGATTCACTGCTCGTAAGGTTGTCAAGTTTTGAGAGATCAAAATTCTTGCGTAAATAAGGGATTCTTGTATAAATGAAAAATAATTTTTTTGGAAGGAGTAAGAATTACTATGGCATAAAACTATTGCATAGCTTTTTAAGTTCAAGTATTAATTTTATTCGTATGAAAAGTACAATTCGCAAGAGAAATACTTATTTTTTCATAATTTTAAAGGTGTATGTTGCCGATACAACATTAATTTATTTAAAATATATAAAAAATCGTAAAAGTAAGCAGCAAAATGAATTTAAATATGTATTATATAAAAAAAAGTTACTAAATTAAAATTTCAAAGCGTGCTGCTTTCCCTTTTGACCGCAGTTTTTCTACGGCCGTGAAGCCCCTAACTAAGGGTAAATTTATTCATTCTTAGGCTGTTATGACCTCGCATAGGAGCTTTTCCTGGTTATTAAAGGTCTAACGTGCACGAGTTAGTAAATTACTTACTCGGAGCCGTTTTGGCCAAAGGGAAAAGCTAAGCACGCTGAAATTAATTAATATATTTAGTTTTTGCGCAAAGAATATAACAGGTAGAGATGTATGCGCTTTCCTTTCTGTTTTTCTACCTCACATGTTTTGTTGCTTCGTTAAAATTTTCAAATTATTTACGCGTTGCTATGGTAAAAGAATGAAGCAGAAAAAAAACCGCACAAACAACGAGCAATTTCTCTGCGATTCTCGCTCAGTTAACTTGTTGCATATTTTTCAGTTATCAAAAATTGATAAAATAAAGAAAATATACATTTGATTTCTTTTTTCTCTAATACTCTACATTTTAACAGTGTTTAGCTTCCTTGATGAAGCTTAAATATAAGACCACTATAGCACTTTCAACATTTATATAAATTCAAACATTTGCAATAATGGCTTATATTTTATTTTCTATAAAGATGATATTATTTAGAGAAACATTGTGTTAAAAAAAATGGAATCAAAACCTTTCAAAACCAACGATACGAAAATTTCAATCTATGAAATATTTATTTATCATTAAATATTACGCGGATATAGATATAAAATTAAGACAACCAGGTGTATAATACTCTCAAAATCTATACACGCCGGCATCCCTTTAGAGCCACTTGCGAAATCTGTTGTCCCGAATCGCGTACATAATCATTCGAAAATTGTTGCCGGCTGAGCTATTAGACGCAAAAGTTCCCGCCTTCCTCTCTTCCTTTCGCCTCTATCCCCTTGTATACCGCAACCGCGTCGGCGGCGCTCGTTCTCTTTAAATCAATTTACTTCGTTACTGAGGCCGCGGCTCTACATATATATGTATATATACCGCCATCCTCGAGCTTGCGGCGACGGCGTTCAGAGGGGGAGGGGAGGGGGACTTTCATACTCATGATAGTCGCGAATGGCGGAACGCGCGCGTATATACCAGCGAGAGTGACAATCTTCAGGCTACTGCTCGACTGCTGCTGCTGCTGTTGCTGCCTGTTTGGGAAACCGATTTTGCGTAAGCATGTAAGAGAAAAGTGGGTAACGAGGTTTGAGCTTTTTCAATTTTTTTTCTCTTTTTTATTCGTATGCTGGATAAGACCATTCAATTATAAAGAGAAAATTGAGATAAAACCGATAAAACTCATATTTTATTTTATGAACAATGAAGGAAGTACGCCTTTATCTGAAATAATTTCCACGAATCAGTTTGCTAATCATTACGATCGTTAAAACAGAAAATTCAACACCGCGCTTTTTCTTATAATAGTCAGCTCTCCTCCCAATTAAAATTCAAAACAAAGCCCCTCGCCGCCATCGTTACGAAATTCGCGGTCGGAAAAATCTGCGCCAACCCACTGTACAAAAGAAAAAAGAAAAAAGAAGGGAAGAAAAACTCTCGCACCCCATCTCACTTCCCCCGCAAAACCAACTATAACGGCTCGCGCACGCACACGCCCGCGCCCTGCACCTTCTTCCGCCTCTAACCGAGTTTAATAAAAACACTTCTCGTGAGCGTAATATCTAATCACGGCGGCAGCAGCGCAGCGCGCGGTGCGCTCGTCCATCCTCATCCATTATTCTCGCGCCGTTCCTCGCCTTCCCGGCGCATCGCACGCAAACCATCGCCACAGACTGTAGGGCGGCGAGCGAGTGAGAGAGAGAGAGACAGAAAGATCCTCTCCCACCCCCGCATAGCGCGCAACTCGAAAGGAGAGACAGAGAGAGAGGGAGATTTGCAGTTTCGCGGAATGCGCCGCGCCGCCGGATTGGAATTTAATCGCCGCGTGCGCGGTCAGATTAGAATTTGCTCGCGATTGCCGGGCACGTATTCTACTCTATATACGCATATATATAGATAGATATATATGTACGCGGTTGAGCGTGCGAGCCATTGAGTTCGCTCGGGTGCTTGAAATTAAAAGGAGCGATAAGCGAGTGAAAATAGTATGTGTGTATGTGTGTGTATATATACCGGATCGGTGGATTTTATGAATCGACGCGCTGCGAATAAACTATAGTCGCGCGCGAGGGTGCGGAAAAGCCTATTAAATTCCTTCCATCACCCCCCACCCGCAGTTGAGGGTTTTGTTTTCCTCCCTCTCCCGCGAGCGGTATGCCGCTATGCTACTTGCTAGCTGTTTAGTCTACGTTAATGAATTAATAATAGCTGCTAGTCAAGCTGTGTTCCCCGCGCGCGTTTAATGGCTCGCAAATATATATATATATACACATAGCTTGTACGCAGGGTTTCTTGGGGCTTTGATTGGTGAGACCGCGAGCAGTCGGCGATTGTGTACTGTATATAGAGCCACCACCTTCGCCGCTATGCATCATGTTGTGTTTGGGTAAAGTTTTCGATTGCGAATTGGGGGATGGAGACGAGGTTAATTATAGCTGCGTTTTTGAAGATTTATTGAATGAATAGTATAATGGCCAATTATATATAGGAAATACGGATTTTATTTATGATTCTTATATCGATAAGCATATCCAAACTCAAGTTGATTAGGAAAAAATTCTATCATAATGGAAAATACCGGAATAAATTTTTTTTCTCGCTTTACTTTTTATTTAAAAAAGATAATAACATATAACAGTGATGTTGTGTTCAAACTTAGAAATAAATGATATATATATATATATATATATATATATATATATATATGGGTAAAAAAATTGTTATTTTAAATTTTCAGTCTGAGTTTCACATTATTACAGTAAATTATTTTATAAATTATTGTATAGAAAATCAATGTAAAAGACAACATTTGTGAAGGCTACATTTATGACAAGATATAACTATAAAGAAAAAGGTGTCAAACCAAATTTAGTTAATTGAAATTTTCAATGCATTAAATGCATACAATGAAAAATATGGGTATTATATGGGAAATATCATGTAAAGAAATGGCCAATATCTGGTTTCGGCGTCGTTCTGTGGCTAGACATGCCGCATATCTCGCCCATACATCTAGATATTAATTTTTATTTTACGTGGGCTACTATTTCCATTTTAATTTATCATTATTTGTTATATGTATAATGAAAAAATGATAAGGTTCAAACCATCATGAAAAATAAATTACTACATAATTATAATAAACTTGTCATGTTTGGTATTCAATACAATTAATTTTGGAAAAATCCATTTAAATATATCTACTAACAAACATTTCCTACGGATATTTAGCAATAAAATCAAATTTTCCGTAACACAATGGAAACCATTATCGTATTACAACCACAAATTTCATCAACCCCGAAAAAAAAACGAACTCACTCAAGCCTGTACCATCCTCTTCGCGCGTATACTTATCAAAATCTCACAAATCACATGTCACTGCTCTCTCGCCCGCTCGCCAACTGTATATATATATACCCACTTCGTAATTAAATGATTTTTCAAGATCCGCAGATTGCAACAATGAAAATAAGCAACGCTCGCTCGTGCCATAAAGTACACGGAAAATCAGCGGCGGCGTATCGCTTTCGGCTCGTCTTTCAGTCATGACAATGCACGTGCGCGCCGAGAGAGAGAGAGAGAGAGAGAGAGAGAGAGAGAGAGAGAGAGAGAGAGAGAGAGAGAGAGAGAGAGAGAGAGAGAGAGAGCTCCCGAGAAAAATGTATAACAGATCCCCGGGCTCGATTTGCATTTTAATCAGCCTATAACATTAACTCACGCCTACGTACGATATAACGATCTCTTCTCTCTCTCTCACACACACACGCGCATATCCTCTCTTGCCCGCCTCCTCGTCCGAGAGCGTCGTGTAACGCATTACAACGGCATTACCAATTTCGCACACGCACGAGCTGCTACCACTATACCAGTCTACCACCACTAAGGTCGATTACTCGCTCCGTGTTTCATCGATTCTTTTTTTTCAAATCTATTTTGCTGCGTGCCAACAGCAGCAGCAGCAGCGGCGGCAGTGGCAGATCGACGCACACACATTCACGCACATATACTTGTACACAGTGTCCCTTCTTTTTCTTTCCCTCACGCGTTCGGGCGCGCAGGCAATATCGTTAGCCTATAATTATTTTTCGCGCGCCCTGTCTTTTGTCCCTCGATCGGCGAGGCCCTAATATTCTCACTTCTCGTTTTCTCCCTCCTGTCACCTTCTCTCTCTCTCTCTCTCTCTCTCTCTCTCTCTCTCTCTCTCTCTCTCTCTCTCTCTCTCTCTCTCTTTCTCCGTATTTCTCTTTCTCTCTCTTTCTTTCTCGTGCCCTCGTCTAATCTAATCTCCGCTCGCCTTCCGCCCTGCCGTATCCTATTTCTCAGCATAAACGAAAGAGAGAGAGCGAGAGAAAGAGAGGCGCGGAGAAAGCAAGAGCCAGAGAGAGAGAGAGAGAGAGAGAGAGAGAGAGAGAGAGAGAGAGAGAGAGAGAGAGAGAGAGAGAAGGGAGAAAAAACGAAGTAGGAATGCGCAAGCGGTGCGCGTTCGCGAAGAGCGAGAGGAGGAGGAGTGAGCAAGCGAGAATGAAAAAGGAGGCCCCGCGAGTGTAACGAAGTGCAGAGCAGGTGGAGTCGAATATCGCCGAGCGCTGCAGCCACTGTGTTCTTCTCTCCTCTCCTCGCCTCTCTCTCTCTCCTCTCCTCGCCTCTTTCTCTCTCTCCACTCCTTCTCTCGCTCCTTGACGCGACTTTAATTGCAGGTGACTCCTTATCGGCAAACACGCGCCGGTATGAATACATATACATATATACCCAGACGCGCTTGCACACGTGAAGCTCTTTTAAATTTATTCGCGGATTCGCTCGGGCTTTTCGGCTAACATTAATTAAAAACGTCTTTTCCACGCGTATACGCAGAGAGGGAGAGAGAGAGGGGCGGACAGTCTTTAAGGGCTCGAGGGAAAAGATAAGGCTAATCAAAAAGACACGGGCCTTATCTTGGCATTTTTAAGATAACGATTCGACGGACACGGTCGAGCGTTCTTTTATGCGCGAAAAAATCGGCAGCCCTATCGCGAAATGATCTATGTCGGCGTGTCTTTTTCGTTATAGGTTTATTGCTTTTGTTGCCTTTGCTTTTTGGATTTACGCGCGCGCACTCGCACAGTGTATCATGTCGGTATCTTTAAGGACTTTGTTGGTTCGTTTGTTTGGTATATATATATATAAAGGGAAGATACCGTCGTAAAAGCTGATAAGATGACGTTCTATAGCGAATGACTATCGTACAAATTATGTGACAGAACAGGAGAATAAATTTTGTTAACACCAAAGTCGTGTTAATTGTAAAAGAATTTATTTAGTTTATTCAAAATATTCTAAGTAATATTCCACTTAAAAAAGACATAATAAAATAAATTAAGAAATATACATATCGTCATGTGATACATGTAAAACTTTATTTAAGTTTTAAATAATTTAAAGACTAATCGATAGTCTAATGGACCAATTAAAAAGTTAAATAAAAAATAAGAACATGACAGCGATATTTTTTATTCTAATTTAAAATTAAATAAAAAATATAAGTGGTTGCGTCGAGTAAACTATTTTTGAGTTTTGAATTATTACTATAAGTAATTTTCAAATTTATTTATTTGGACTAAAAACTTTTCAGGGGATTCTTTAAGACAAGAAGTAACTGTAATGTAAACGTTATAAAAAATGTGAATATTATTATATTATTTTTAAAATATTCGGCGTTAATTTGTGAATTGTATTTAAAAACTATAATTTGACATTAAACTGTGCCATTCCAGTTCATTTTCCAAAATATAAAAAGTCATTATTTATATAACATTTTCAATTTTCATCACAATAACTAAAAGCTTTAAATAATTTGAAATTAAGACGATGTGAGTTGCCACCCGTTACCGACGATTGCAGGGACCTGTTTTTCTCATTCAATTTTGAATTTTAAGAAAATATCGCTCTGGTACGTTATAGTTAACTATCAAATCTATTACGTGTCAAAGAGATTTTTTGTAAAAATTCAAAATTGAATGAGAAAAACGGGTCCCTGCAATCGTCGATAACTGTGAGGCCTCGTATCGCCTTAAGTATTTCCATCCCTGGTAGAAAATTAACCATATTTTATAGCTACGTGTTAATTAAATGGAAGCATTTCTAGCAAAAATCATAATGCAAAAATAATATAATTCATCTAAAAGTGCTACTATTACTTAAAATATATATTTTATGAAGTGTAAATAATAATAATATATATATATATATATATAAAGGGAAGATACCGTCGTAAAAGTGTATATATACACGGAGAGAAATTTTGTAGTGAAAATTACAAATATTCGAGGCAAAATTACCAGTTTCTATGGTAATGGATGGACAGACTGACAATTTCAAACTTTTTACCAAAGTGCCTTGGTACAATTTTTTTTTAGTTAATTTAAATTAAAAAAATTAACTTTTTTTATCCATATTGATGGATATATAGTATTTTAATATAGAAATAGAAACAGAAACAAAGATGAAAAAACATTAAACTGAAAAAAAACTTTTACGGAAGCGGGATTCGATCCGACGATCTTTGGGTTGAGAGTCCGACGTTCTACCGACTGCGCCACGGAAGCTGTTACCAACAGTCATTTGAATCGCCGTTATTACTTACTGAAAATATGTGTATTGTTTTCATTTTAACGTCGCGCACGCCTCTAGTATCAATCTTCTGAAACACAATAATGCGCAGTGCGCATGCGCGAATACACAAATACCAGGTTATTTGGCAAAATTTATCAGTTTTCTTAGTAAAAATTCTTAGGTTACCCTGTAAAAATGACTAGATCTCAATTTTTACCAGTGTGTCTGGTAATTTTTATTCCGATAATTTGGTATTTTTTTTAAGTGGTTATGGTAGTTTTTCCTGGGAAACTTATAAATTGTATTAGAAACCTGGGAATATCACGGCTTTTGACAGTCTATCCATGCGCTACCAAGGCACCTTGGTAATTTTTACTCTAAAATTTCTCTCCGTGTATATATATATATATATATATATATATATATATATATATATATCTATATATATCTATATATATATATATATATATTTATATATCTATATATAAATTACAATATAGCTGCAATAATTGAACGATGTTGAAATGTTTCTCTTCCACAAGTAACCACCAGCACATCGTATACACGATACTTTAACGCTCTGCTAACTAATTTATTTTGCAACTGACCTGCTTCTCTCGAAGGTCTATCAATACCGTCGATAGCAAACAATTAATATTTACTAGCCGAAAACCAAAGCTACCAAGCTCAAAATGTAATTCCCAATCCCAAACCAAACCCGAACCGTATATCCTAAAATATTCATTTCAACTCTCACTGATTGATTAACAATTCCATCTACCATCTGTTCTACAAAACAACCTCCTATTGATAACTCCCTATACAAAACAGACCAACATCAAAGTGATTTAAAACAGTTCGAAATATCCCGTACAGTTCCCGTACAGTTCATGTACAGTTCCCGCATTGCGCGCTGGAATTGTAATTTTAGCATATAACACCGCCGTATTTCGCGCTCACGCGCGCCTTAGATTTTAATGAAACGGAACGCAGCTTATTCGGAAGGACGTATCATCAATCACGTGTGAGTACAGCGCCGGTAGGAGATTTCATTATCCAGCGCGAGCGTTATACGTATATATCTACGCGCGGCTGCCGTGGGCGAACGAGCGGAAAGGCGCGGCGAGTCGCCGGTCCACCGAGGACCTATAAACTGCAAAACCTGAGAGCCAAGGCTGGAATGGTGTTCAAGAATTAACCGAGTGAACGAGATTTTACATAGAATAATTTGGTATTATGCAATATGTGTTTGGAGAAATTTGGGTTCTTTTTTTATACACGCTAGAAACAACTATTTTGTTACACACTGGAAACAATGATTTATTTATGTTACGAGAATAATAACTAAAAAGTATTATTAATGCAAGGAAAAACTCGAATTGAAGTTTTGGTTGGATAAGAAATATTAATTTTTCACAAAATTGAATAAGTGAAAATCATCAAATAAATAAATATGCACGTTAAATAAGTGAAAAGTCGTACATTTATTTGAAGAAGTACACGATCAAGTGTAACGTGTATATTCACTTATTCGACTGATTTTCACGTATTCAAATTTAAGGGGAAGATATTACAAGAAAGTTATTAAAAATAATTAAGCAATTAATTGTTGAGAGAAAGAAAAGAATATAGGGTTGAGTAATCAGTTACCAATTCTATAAGTTTCATTTTACGGTACCAGAAGTTCGGAGTATACAAATAAATAAATAGTTATTTGATCTCTTTGATTCAATTATTTCAATCACGTTTATATTATAGAGTAACTCGAGGTAATTCGGATACCTTAAGCGGAATATTTACTATCTTCTTCTGTAAATGCGTTGGAAAAAAATTATAAAAACGACTTTAAAATATAGTAAATTTATGATACCAAGAAAAAAATTAGGAGCACGCAGGAAGCAAAAGTGTAGAAAAAATAATACTAATTTCAGTTACGAATGTAGCATGCAATGTCAAATGATAACAATAATATTATAGAATATGTACAAATTTAGGACCTTTTCACAATTATGGCTTAACACGGAGTATGCATTATTACCCACGAGCTCCATTCAAATACATCATTTCATTTATAACTTATAACTGTTAAACTCAAGTAGGAGATAAATGCACCTTCATATTATTACATAATAAACCGAGTGCGCGTGCTTAGGTGGAAACGGAAAAAAGGCGGATATTTAAAGAAAGCTATAAGTAGGTTAATTAACTGATTGGCGTGATTGGTTAATTCATGTAATTATACTTCAAACTGACGGTATATTTTGTTTACCTGAAGGATAGAGAAAAGCTTGAACGCTCCTCCGAAAAAAGTTTCAGTACAAGAAAGGGTTAAAAAGTTCGTGTTCCCGACATATACGCCTTTTGTAATTGGCTGGCTTTTTTCGCGTAATCTTTTTAGTTTTAAAGGGGAGTATTGATTTTATTAAATAAAAATATAGGTATCTCGACGTGGCATAATTAGTACGCTACGTAAAGTGTGCATCACTATTAACTAAATCGACGCTACCTCCTTAGCTGTCGATTAGTTTGATACGAGGAGGGGGAGACCGGAGTGTAGAATCCAAAAGGTTTCTGCGTGGACGGGGGAGTGAGAGGCACTTTTATTTCGAATGTTATTATGTTGCTTAGGAAAATTGTTTTATAAAAAACAAAAGGGGTATGCGAGAAAAGTCAGCCAAGAAAAAAGAAGAAACAAAATGTCATTCGTTTGAGACGTGTATCAAGCCACATCGTTATTAATAACATTTCTTGAAAAAGCTATTGTGCTTACTCGTTTTTATTTAAAATAGGATTAGTTGAATACAGTGCGGAAACAAAGATTCACATAGTAATAAGTTTATCGGCTATTTATGACCGCGCGGAATAGGGCAAGCTTGTTATATATGAAATACAGCGTTCGCGCGGAATAGAGAATGAGCGTCAGTTCGGACGCGATAAAAAATACAATTTACGTTTAAATAATTTACCGTTCCAGCTCTTTTATTTCTAATGAATTTCGCTTTTTTATGCTTATACCCGTATATCGTGCAGTTGGATTTATTATTTTACGTCAGTCGAGAAATCGCATTCGAGATGGCGGATGAAAGGCGATTTTTTTTATATACCGAGAATGGTTTCTATGCAAATGAATTTCGCTTCTCAAAAGCTTATACAACGTATTTACAGTCAATGCGATACTTTGCTAATGGTGTTACGTCGCAAGTCTGTAACACAATAGTCCAAATATTGTGCGGATCAAATATTCATCGTGCAGTAGTGATACGGGTATGAAATGATTAGTAGCAGAGATTATAACAACAAATCTACAGTTACTACCGCGTAAATCGTACATAACATTTACTAGACCGATAAGAGAAACCGCAGCGTAGCAATTAAACCGTTATTAATTTTGCACATGTAAGGTATAAATATTTTAATAATGTCGATAGCGATTCACCGAAGGTTATTAATATAATATACACTCAAACTCGTTTCAACCAAAGTCAAGGAGCTTCAAACTCCTTATAAATAAAGGACTAACCCTCGTGACAGATATACACGCCCACACAGGCATATACACACGCGACGTCAAGCGAGTATATACCGATTTATGTACAAAAGCGCGTGCGCACGGCAGCAGAGCGCGCGATAATAGTAATTTCGAAGATGAAGAGCGGGATAACGAATGCATGCTCACAGCGCAAAGCAGGACGTGTGAGATCCCGTCGTTAAAGAAGGAAGCCAGGGGTGCGCGCGCGTGTGCGTGCGACGTTTAAAAGGTGCCGGAAAGAAGAGAGAAGAGAGAGAGAGAGAGAGAGAGAGAGAGAGAGAGAGAGAGAGAGAGAGAGAGAGAGAGAGAGAAAACGGAAGGAGATCGTTTGTTGAGAGAACCTGCGATGTGGAATATGCTCGTGCGCCGGTATATACGTGTATATATATACACAAGTATATGTACAGACATATATGTGTAGCGCGTGTATGTGTTTCAAGTCAAACGTTACCCGCATACTCACACATACTCACACACACGATATACACATATGGATGTGTGCAAGCACGCAAGCGCACGTATTGGGAATTCAAGCCATAGTGCAATTTCGGAGCACTGTGTAGAACACACACACACACACACACACACACACACACACACACACACACACGTGCGCGAGTGTGCTCCGTTATACGTTCAGACTCGTGCGCGCTCAGGTACATATATGTATATGTATATAGAGAGAGAGGTGTACACGGGTCTTGATTTTTCGACGCGCGTATAATACGCGCGCTGGTAATCCTTCACGGTCGTGCGTGGAACAATGACGCACGCCGCTATTGATTTCCCCCGTGAGCGTGCGAGCGCGGAACGCATACGAGATTTTCACAATGTGTCGGCTGCACAGTGCGCGAGAGAGCTCACCTCGAGTGTAAATTACACAAGTATATATATACACGTATACGGGATATGCGCGCTCTGCTTGTCCGCGCCGCGCAGCACATACTGCACTACACTCTCCGAGTCCTTGTTCACTCCGTTAGCGCGCGTGGTATTGTAATAGTCGGGCGACGCGACTATCGGCAAATTAAAATCGACCCGGCGATAAAAGAGCGGCGAACCGCGGCAGGCGCCGGGGTTGTATAGCGAGGAACGCGTTAAATTAAATTCGCGGCCTCCGCCACCGTCGTTGTCGTCGTCGTGGAAGAAAGAGAGAGAGAGAGAGCCGTGGCACGCGATAAGAGTGCGAGCGCGTATGAATTTTTACGGGCGTTACTATAAAATATGCAAAACAGCCGCGCGCCTCACGTTCGATTTTCGCCTGGCGGATCATACAATACATACATACATACGATACGTTATACGTACATATACAGTCTTTCAATGGAATAACATCTTATGGCAGGACCGAAGCGCATTTGTAGCGGGATCCCGTAGCTATGCATAAAAGAAGAGAAGAATAAGGCTCTCGATCGCCGTCGTCGTCGTCGGGGATTTTACGCTTCTATATTCGAGAGAAATAGCCGTCGCCGTGTCGTTATGGCGCATATAGCCGCCAAAATAGGAGTTATACAATATACACGCCGAGACGGCGGGCGACTCTATTCCCGTTGCACTCGCCGCGAGAATATTGGATAAGACACGACGTCTCGTTTTCGGACTGCCGCCGCCCCGTCATAAGCTCGTCTTCCGCGTTTCGCGTCGTCTTTTCTTTTAAGATAATACGCGCACACCACTTAAATTCCGGATTTTTGCCGAATAACTGTACTATGTGGACTACTTTAATCCACGGCTGCCGAGCCTGGCCGCGCGATTTTCGCGCATTGTTATATATAGGATATCTACCTCCAGGGTGATAAAATTTACATTTCGACTAGTGTTATTGCGCCGCGCGATTACGTCTTTTATGTATATCCGCGCGGCGTATTTTTGGGGATTTCTTGCAGATATGATTGGAAGTGTAAATGTTATGGCGCGAAGTTTAGTATAGGTATAGAGGAGAGTGAGTTCGATTTTAAGTCTATATGCAACCGTAATAAGATTTATAAAAATTGATATTCGGATATCTGAAGACCCGTTGAAATTCCTTTTGCAAGAACGGTAGCATTTTTTGTTCAAACATCAGCGGTAACGGATTTCTCATGACGCACACAATTCAATCACAATATATATAAAGTATATGAACTCCGTGGAATCACATCGATGTGGCAGCTGCAGTAAATCACGCATCTCGCCCCCAAAAAAACTCGAACCCCAGCGGGTGTTTTTCACACTCAAGCACCAAACCGTCGCGTCGTTCTTTCATAAACTCCTCTCTCTCTCTCTCTCTCTCTCTCTCTCTCTCGGCCTCGCCGTATCCTTTGACTCGACATAATCGAATACGGGCGGGTGCGCGTCTCGAAAAACCGTGTAAAAGTTCTCTCTCTCGGAAAATGCTTTTTAAATTTCCTCTCTCCCTCTCCTGTCTTTTGCCCAATAATATACACCGCGCGTGCGAAGGAGCGCGAACGCCATCAAGGGTGAGAGAGAGAGGGATCGCCCGTCGCGAACGATTTTCCAGTCGGCTGGACGAGACCCCTGGCATTGTGCTCTCTCTCTCTCTTTCTCTCGCGCGCGGCACGACATAAAGTTTAAGTGATGTTCATTTGCAGACACCTCGGACGAACGCTTCTCTCCTATCTACCTCGCGCGCCCGTGCGGGCGTCTCGCCGAAAAAAGGGGGGCGGGATACAACAGTTTTCGCTCGCGTTGGCGGCACGCGATGTTGCCTGTCTATATCGGTATATGCTACGGCTTGTCTCACGCGGTTATAATACACAGAGAGAGAGAGAGGGAGGGGGGGGGGGGGGAGCCGGCTTCGGAATTACGAGCGCGTATCAAGTGACCGATGGAACTTCTTCCTCGACTCCAGTGCGCACGTGACTCGACGTTTCTGCAGATCTTATTTCGAGGTCCTGCGAAGAGGCGGCTCGTGTGTATACGTGCGTATATATGTATAGAGAGAGAGAGAGAGAGAGAGATACGTGTTAATAGCGTTATTAAGAGGAGTCGCGCGCGAAACACATTTTGAAATGTTATAAGACACGCGCGGGCGATCCTGTGTGTATCGGAAACTTACACGACGAGGGTCTGTGTATACAATGTAGCTCCTGTAGCTCTATTTTCTCTTCTTTCATTGCTTTTTTAAAAAAAATCTTCTTATGTACCACATACGCGTATATAAGGCATATGGCTTATACTAAAGCTGTGCGCGCAAAAAAGGGCGGATTCGTCCTTTTTTTTCTCGTGTCTGTCTCGAATTTTTATGTTCTCCGCTCGAACGATTAAGTTCGTTGATATGGTAATTTCTGCGAGGCCCAAGATCGTGTACATGTATATGTGCCCCGAGACACGGAGCTTCTGGTGTCTGTGTGTGCATGTAGCATAATATAAGCGAACGATTTCACGATGAAAGATATTATACGCATTCGAAAACTCGTGGTATGGGCGACTGGCGGGGCGCAGTCGACTCTTTTCGTGGGCGAACGTCACTTCTATATCACTTGTGCTTATTTCGAGCACATATCTCGCGCCAGCTTAACGTTCGCCTCTCCGCGTGTTTGTCTGGCTCGCGATGATGGCCGTACGATATATAAGAATTCGTATTGCAATCACTGCCATACTTTTTTCTCTCGCTGGCGTGTATTGTACGAGTGACTTATTGACGGTAAAGTGTTTCGCGTATCCTGTCCGATATAATATTGAGAAGCCCTTCTATTTTCTGATAAGGATAGTGTAGTCGTTTCAGGATGTTGCTCGATTTAAACCAAATTCAACACGCGAATAATTTGTATTTTGAGTGATATATTATGAATACGTTAATTTCCGAAAGTAAACAACAAATCTTTTTTATTCTGCTAATAATACTCGAACGAGTTAATGATGTACAAATATACGCGCAAATAATGAGTAAACACATTTGAGCGAAACACACGCTGTTACGGGACATAAATTATTTTCTCATTACTTTGGCGTTCTCGTTTTGCGGCGGGGCGCAAAAAATCCTCGATCCAAGAGGAAACGCGCCCGCAGGAGAATGGACTCGAGAATTTGACGCGTAACGCCTGCCTCTGTTACGTTACAAACTATACGAGAACATACACACGCGTATACGTGAGTTACGCACCGGCGAATCGAGGTTAATAAAATTCTAAATAGAGAAAAAATAATTAAGCGAAGGAGGAGAGGATTACGCGATAGACAATGGCCGTAAGCATGTATACATATATATAGCCGGACGTGTATGTGTTTGTGTGCGTGGTATAAAGACCGCGGGAGTTCGTTATAAGTATGAAAAATTGTTCAATCGTAGCCTTACGCGTGTGCGTGCGATTGCAATTATCGATAAAAACGCTCTTGATTTTTGCGTACACTGCAAATTTCTAATGATGTTCGCCGCGGCATTTTTGTTTCTCGAGCGGGATTCTCGCTAGAAACGCCTAGTTTCCTCGTATAATGCTACTTTTATGGAGGATGTGATTTAACCTGGATTCCAAAGATAAATTATCAAGTTAAAAGTAATTAAAAACTATTCATGAACTGTAAGAAGCGTCTACTTAAAATGATGCTTGTGTATAAAGTTAATACATTACAAAATTAGAGCATAGTCATGACGGAAAGAATTAAGTTACCGTTTCTCTTGATAGAACGAAAACAAGCGAGTTCCCTGCGTGAAGAAACCGTAGTATAGAATAAAACAGAGTAAAAAATAGATATTCCGGATTAATATCAAAGTCACGACGATTCTAAATATAAATCTCAATTTCCCAAAACGCTCTCCTCATTTTATACCATTCATAAATTCCTCGCGACCTGTGCAAACATCGTCGGCCACGGTTCAAACAAAAGTGTACAGGTGTCCCGTATACACACACACACACGACCCTTTCATCAACGCACTGCCACATATATACTAGCTGCACCTGCGCACGCGTATACGTATATATGTATAAAACGCCGCTGAAATCAGGGAGAGAAGGCGGGAGAGTCCTGGCTCTATGCGCTAACATCTCGCCAATTCCCCTTGACGAGCGCGTTCTACACCTAACCCTTTTCCCTCGCTCATACCCAGGCTAGCATCATACATTTACTCCAATCAAATCAAGCGTCTCTCGCGAAAAGGTTACGATTCGCGATCGCGAAAGCACCTTAGCACGTGTATGTGTGTGTGTGTGTGTGTGTGTGCGCGCCAACCGTTGTATCAAACCGCGTGCTACCAAAGGGCTCTAAAAGCTCGGGAAAGGGCGAAAACCGAGAGGTAGAAGCGCGCACGGGCTGCTGCGATACATGCGCGAGCTTGCATATATACACCACACCCGGAGAGTATAGAGTCTGATCTGAGCTTTCCCTCTCTCTCTCTCTCTCGCTCGCCCCGGTTTCTATGCCTCCCTTCCCCCACCGATAAACGAAACTCGCCGGGGGTATTACAGCACTGATTTCGACGGGAATATTCAAGTTGTGTGCAGTGTATGTACGCGATGCAGCACTCAACGGTCAAGTTGTGGAGCAAGGGCCGCACCACCACCGCTGCCGCCGCCAAAATAATGGATTCTGTTGGATCCTTGAAGCCCACGGCGTAAACGTTAACAAAGCAAACATGCTCGCGCCTTTATATGCGCCTGTCTAATGGTCAGTGTGCGTGTGCGCGCATCGGCACGTGTGTAAGGTATACACAGAAGACAGAGTGTGTGAGTGTGTGCACACACTCGGCTGCGCTGAGTATATGGGGCGATCCCTGGCGTAAGGGCTGATAAAGAATTGATGGCTCGCCGATGGTTTTGGAGAAATTAGGAAAATAATGCCCCGTGGGGTATATAGATAAGGCATGGTGTGGTGTTTCTATATACCACACCACGTGCTATGATGGTGTTTGTATAACGGGGGATATTAATATGATGCGATGCGTGCGGATCGAAGAAAAGTGTTATAGGTACGTGTATTGTGATATCATAACATTGATAATGCGATAGTATATTTATTTTATCGTTTGCTGTGTCATTCTGATGTGAACAGAAATGGACTGGAATTAATGTGTGTTATGTTTTCGCTTTTTCTTACTTTTGAATGTATATAATGTAGACAGATAATAAATTTCTTTTCATGAATAGTTATAGAAATTAGTATAATTAATATATAAAAACTTGATGAAAACAAAAAGTGAAACGCAATCATTCTGCTTTTAAGTTTATTTTAAAAATTGTACAGAAAAATCTTTGAAAAATAGTACGATACTTCAGCATTTATGTATATTTATTTATTATTTTATTAATTTTTTTTTTGTCAGTGTACCAGTTGGATTTTAATTTCTACGAAATGTTTTCCAAATATCAATATATTTAAGATCGTAAAATTCAATTGAAAGTGTAATTAACCTCTTTCCGTACGGTTTATTTTAATAAAATTGTAAATTTTGTTTCTTTTCAAGTATATAATAGGGTTTTGAAGCGGCTAATGGTGGAAGTTCTTGTAATTTGTAGTTTTGAAATTTATGGCCCATTATCTACAAATCTAATGTATGTTTATAACAAATGGTTTGAAAAAAAACAACAACATTTTAATTATTCCAACATTTCGGACATTTTATTCGGTATGTACCTCTTCAGGAAAATAGAGAAAATTATACAAGAAAATTTAAGCATGTTAACCGCACATAATCACATTAAATAATATAAATAAATAAAACTTACAATATAAATCAATTTATTTTAAGTTCTATTTATTTATATTATTTAATGTGATTATGTGCAGTTAAACATATATATGTTTAAATTTTTTTTATAATTTTCTCTAGTTTACTGAAGAGGGACATACTGAATAAAATGTCCAAAACGTTGGAATAATTAAAATGTTGTTTTTTATTTTAACCCATTTATTATAAACAAACATCAGATTGGTAGATAATGGGCCATAAATTTCAAAACTATACATAAGTATATAACACTTAAATTCTACATTATTATAATGAATAAAACCGACTGGTATTTGTAGTATCTCATCTGAGGAAGTCAATGCATACGATATTTATTACTTATTTAAGATGCGGTCACAATGAAAATTTTAATTTTGTCCACATATGCGGGATATGTACTCGAAGAGGTTGAAAGAAAAAATAAATTTTAATACAGACAACTTCGTTTTATTCCAATTTTCCTAATTCAACGTTCTCTAGCATTTTCGGAACCCCGAAGCGTCTGTAAGCGCCCGCACGCACCTCCCGGAACATCTTGCCGCGCCCTCCGGCTCGCTGCACATGAGTATAAACGAGGGAGAAAGGGGTAGGCGGGAGGGAGACAACCGCACGTCGCGATTTCCCAATGCTCTTTGCGAAGAGAGAGAGAGAGAGAGAGAGAGAGAGAGAGAGAGAGAGAGAGAGAGAGAGAGAGAGAGAGAAGAGGTAAAATCTCTCTGTATCTCTGCAGTCTCTATCCCCACAAGAAACTTTATAATTACTGCGCACGCAGAGCGCACAATGGCCCGGCCGCATGATGAGTTCTATAGTTTCGTATGCGCATATATATGTATTATATAACCTCAACCGCGACGCCGCCGTCCCACACTGGTACATACGCTGAGGATCGAAAGAACGTTTCATCGAGCGATATACGCATATCCACCCACGTGCGCAATCCCGAATATATATTATAAGCCTCTCGGCAAGGCCGGCACGTATCACGTGGATACATACACACGCACGCACGTACATGCATATATTTCCGAAGCGCAACCGATCGTTATATGCATGCGTGCTCCTTAATTTTTCGTTCGCACCTTTCGCTCCCTGCGCGTGTACGCAGTGGTTTTCTGCAAGGGTTTTCAAGAGGCGAGCGTGCGAGAGGGAGAGAGATGGAGATGTGGGGAATCGCGCGGGATTATGTATAGATAATATGGAGATGCGCGTGTGACTCTTTGAAGCCGGCGATGATTGGGCCTCGTTAACGTCCAATTAGGCCAGCGCGCGCGAGAGTTTGCCCACTACCTACTGCCGTGATTCCGCTATGATGCGCCGACTTGATGTAGTGTATTACGTTCATATACGAGTGTATGTACATGTGTGTGTGCGCGCGCATGCGAGAGTGTTTGTGGAAAGGCATAATCAGCGGGAGGGACAACTGTGATTAAGCTCGTGAGGGTTATTTTTTTGATTATATGAAAGAAGCGCAGTAAGATCGATTCCGTACATACTCGTATTTCGATTTCGAGGGTGAACGACAATCAAGTATGAAATAATCTTGTATATCGTGTTACTCATCTTATTACTTTTGAGATCGATGTCGATTTTTCCTTTTCTCAATGGTGATTTTATAGATTATTAAATTTGGAAGATCATTAAGTGGATAACTTACAAATATAAATACATAATTTGATGAAATTTATTTGTAATTCATAAATATACACTTTTTACATTGTATATGAAATATGTAAAAGTATTTTCGACGGAAAGCACGTGTAAAAATTAATTATTGATTAAACTTTTTATTTTCTGGCGTCAACGTTGCACTTTAAATTATATTGTTGTAAAATGACGTTTATCTGAATTAAATTGTCATGTATAACGTTGAACGCAATTATTACTTTGGCTGTAGTAACTTCCAGAATCTATATTAAGCAATTTATTAATTTATAATAAACCAAATTCTTTATGAGTGTATCGAGTCATAATTAAAAAATATAATAAAATTCAGAATCGATTTCGTCTATAATCCATTATGCTTATAAAAAGGTAAGAGTTCACCCGGACGTCAGTTTTTATGGAGACCGACAATTTTATCAATTAAAGGAACAATAACTGACTATTCAATTTGCCCTCGCGTTCTAAATTTCTCCATCTCGCGACGTCTCACTCACGCGGAAGGAACACCTCTACTTGCGCGCGTGAGCGCGCAATTACGAAATGCCTCGCAATAACGTTTTGTGTTCCGATTGATTTACATTTCTCCGAATGGTTGACTGACTGACGCGCGCCGCCTCTCTTTTTTCTTTCTCCTCATTTGTTCGTGCGCGCATTACAATGCCGCGTAGTTAATCTTCCGAGAGTATTGGTTTTATAAGCCGAGCGCGTTGCTCATTGTAGCGGCGTGAGACAACAATGGGAGAGTGAGAGAGAAGCGCGCTCGAGGTATCGATCATCGATATCCCATCAATCTTTCAGGGAGAAAGTGGCCAATGCAAGAGCGTGTAACCAAGTGGTGGGCGCGAGCAGTATGATATTTAGATGTGGATCGTGGAAATTTAGATGTGTAAGTAGTGTATTAGGTTATACATTCTCTATTAATTTAATCCGTGAGATCAATTTTAAGTGTACATACGCGATGTTCGAAACACCCAGACGAGATATTCAATAATACTGAGAAAATTAATTGACTGAATAATAGTATAGCTTATATACGTAAATGAATGATTGATTGTGATCGTGTGCAAGGTATGTATATTTATATGTTTATTGAAAACGTTTCTCTTCATTAAAAAATGAATGCGTATATAATTTTAAGCGAATTTAAGCTGATTTTCAACTGCGTAAAGTCAATCTGAATTAACGAAAATTCTACTGGTCAAATTCTCGAGAGTAATATCAATATTTTTGAAAGGTACTATGGGATACTCGACAGTTAATTAACAAATGGCCACTCATTAAAAAAATATACGGTTTATATTCCAGAATTTCATCGATACCAGAATACTATACCAAATATATCATGATTCGTGAAAAACTGATCGATATTGTTAACGAAACAATACCCACAAACGTCATCGACACCAATTACAATCGCGGACAATAACATGAAAAACATGAAACAGCCACATCACCGCGGAAACCAATCTCATTCTTCACCCGCCGACAGAGGTCACGGGGCATTTATGCTGCAGTTGCGCTTTGCTCCATACACGGGCTCCGAAAGTCCCTTGCCCTATCTGCCCGCGGTAGATTAGAGATCAGGAACAAGTCGAAACTTCTTAAGCCTGATCGACGCTGCCGCACGTATACACGACCGCTAATGCAATCCTCGTACCTTCGTCTCCAACTTTCCCGCCTAGGTGTAACCCGTACACACACAGAAACGTGCGCGACAGGTGAGAGACACGAAAAGGCGCGCGACGCATTGTCCCGTCTCGACTTATCAATAATTCCCCCGGAGACCGCAGTGTGTGTGTGTGTATATAGCTATAGTACACACTACGGTGCGCTATACAGCTCGCGGGCGAGCTCTCGCGCGGGCAATTTGATGATGGGGCCGCGCGCGCTAACGATGCCAGTGCTGCAGCGCCGTCAATTAAGCGGCTAATTAATTAGCCCGCGTATATACGCTCGCTCACTTGGCCCGGCTGAGTAAATCCGATTGCGCGCCCGGCTGTGTACGCGTGTGTGTGTGTGTGTGCTGTGGAGGACGGAAGACGAGGAGGAGGAGTAAAGGGAGGAAATTGGGACTGGCCGATGGAAGATCATTGTCCGAGTGCTGGGTGTGTGTGTGGGTTTTTTTCCCCGTGCTCTATCTCGCTGGGCGGCGTAACAATGCGGCGTACGGGATACGCGTATATAGGAACGGCAGCAGCCCGTGCACTCAGTTTGTACACTGGGTGGCGCTGTTGCGCCATTGTTGGGTTGCTTGTTTTTTAAGTCTGGTTTACTGTTAGGGGATTGCACGCGTTCGTAGTGCTACGAGTGGCTGTATGTATACGAAATATTAATAATACGAAGCTCCGACAAACGAGCGAAGCGTACGTCATTTCGCCGTAGTGTGTTTTTAATTCGCGCGCAGTAATTACCTATATAGTTAGAAATCCATTCTTACTTTATCTATTTGAATATTTTATTAGCCCGGGCTATCATTCTCTTTCACTCTAGCAACCGAAAATACAAAAGGGATATTTTTAATTCTCTTGCTCGACATCAATTTGCATTCCGAACGTACAGCCGTGACTAATTTCAAGAATCTAATTTTCTATTTCTGTACAATTTTTCTGCGTAGCATTGATAATAAATAATCAATAAACTCTAAAATGTTCTTTCTATCGACGAAATAATTTGTCGCTGGCTATTTATAAAATGCTTTTATTAATTCAATGATATAGAATTTCTATGAAGTTGGAGAAAGATTTGTTCAAATAAACAAATATTACATTAAAAATTAAAGAACGACTCACTTGACTTTATATAACAGGCTAATATTACATCGACGCTCCCTACGAAAACTAGCACGATTCAGATTGCCACGAAGACTAGTCCATTTGAGCGTTGGCCGCGAAGACTAGCACGCCCCATTGATTTGCGTTGAAGACTAGCCCGATCCGCTTGATTGCGGCGAAGACTAGCACATTCCACTGCCTCTTATGTAAATTAACACGGTGACGCGAAGTGCTAGTTTTCGCGGCAAGCTTGCGAATCGTCTTACTTTTCTATTAAATAGTTGAGGACGATCTTTGGAGGCAAAATGAAATGATCTTATTTCGTGTTACTTTTCGTCGCAAACTTGCGAATCATGCTACTTTTCGTCGCAATCTTACGAATTGTACTATTATTCGGCGCAAAGTTGTGAGTTATGCTAGTTTTCCTTGCAGTTTTTTTAAATGTGTTAGTCTTCGTGAGAAGGCCAAAAAAGGTGCTAGTTTTCGTAGGGAGCGTCGATATGATATTACTCGATAATTTATTAACATTCTGCCCCTCAAGCGTTTGCCATACTAATTCGAACTTAGACGCAATTTACGTTAATAATTCTTAAATTTGCCACGCTGATTACATCACTTATCTAGCACCATTAAGGAAAATCTATATGAATTACAAATGTCACCTTCCTCATACACCATCCCACAGCCCAAACCTAAGTATCCCTAATCGCGTCGGATTAACACACGCCGAGCTATCTGGCGATATAGGCGCCCATAGTACAGCTCCCTCGCCCTCGTGCCTCGCTAAAAAAAGACCCTGAATCAGCTGGCGGCTATAAAGCCATCACGCCGAACAGATTACCCAGCGTAATTTGAATAATACTCCCCCTGTGCGCCCACAAATTCCATCTAGAATATACACAGCGTCTTTACGCGGAACAGGATTAAAACACGTGGCCGACTCCTAATCTCTTCCCGAGGCGCGCAGGCACCCCCGCACGTGTATATATATTTCTCTATATACGGTGCACTCAAAAATAGCGAGAGAGAGATGTCGTGTCTCGGAAACGTCGACGCGTGCCGGGCGCGCGCTGCTGTAGCGAGATACACGTTATAGAGAGATCGAGTAATTGCCAGGGCCACCTTATCATCTCTCACGGGTCGACAGAGTCGCACGCGGCACACAAAGATGCTGCTGCCGCAGCTGCCAGCTCGCCGAGGTTCGTCTGTGACGAATCCCCGCGCGACAGGACCGCGCAGAGACAATCTCTGCGTATACATCTATAAAAAGGGAGAGAGAGAGAGAGAGAGAGAGACGTTACGGCGAATTATGGGGTATAGACGGCGACGAATCCGCGGGTATTTCACGAAAATTCGTCACAGGCAGGCCCGGGTTATATAGGTGTGCACGTTTATACCGGTAGTATATATGCGTGTATCTATATACATGCGCGCGTTCGTCGAGGCGCGAGAGAGCGCGTATAGGGCGGCGGGGCGATTCGTCGCGGGCGCCTGCGAGCGGGGGAACCTTTCTCTCTCTATCTCTCTCGTATACCTTTGGAAGAGACCCGCCGCATATAATACGCAGAGCGATTCTCTCTATATCTTTCTCCGTCGATTTACCGTTGACGAAGCAGAAACTGCGCGCGTGTGCACGAGAGTTCGTTGTTTAGAGCCAACGAAGGAACGCGTGAGTATGTATGTGTGCGCGCGTTTGGATATACAGCGGCACGGTAGGCGAGCACCTGTCTAATCTTGTTTTTTCGCCCTCTTCCTCCGTGATTCGCCCTTTTTTTCGGCGCGCCGCGTGCGCGTGCGCGGTGGATCCTCCTCTTTTTGTGCGTGAGCAGGCAGATTTTTAATTGGAAAAAGACATTTCGGAGGAGGCCGCCGCCGTACAAAACAGCAACCTGTAGCGGTGAGGTTTTTGTGTGTGCGGCGAGCATATGTGTGTGTGTGTGTGTGCGGAGGAGAGCGGAGAGGGCCATTCATCAATTTTGTCGAAATAATTATCTGCGGGGCCCAATTTTGTGGATAAAAAGCGGCTTATTACGGCGGAAGGAGTAAGGCAGCGCGCGGAGCGTCGGTTAATAGAAAAGTTGAGTAGCGTTCGTAATTATGAGAGGCGTGCGTGAGCGCTCCCACACATACACACAACACACGTGAAAAACGATGTGAAGGTTGTTTTTTGTTGAAAAGGCTTTATATGGACGTGAGAAAAAAGGCAGCGCGGATAATAAATGAATAATCGTTGTTTTACAATGCGCGCAATCGTTTTATTGTCCGGCGCCTCATTTTTCTCCGAATAAATTGTTTTGAGATAAGTGCGCGCGTATACGCGTCGTGAGCCTTGTGTTTTTACGTCTTAAAAGATTATAAACGCGTATTCTCCGTCGAGTTTATCGGCAGTGGGACCATAAATTTTTACAGATCTCGGATACTAAATTAAATCGAATGTTATCGGCTGGAGCTTCAAATATACACATTCGGTTTCGTTTCGCGCGGATTATTCTTATTTTATTGCATTCAAAATTCGCGGAAATCATAATTTTTTTTCGAAAATAACGAGGCGGGCTAGACGCGATAATAAACAGAATAATAAAGTCGTACAGAAATCTGAATTTTGAATTTCGATAACGAGCCAAACAGGAATTTTGTTTTCAGCGCGCGCGCAACTATTATACTTACATGTATATGCAAAAAGAAGAAAAAAAGCTTTGTCGCATCGCGATGAAATTAGTGCCTCTCTCTCTCTTTCTCTTTCTCTCTCTCTCTCTCTCTCTCTCTCTCTCTCTCTCTCTCTCTTCACGTCGTATCCTTTATCAGTTATTATAAAGTCTGCATCGGATTTTATTGCTCAGGCTCTCGCGTCGCCGACCACAATAATACGACACGCACACTCATGGACGCGCGAAATAAAAGAAACCGCCGTGCGCGCGTCATTAATTTCGAAAAGGATAGTTCGGTTTAACGATCCTCGAATATATATACACACACCGAGAGAAATCCGAGCTCTCTTTCTCTCTCTCTCTCTTTCTAACGTGACAAAGGGACGAATCTCCCGAAATCTTCCGAGATATCGACTCATAAACGAAACACAATTGCGTGCGCGGAGAGCGTCCAAAAGAAAGAAAGAGAGAGAGGCGTTGTCGGAACCCCCACTGCGTCAGCCGGATTCACGCTTCCTTCTTCAACTTCTACGCCCTTTCGGAAAACCAGCGGCGCGTTTGCATCGCGTTCTTCTCGCTCCTATTGTACATATATATATATATATAGCCACACGCACGCACACACACACACGAACGTATGCAGAACACGTACGCGATTCGATATGGATAGGGCGAAAGATTGACCGGCGATGACCGGCCTGAGTGACGTACGGTGTGTATATATATATATAAAGTAAACGAGTTTCTGCCGCCACGGCAGCTCGGTTTTGCTCTGCTTTTTACGTGCCGCCGCTCGTGCCGACTTTTTTCTGGTCTCGCGTGTCTATTCCTTAGACTCTTTTTCCTCATCCTTTTTTGTCTCTTGAAACGCTCGGCGTCGCTGTCGAGCGATCTCGTTTCTTTTTCGGGAATCTTTAATTTAACACCTACGTTTTGGCGAGCGGAAGAGGAGGCGGTGGAGGAGGAGGAGTGGAAAGAATGCCGTATATACGACGGCTGCGCCGAGGCACCTTGTGAGGTGCGAGAGTTCTTGTTTTATTATTTGCGGCTGCGCGCGAATGGGAGAGGAGAGAGAGCGCATGTCGAAAAGCGTAAAAAATTATTATGAGGACAGAATTATCATAAGTTGAATGGTTATACAATTTTTGAGGTTTAATTTGAAATATTTATTGTTCCTCTTGTTAGTGCCGCCTTGTTATTGATTCTTTTATGATGCTCTTCGAAGGTGATATGTGGATTGAAATAATGTTAATTAAATACGCAAGTGACTTCGAATAACATGCAACTCGTATACGATTTCAAATGTTGAATAGTTAGTTGTAACGATTTGAATCCATGCTTTTCAAAAATTGTATACACTGTTTGCTCAGTTTAATTAAAGCATGAAGCGCATGATAAAAGTTCATGTCGCTAATTAAAATTTGAAATAATCAAATTTATCTGACGTAAACTGTTTTCGCGCGCCTGTCACGTAGCGCAACCATCCAACTTATGCTATACACTTTGCAGCGGTGCTGCCTCTATCAAACTTTTTCATCGTCCTATTTACTCGCACTTATTCGAGAAATTCACGTTTTTATGCATCGTAATAGTTATATTGACTATACGCGACCCTGCAGGGATTGACGCTAGAATTCCACCTCTCGACTCCACCGGGAGAGAGATATAACTTCGGCCCTCAAGCATCAACAGTTGCGCGTCTGTTAATTGCTGTTTACCAAATTCTATTGCGACAGGCACCAAAAGCAAGCTCCTGATGAGAAAACATCCTGGAATGCGTTTGCTCTCTCTCTCTCTCTCTCTCTCTCTCTCTCTCTCTCTCTCTCTCGCAGCAAGAGAAAAAGGGTGAAGAGGGAGAGCTGCTGCTGCTGCTGCTGTTCCTTCGCCTCGCTTTTATTTTACCTTTTTGCGCGTAGACGGCAAACTATACGGTTATCAAAGTTTCAGCGGCATCTCTTAATTATTATTTACAGCCGCTGCGTCTTCATAAATATTAAACTCTCGAACACGCGGTGCATCGCATATATATATATACATATATATCATACGAGGAGGGCGCTGCGCCTGCACTCGAACTGAAACAAACTTCGATGGAGTTTAAAAAAAATATTAAATTACACGCGGGTAAGCGCAGTGGGAAAGCGCGCTACAAGGTGTACTTGAGGTGCAATTTTATTAGGCAGCTTTTTCCAAATTAGGACGAGTTTCCGAAGCGCGTGGATTATTAAGCGATAAATCAGGGAACTGTTGATATTTCATATTCAAATATTGGAAAATTTACCTTATGTAAGTTGGCGCGGGAGTTAGCGTTCTTGTTTGACTTATATAACTTTGTAAGGTTCATGAAAGTTTTAGAAGGTAATGCTCTATTTTAACTTTCTCGGTGCAAACGCACAACGCACGCCGCGCATTTTTGTATTATTTTTAGAAACTCATATTAATTTACAACTCAGTGCTGTGCGGCTATAGTTTACAAATAGAGCAATCTACTTTTTAATTGAAGGAAATAAAACGTCAATAAAATTACACGCTAACTTTAAAATTAGTAAGTCGGGCTAAAATTATGATTGCTTTATTCGACGTGGTTAAGTGTATTCGAGGGACAAAATGAAATTCGCGTTCATTGTTCATTGCTTTATTTACCCATACAATGTATTTCACATCCGCAAGGAAAAGAAATGACTATTAATCAATATTAAATGATTCTCGAGGCAAGCTTCTCTTTTAATTCTCTTCGACAAACCTTTATTCAATTAATACCGACAAAATTTATTAGGTCGAATGGACATACATTTATAAATTTATTATCTTTAAAGTGACGCGTGAAAGCATCGCGTTTTGCTTCGTTAATCATTTCTTACGATAAATACACTAATCGAAGTTGGAAAATCATTTACTAAAATTCCCGGATTGACCAAACAGCCAGTCAACTTAACCACTGCTCTCTCTCTTTCCCTCTCTGAAACGCATTACCGCAACACTTAATTCATACAGATTCATCGTAATACTTAGTGCACCTCGACCTATTCCTCAGAAACTCATCGTAACCATTTCGGCCGTTATCACTCGCCATCCCCTGCGCCTCCACCTTGATATCAAATTCGACCGCGCGACAGTTTGATCGACTCTCGTTGATTGTCTCCGTATATGTATAGCAACGACGTCGACAGGCCCTGACGTATACTTGAAACGATTCATTTGCGCCGGCCAAGGTTACCTGTCACGCCTACGTATATAGCTCGCGCGTCAAAGGCCGCTTATGGTTAGGAGGTTAGTGGAGGCAGAGGGAGGGTACTTTGTTGTGCTGCTCCTGCAGCAGGTTGAGAGGGATGTGTGTATACCTGGATGCCGAGATGGTCGAGGACGAGCGCGCGCGGCGGGCGACAGATCGTTAAGTTAGGCGGCGAGTTTAAGGCTGGATGTTATGGCCAACGGTGAGAGGGATGTGCGTGTGTGTGTGTAAGGTGGGCGCTTGGGCGTGGGCGGGAATTGGGAGCTTGGAATGTTGGCAGGGTTGAGTTGTTGTGTCATTGCTGTTGTACCGCAGTGGTTATAATGTGGAATCGATTTTCTTATTAATCCTCAAGGAATAATGGTAACAACGTAGTGCGATTAAAAACTTTTTGCGTTATACTTGAGGTGAAAGATGTGTGATTTCACATTCAATATTTAACGATGTGCGAGTTTTATTTCAATGGAAAATAATACTGAGGAAGCATAAGCATGCGCGAGTGCACTTGTACGCGTTCTCCGCAGATTATCTCTAATTGAATTTATGAAAAAAGTGTAAAAAGAAAATAATAATTTATGTGGAACATGCTCAAGCTGTAAAACGAAAAATATGATTTTGATACAAACGTTAGTTATTAACAATTTCGATAAAATTTGTACTTATAGTTAGAGCATGGTATTGCAATATATTCATAAAAACTAATGAGAGCTATATTATATGGACATATTTATTGTCGTCCACAATCTCATATTCCGATCTCATAAACAACGATCTCATTTGAAATTTCCCTATAAATTCAGCGCATTCCTCGCCCCACATAAGTTATCCCCGCGGTCGCGGCGCACAAAAATTACCATTTAAGACCGTATCCTTTCCGTAATTACAACTCCACAACAAGCCTGGCGCACACTCGCCATCTGCCTTCGACATGCATTATTCCACCGGCTACCGCCGAAGATTTTCCGTGATCTCCGTGACCGACTAATTGCTAATTACGAAAGTAACGATCTACAAAAACGAAGGAGGAAGGGAGAAAGAGAGAGAGAGAGAGAGAGAGAGAGAGAGAGAGAGAGAGAGAGAGGCTGGCCCCCAGACGTCGACCCCCGGGCAATAATCGGATAAGAAAAACGAGAAGCAGGCGAGAGAGAAAGAGAGAGAGAGAGAGTGAGTGAGTGAGAGAGGGGGGGGAAGCAGCGGGCGATATTCCCCGGAAAAATTGTCATTCTACATCCCGGGCGCCTTCTGCGTTATGTCCCCATCATGACACAGAGATCGCAGAGAGAGAGTGAGAGAGAGAGAGAGAGGAAAGCCTCCCCGAGACCCGATAAATTAGCTCCGGCCTCCGTGACGAGCTGCCGCTGCCGCACATATGCGCCTCCGGGAAATCCTCCTCTCTCTCTCTCTCTCTCTCTCTCTCTTTCTCTCATTCGTGACGCTGCTGTAATATAGTGTACCCGCGTACCTCTCACGCCTCTATCGGCCGACTGCATCTACCGATGTTAACCGGACGATTGTTTATGTAATTCACGATGAAACAGCGGTGGTCCGCGCGCTCACCGCTCCTCATTTGTAGACTCGGACCGCGGCTCGCCCGTCGATCCCTTTTTGATCTATGCGCTATACGTATATACCAACCACGCGTATATATACTATATATATATATACAGAGAATGAGAGAGAGAGAGAGAGAGAGAGAAAGAGAAGTCCGGGAAATATTTCGGGAATTCGATACGGCGAGTAGGAAAATGGCCGCGCGCTTATCCATGAGTCAATCGAGAAACGCTCACGCGTATATGCCTATTATATGTTTATATATATATATATATATATATATGTGTGTGTGTATATGTGGATACCAGCGCAATGTTATACACGCGTTGCTAGTTGCTACACGCCGTTTGACTCCTTTCTGCAGCGCTGATTTACAGCTGGAGTTGCGTCTTATCGATCGTTTTTCGGAAAGCCATAGAGGCTTTTTGACCTTTCAGTCGCGATGCGTGCAGCGCGCCATACGAGCCATGTCGAATTTCATTATGAAGAGGGGCAGGGGGAGGGGGTCGATGCCTCGTTAACATTTTTCAGACGAAAATTGGAAGCTCCGCGCGCGGTCTTTCTTTCTAGTAGTTTAAATGATTGGGATGAAGGAAAGAAGTCAGATTGAATTGTGGTGGCAGCGTTCCGTCGTAAGGTTTTTCTATTTATTACAAGTGAGGATTATGGCCATCGTAGCACGGGCATTTATTGTTGAATTTTGTAGGTGGTTTATGCTGGAAAGGGTTGTTATGTTATCGTGGGGGAAGGGTCCTTCGTATTACGAGAAAAGTTATTTCACCATAAATTAAAAATTTCTATTCTTATGTACATTGATGTCGGCAATAACGCGTCGAATGATTTTCAAATTTATGTTATTACTTAATTTGAATTAGATAAATTAAGTATTAAGTTATTGTATCAATACGTAATCCTTGTGATTGCATTAATTTATTTAATTATTGAGTGTCTTTCATACAATATATCAACACTCTATACATCATGCATAAGTTTATAATACCTATTAAGTAATGGATTCCATTGTTACCATAAAAGAAGAAAAGTTTCTCTGAAAAAGAAAATTATTGATCAAACAGTCTCTGAATTAAGCGCCCTGATCTACTTTCATTACTCATGCTAACACAGCTTTTATATAAATATACATTATAAACGGAAAAGTCCATTTCATGCAATTAAAATCTAATGTTTCATCTCAACACTAGTCCGTCCCATTACTTATGCATGCGAGCTCCGCATCAATAATTCGCAAAATAATATACTTAACATATATAACTTCGGGGAAATATGTAAATCAGATTCCATCTTCTGGAAAATGAACTAGATCTTCGCTCGCTCAAAAAGTGCTATAATATACATATAAGTGACAGATGACGAGAGATCGATATTTTCAAGATTCATGATTCCATTAGGTGATCTGAAATACATACCTACCCTCCGTTCTATTTTCCCATCTTCACGTGTGTGTATAAACCTTCGTTTATTTTTTTTTTTCATCTTGCATTATAGTGGATGTACAGAGTGCGCGAACGCGCGCGACATACCGGCAGTGAAGAAGAAGCAATTTTACGAGCTGTAGTTAATAAAACTAACTTTAGTTACGAACTATATAGTCTTATTAATACTTCTTCAACAATGTATAAATCGTCCACGCGCTCCTGTGTAACTTTCGACCGTTAAAGAAGTTAAAAATCACGATGCTCCGAGAGAGAATTAGAGAGAAAGCGGGCTTTCTTAAAAACCTCGGGCATCAAAACATGGAATTTTGTATTATGAGAGAATCCTTTTGCGCGAGAAAGTCAATTAATATTGTTAGGCAAATTAGGAGGCGCACGCGCATGGCGTATGACGATAATTGGAACATGTTGCCTGATGACGTAGAACGAAATTATTATAAAAATGAAAGTCTAACAGGATTTGCGTATTTGTGGGTGGGTGAGAAAATACTAATTAATATATAGGGAATGTATGTTTTACGCAATTAATAAGCTGTAATCCATGAAAATTTTTATTCCAAAATATTAACATTATTTTAATAAAAAAATCCTCGTGACGCATACAATTTTAATTCATAATACAGTGTTTATCACTGATTGTTATAATTTGTTTGAATAATTATTTATTTGATCAGAGCTATAAAATTCACGTCCTATAATAACAGCATACAATTTTTAATCGATATAATAACATATTCTCGCAGCAGGTGATCTTCTTGACGGTATATAGCCTAACCGTAAAATATTAAAATTTTTCCTCTTATGGCCATTACCCAGTGTAAGCTACTCCAATGACAGTCTGCAATTTCAATAACCGGCATATATTAACATTTTCCCATTTCCATTTTCACAAATTAAATATACCCTCTTGATAAACGGCATAATTAATAGTGGAGCATTAATTATCGAAAAATAAGGTCAAGCCACTTCCCGCCTGGTTACCTTGCCCCGACAACCCCATCCCTCAGACACGCAAAGCAAACAGAGTAAAACGCCTATTATCGCACTCAACAATACACCCGTCGTCCCTAAGCAATTCTTCCGCCTCCGATAACCTCAAAACTCCGATACTTTATAAAGCAGCAGCAGCAGCAGCAGGTCGACACCTAGATATACACCGTCGCCGCGAGCGCTGACCGCGCTTACTATCGCGATCGCGTATTTACCCAAGAGCACAACGACACCGCTCGTCTCGCCTATAGACCTCTCTGCCGAGGAAGAGAAAAAAAAAACGTCCATAAGTACAGACGCTAGTCCACACATATATATACCTATCGTTCGCTCGCTCGCCCGCGCGCGACAGAGACGAGGCGAGAGAGGGATTCTCAAAAAAACGAGGCGTGCGTGCAGCGCAGCAGCGGGACGAAGCGAGAGCTAAAGAGAGAGAGACCGAGTCGCATTAATAATGAAGGTGCGCGCAACGCGGCGCGCGCTTGCCCCGATCGATGCGCGCACGCAGTGCCCGAGTGTACGTAATCGCGTATGTGTGTGTAGGTAGATATAGGTGCGCAGTAGCAGTAGGTACGTATATACGTATATACGTACCTCCATGAGCAGGGGAGAGGGTGGAACGTAACCAGCCCTCTCCTACTCTCCCGCGTCTGCCCTTAAACCCTTATTAAAGCGGTTATTCCGCTGGCATGCGACTGCTGCGCGCGCGCGCGTGTGTGGGAACACTGGATGGGTATTATATATAGTCGCTGGCACGCGTATTTTTGTGTGACAAAGTTGGAACGGGGGTGGAATTGCGGATGCATGCGCCCGCGCTCGCGCGCTAAGCCGCGCGTTAATTGGACAGACGAGCGTTTTGTATTGAAAATCCATCGGGCGAGCGAAGAATTGGAATTCGGATGATTTTAAGCTTTTGCGCGCTGTGTGTATATAATATTCACCGGTGCGTGCGATGATTGTCGTATAGCGCCATATATATATATATATTTTTTTTTTTTTTTCATTACCCTGTTACTGTGCTCATCAAGTCCCGCGCAGCAGCCTTGGCAACATTGTTTACACTTATGAGGAAATGTGTGCCTGACGATAATGATATGCGTGTATAAGCCGACACGGAAAATGCGCCTTTTTTGACAAACGGTGCGTAAAGTGCGATGAATAGCATTCCGTTTCTCAAATATATAGAAGAAATTTCTTTGATATGGTACGGAAAACTCGCTCTGATATACTCTGCTGTAATACGGTAGCACGTATGAGAATTTTTATTCAAATTTTCCTCTGAATGTATAAACTATGATGCACAACGACCAATTTTTAAATATGAGATTCAAAAATCATGCGAGATAGATAAATTTCATTTGGAATAAATAACATGATGATTTTGGTTATTAATGTATTTGTACTTTTGAATAATTGAAGACAAAGGAAAACGGTACGAGCATGAATATGGATGAAGATATTTTTCTATAGCTATATAGAGCTCGATCAGGTATAATATATATCTACAAAGAATGCCTATGTGTACAATAACCACTAATATTGATTCTGGGAGAATATACGGGGAACACGTCTTTTCTGTTCAACGGTAACTCAAATAAAATTTATCCGTGAATTCCCATCGAAATAACAGCAGAAATGCCATTTATGTATTAACCTTTAGAGGACGGGAAAGCCACTATAGTGGCTCGACCCATGATAGTCACTTCACCCACGAGAATACCCCAATATCAGATATGTTTTTTATGCATTCTTAGAGAGATCAATAACCCCAAATCCCCGTCCTTTAAAGTTTAATGCCAAATTTTCGTGTAAAATTGTAATTAAAATAAATAAAACGCAATAACTGAAGAAAATTGTTTAGTGTCATTCAATTTACACGCCCTAATAAATTAAATTTACATATACACATTTATAAAAAGAAGTCGGCACCTATTTTAAAGATAAGTGAGGTCTATTATTTTGAAATTTATGGTTTTCCTCTGCGGAGCATATAATGAAAAGCGAGAATTATGAATGTCCATACCATTAGGCCATACATCACGCGACAGTTAATAAAGCGCGCGCGTTATCATTTTTCTAAAACAATAAGAGCCCTATCTCTGCCGCGCTTTTCGTCCCAATCTCGCCCACCATACGTCATTGAAAAAGCAAAACTCGGCCCCGAAGCAGCTCGCACGCGTGCTTAATTCGCTATTATAACGAGAAGTTCCCACACTAACTCGCATTATTTCACGCGTTGCTCGTGCGCCAGCACCGGCAGCGGCGGCCGCTAAGCGTTATTAATTACCCCGTTTTTAGTGCGATTAAGAGCCCTATATACGATAAAATTAACAAAGTGCCCGGGCATAAAATAATCAAATTAATTCGCCCCGGCTTAAAGCCCCGAATAATCACTTGAACTAGTAAAAAGGAGCGAGCGGGGCCGAGGAGGGGAAGAGAGAACAATTTCCCGAGCGCGTGCGTGCAATCTCGAGCGACTAATGCCGCGCGGGCCGCGGCCACCGGTGGGCTGAATAATGAAAATGATAAAAAAGAAATGTATAAAGAGCTTTTCCAGCGCACGAAAGCCAGATAACTTCGTCGCGAGCGAGCGAGCTATACTGTAATACTCTCTTTTTTCACTGCACTCACGCCTCTCTTTACCCGCCTTGTTTTTACTGCCCAGGCAGGCGCGCGCGTTGACGCGAGCCAGCGCGGAAAAAGGGGCCAAGTGTCCCGAGAGATGCTAATCAGCCTGCGCGCGCACATAGCGCCTGATAAGCCCACGCCCACCGAGTTTTCGGCGAGAAAATGTAACGAGATTAGCCCGCAGAGGTCGCCACCGCGCGATGGTAATCGGGGAATTGCGCGGGTTTCTAGGCTGTGAAATCCGAAATGGGCTTCCCTCTGCAGCGCTGCGGAATGAGATGATGCCTGCGTGCGCAGCCGAAAATTGTTGCGCGACATGTTAAAAATGAGAACGCAAACACGTTTGCACAGAGATAAAAAATTAAACCGTTCGATATAAGCATTTGCACGTGAAGCAAACATTTTCCGTCCACTCGTTGGGAGCTTATCGAGCTGCTGCTGTTGCTGAGTAGCGTAAAATTTGTTCCCATTCGCGAATTGCCGGAATAATGCGGATTAATAAGGCAGCTGCGCTCGGGATTGTTTGGAAATGCTTTTATGATGTTTATTGCGGAGACTGGGGCAAGAGGGCGTAACTGTGAACCTTAATGTTTTCGCCGGCTCCGGAGGGAGCGAATAATTTTTGGAATTGTCCATAACCGGATAAAAGCTCTCCTGCGTTTTTTCACAATACCCCTGCGCACGGCACGATTAGCTTAATGAATGTTAATTACGTTCCCTTACGGCCAAATTGATATTTTAATCTCGGGTTAAAACTACTTTGTGCTCTTTTATTTATTGCGGAATAGCGTTTTAGAGTAATTTAAAGTCTGCCTTCCGAATTTAATTTTTAATAAAAGGATGTGATTTGCGAATGCTAATGTTGATTAATATATTAACTTATAATCAAAGATTTATTACACGCTAATGTTATATTTGGTATTTGACGTATAAATTCAATTATTGTGCAAATACAAGGAAATATTTAATTCGATTTGGATTAATTATATCTTTTGACAAAAAAATCGTTCAATAACCTTGGAACATTTGAAGCAAATCGAATTAGGAAAAAAACGCAATTCCTTTCTTACAGTGCGTCAGAAAAAAACTGTAATTTCAAGTAAGTATACGAAAAAAATTAAGTACCTTTTCTATCAGAGAAATTAGACGTTTCTTGTCTATTCACAAACTGTGATGATGTCATCTTTGAATTCGAAAATCTCACGGCTGTGATTATTGTACTTCTTTAGTTAATTGGATAAGGAAACAAACAGTAAGAGTAGCAGAGTGATTGTATAACAGATCGTCATTCTCAGCGCCAGTCACGTTATTACGCGTACCTGTCTTAACAGTTACTTTAAGATCTCTAATTTTGATAGATTTTTCTACGATATAGATTCATGTACGTCCATGTACGTCCATGTACGGTCGTATACGATTTTACATATTTGTATATAATAATATATGTTCATACATGGACGAATATGGACACGTATAAAGATGCCTTACAAAAGTATTATATATATATCCATATATGTCCATATATAATCAAGTATGACTATACTTGCTTATATACAACCATGTGTTTTTATATAGAGACAAAATCCATATATGATCAAATATGGTTATATATAATCACGTATGGTCATATATGTCCATGCAGATTTTTATATATGAGTATATTTGGCCATACATGGATCATTTTTTGCCGAGAACTCATATTTAAAAACAACCGTTATACCCGCACAAGTATATTTACTATATACCTAACCAGATAACATCGCGATATTAATCAGATGTTTAATTAACAAGTATAAATAAAACGAGTCGCCCGCTTCTCAAAAAGGGAAAACCCTTTACTCGCTGCGGTCGCGAAAACTGGAATATCGATCGTGCACTTGTCACTCGAGAAACTAATGATCCGGCACCCGCGCGTATAATAGCTTCTTAGTCGCTCCAATATACTCTATTCATCTGCGCTCTTCACACCGAAGCTCCCAAGTGAAATTGACTAATAGACCGCGCTTCTGATGGCTACGAATAAACGATTCGATTGTATTTAATGCGCTCGCTCACACTACTGGCCTTCACACTTCTTTCTCGTTTTCGTGTTCAACGGTATAACTCCGCGTGCGCGACGTAAGCGGCTGCGGGAGGGTACCTCGCGATCACAAGTGCGATCTTTCTCTATTTGCTTAGTAAATATTAAATCTTATATCTACCGAGCTCTCTCTCTCTCTCTCTCTCTCTCTCTCTCTCTGTCTCGTAAGCACTTAAACTTCGGTAATCTGTCGACAGAAGAGGCCAGAGAAAGGAACACACGTGCGCCATGATGTCGCTGTTATTTTAAGGGCACACTGTCGGCACTTGAGTGTTAATTGTTGTTGTTTCTTTTTCTCAAATTAAATATAAATATTGGATTGTGTAATATCCTCTATGAATGAAATCATTGACCACGAGTCTTTGACAAATACTGTTTGACAACTAGTGATTATGTGTAGTCAAATAGTCAAAAGGAATAGAGACACTTTTTGAATTACTATTTAATAATTAATTTATTGGTTACTAGCGAGTCAAAAATAAATGAAAATGAAAATTGAACTGATAATCTTAGTTATAGAAAGTTAAACGTGAGTCGGAAAATTGAATATATATATATATATATATATATATATATATATATATATATATATATATATATATATATATATATATATATATATGTATATATATATATATATATATAGAAAGAGACAAGGCACATTAAACTATTAATCAAGGTACAAATTTGCCATTCTTAATCTCAATTTAATAAGCAATATTACTAGTTTTAATTAATTACTAGTTTTAATCGACTTTGATGAAGTCAGCTATTTTTCATTTTTCTACTTCAAGTACAATTAGATTTCATGAATGTTCAAGGATAATGAAGGAAATGAGGTAAATCATAAGACAATGGTGTTTACTTTGAAACAATAACGTAAGTTATAAATTTATTCACATAAATTAAATAATTGGAGTTTAGTAAATATTATGTATATGTATATATAATATATACACATTCGCGTGTGCATACATACACGCAATGCATGTATACTTGTGTGATCGTGGATACGATAATTTTTTTCATTTGCATTCGCTTTTATTTCTTTTTCTTCGAGAAAAAACCTAAAATCGAGAATATATCTTACACGAGGCGAAAGATTACTCGTAAATACATATTTACATATTGTACAACAGCCTTCATTTAGCAGTCAATATAAAATTATAAAAAATTGCCTATCTAAAGTTCCAAGACTTTCCTACGTAATTCGCATCAAAAGTCCAGAAGCATTCCCTTGCATTCTCATTTCCTCACACTCCCCACCTCTCGCACAAAATCTCTCTTTCGTTCACGCAATCAAAAAAAAATCGTTTACAGTACTATCTTTCTCTCTCTTCATTTTTTTTCACGCTTCGACACTCAAGTTTGCTTTTTAGTCACCTTCCTTCTCACTTCGATTTTTTCTTTAAATAAGTATGTACAGCCGTGTGTATGCGCGCACACACGAACAGGACGGGCGTCGTGGTCGAGACCCCGTCCGGACGTGTGCGACACATTCCGTTAAGCATTTGTAATATTTGTTTTTTTAAGTAAAAGCGTTTTCACACACACATACGATCCGCTAGTTATTTTGGCGAGGTAGGCCATCGACAGTTTTCACAGAGCAGTCGAAAAAGAACGAAATAAGTAAAAAAAAAAAAAAAAAAAAATTGTCACCGCTTAACAGCGATGTTTGCGGGCCGTGCACGTAATTCCCCATGGCTACTCTTATCAGTCCATAAAAATTACTTCTTTTTTCTGCTTCCGCTTCCACGAATATAGAACTTTTTCCCAACTTTAAACTCACTCAATGGAAACAATTTCTTTCTTTTTTTTTTCGTTTTCTTCCGACACTCACAACAGGCCTCGTTTTTCTTAACTTAAAACTAGAATATACAAAAATTTAATGTACAAAAACCATCCGAAGACGCGTTTCCGCCACTTCCCTTGCAGAAGAGACGGGAATTACAATACAAAAATAACGAATGTACAAAAGAACTCAGAAACGCACCACTTTAATATCTCTTGCGCACGAAGCTGAAAAATAAAAAAGATCAGCAATAACAGCCAGCAGAGTAGCAAACACGTCGAGCAGTCGCGGAGTAAAGAGCTTTTACAATACGCGCACAAAGTATATAAGAGAAACGAGCGTGAATTTTCCCCCAAGTCTCCACGACTATACAAGCATAGAACAATCGCAGAATCAGATATCGGTGCGCCCACAGGTACACACACACGCACACATACACGCATACTGCAGACAAGACAGAGAAAGAGAGAGAGAGAGAGAGGGAGAGAGAAAACTTTACGTATATCCTCGGTTTATTGGCGAGGAAGCGATCGTTAAAATGGCCTGTGGTACTTGTTCCCTTCTGCCTTCTCTCTCTCTCTCTCTCTCTCTCTCTCTCTCCCGCTTGCTCACTCTCATTCTCGCGCGTTCTCTCACTCTATCTATCTCTCACTGTATCCCGCAGCGCGCGTTCTCGCGCGCATAACGGTGTATCGGGGCGAGGCTGGGCGCGCGCGCGTGCAGTTGCCGCATTATCAGCATAAGGAACGAGCGGTTGAGAGAGAGAGCTGCTGCTTCGAGGCGCCTCGAACAGCAACTAGACGAGATAGGCCTGACCGGACTGAGGCGGCGGCTGCTGCTGCTGCTGGTGATGATGGCGATGATGCTGTTGATGCTGGTGGGGATGCTGTCCGGCCGCGGTCTGATGCTGCCTCCAGGCGTTCCTCTCGAGGGTCGAGTAGTCCGAGTCGATGGACGAGTAGATGTGCTCGGAGAGAGGCCGCCGGCTGCCGTCGTTCGGCCCGTCCATAGACGGATCCTGGTAGGCCCGGTTCATGGTTAGTCTCGGGCTGGGACTGGCACCACTGCCCGGTGTGTCCCTGCCGGTACCAGGACCGCCGTGCGTGGCAGGTCCGCTACCCTCGGTGATGCGGGTACCCATTCCCAGGGGCGCGGCGTTGCTCTGTTGGTGATGGTGGTGATGGTGGTGTCCGAGGGTAGCCGTGCTCGAGTACGCGGGTGGCGCTTGCATGAGTTCGGACGAGTCTTTGAAGAGCGGATGGTGACCGGCAGCTATGTGCTCCGAGACGCGCAAGCTCGAGGTGCCCTTCTCCGGCCGACCCTCCAGCGTGTACGTGTTGACGTTGCGCCTGTAGAGCGATGAGGACTTGCGCCTGAGGGCGTCGCCTGGTGGCATGGTGAACCTCAGCCTCTCCCAGAACCTCTTCTCGCCCCAGCGCAGGATGACGGCGGTGCGGAGGTACGGCTTGAGCTCGAGATCGCTCTCAGCCTCGTGTATGACGGGGCCGGCCTGCACGATGACGAGCTGCCCGGGCCGGCCGCGCAGCGCCTCGTGCAGGGCCGCCCGGAACTCGAAGCGCGACCACTCGGTCTGCAGGAAATTGCGCGTGAGCACGATGACGACGCGCTTGGAGGCCTCCGCTGCTTCGAGGACGACGGGCGCCGCTGCGCGGAGGCAGGGCAGGTCGCGATGGTGAAGACAGAGCCGAAGACCACCGACGCCGTGCTCCAGCTCGACCGCCAGGGTGTGCAGCACAAAGTCTTCATCCTTGGGGCTGTAGCAGACGTAGCCGTCGTAGAGGCGCTCCTTGTCCTCGGGCACTGCGGCCTTCGCCCAGAAGCGCACACCATAGCGCGAGTAGGCCCAGGTGCGCACGGGCTCGCGGAATATGAACGCGAGCACGGCCAGGACGAGCAGGAGCAGGATGGCCGACAGGGTGGCGGCCACCATGGGTAGGTAATCCGAGACCATGATGCTCTCGATGACACCGCCCTGGGCGAAGTAATCCGAGCAGGCAGTCTCGTTGACGTTCAGGCGGCGGCGGTAGGCCGGCCGAGCCTCGTTGTTGTAGCACCACACGTCGTTAGCGTCTATGACCTTGTGCGCGTTGTCGGACACCCAGGAGGTGAGTTCCTGCAAGAACTTGCAGCGGCAAGACCAGGGGTTGCCGCCCAGCGACAGCTCCGTGAGTCTGGTATTCAGGCTGACTTGCCAGACGGGGAAGGTGACTAGTCGGTTGCCATGCAGCCGAAGGATCTCGAGCGAGTGCAGCGGGTAGAGCGTGAGATTGCCGATGTAGCTGATGAGATTGTTCTGCAGGTAGAGCTCGCGCAAGTGCGATAGGTGCTCGAACTCAAAGCCCTTTAGCTCGTGGATTCGGTTGTCCTCGAGATGAAGCACTTGCAAATTGTTCAGCCCGTTAAACGTGCGGTTCTGAATGGACTCGATGCCACTGCCATTCACGTAGAGCACGCGCATGTTCTTGCGACCGATGAACACGTGGTTCTGCAGCTCGCGCAGATCGTTGCCGTCGAGATAAACCTCTGTGGCATCCATGGGTATCCTCCTGGGGATCTCGCGGGTACCGAGTCCTGAACAGTCGACGACGTTAGTGTTCCAGGTCTGATCGTGATAGCACTTGCAGTCGGACGGACAGGTCATCTCGCAGTCACAGGCGTCAAAGTCGCAGCAGTGGCAGAGGGCGAAGCAGTGAGCCTCGTAGCGACAGAGAAATTGCTCCGGTTTGGCCATGGAGGCGGGCACAATAGCTGTGCCGCGGGGTCCCGAAATACGGCACATTGCGTTATCGAGGTCCATTACACGGGGATGCTGACGCAGGGCACTCATGTTGTTGATGACTGGCAGCCAGTCCATGGAGCAGTTGCAGTTGAAGGGGTTACCGCCGATGTAGAACTCTGGCAGAAATTTTTCCTGCGGCACGGGTGTGAGGCGAAGCGAAGTCAGCTCCATGGTCTCGATCATGTTGGCGTACATGTCAACACGAGTGAGGTTGGCTTTGCCCGTGAAGGTATTGGGCCTCACGATGTTGATGTAATTGTTGTTGATGAACAGCAGCTCCACGCTATCGGGCACTGAGAGCGGTGTCAGCTCGGTGATGCGGTTGTGGCTGGCGTCGAGGGTGCGCACTTTCTGGTCGCGAATCTTGTAGTAGTTGCCGAGCTTGCTGATATAATTGCCGTGAATATCAAGCCACTTGAGATTGCTTGGAATGAAGGCGTAGTCGAACCACTCGATATGATTTTCCGAGAGGTTGAGCAGTAGCAAGCTGGTGATACCGGCGAACACTCCGTTGATGTCGGAAAGGAAGTTGCCATCGAGACGGATGGCCTCGAGCCGGGTATTACGCTCGAATGCATTCCTCTCGATATGCTGCACTTTGTTCCTCGCAAGATTCAGAATCTGCAGATTCGGCAAATCCCAGAGCATGCCCCGGGTCAGATTGCCAATCTCGTTGCCGATGAGGCGCAGCCCCGTAAGTTGGTGGAGATTGTGAAAGGAGCCGTTGTGAAACTCGCTGATCTTGTTCTCGCCGAGATCGAGGGTCTTGAGGAAGTTGAGATTGCGCAGTGCCTCGGGCACGCTCGTCAACTCGTTGCCACTGAGATCGAGCTCCTTCAGATCCGAGCAGTTGCGGAAGGCCACCGGATCGATGCTGGCGATCATGTTGCCCGATAGCGTCAGCCGATTCAGCACGAAGAGACCGTTAAAGAGTTGGGCACCAACAGCGTGCAGCTGGTTGTCCGAGAGTTCTAGCGTGTGCAGATTGTAGAGCGGTCTGAAGGCGTTGCTCTCGATGTGGCCGATTGAATTGTTCCTGAGGTCGAGGATCTGGAGGAAGAACAGATCCTTGAACATAAGCTCGCTGATATGCGTCAAAGAATTGTACGAGAGATCGAGCACTATCAATCTGATGAGGCCGACAAAGGTGGTTTCATTGACGAAGTCACTGCCGAGGCGATTGCCCGCCAAATTGAGCACGAGAAGTTGCTCGAGCCGAGTAAAGATTCCCCGCGGCAGCTCGCGGAGTTGATTGAACTGCAGATGGATCTCGCGCAGATCGCGAGTGCTGGCAAAAAGCGAGTCTGGCAGTGAGTTCAAATTATTGTAGCTGACATTGAAGACGCGCAGACTCGTGAGCCCGGTGAGGGCATCGCTCGAGATGTCATCGATGAAGTTGTGCTGAAGCATGAGTTCTTGCAGCTGACGTAGACTCGAGAGTGAGCTATCTTCCGGCAGACTTCGCAGCTCGTTGCGCGACAAATCCAGAGCGCGTATATCAGTGTGACAGTCAGTGCGCGTAGCGCGATTGTCGGCGAAGCCGACGTCGCTAACGTTGGAAAACTGATTGCCAGTAACGTTGAGGACCTGAAGATTACTGAGGCCGCAGAGCACGTTCGCTGGCAAAGCCTTTAGATTGCTGTCGATGATCTCGAGGACCTGGAGCTCGCGCATCCCGGCGAAGGTATCACTGGCGAGCTCCAGGCTCTTCGTTACACCCCACTCGACGTTGAGGGTCTGCACGGTGAGGCGCTTCAGCTCAACAAGCGGCTGAAAGGCAGCTTCGGGTATGCGCAGCAGTTTGCAACCCTCAACGGTCAGCTCGTGCAAGCCACTCAGCCGGTGCCAGCTCTCACCTGTTATCGTGCTCTCGAAATGATGGAAACCACTGCAACCGAGCCGCAGCTTCAGCGCGCCTTCGAGCGAGGGAAAGAGCGCGGCCATGGCCGAGGGGTCGAGGGTGCGCAGCGTGCAGACAGCCGAGCGCGTGTCGTTACCGTCGGCAGACCAGTGGCACGAGCCACTCGCTCCCAGCACCGTGAGTATCAGCATGAGCGTGCACGCACAGAGACATCGTCTGAGCCACCAGCAGCTCGACGCCTGCGTCCACGTCGTCCTGGCCATCGTGTGGTTATTCAGGATGTGGCGTTGGTGGACAAGTGAAGCCCGACTCTACAGGAACCAAGCGCTCGAGTGTGCGTCGAGAGAGAGCCAGCTCCTCTTCCACGAGCCGCTTTATATCACGTGAATAAGAGTCGATCCATGGCTCTCTTCTCTCCACTCTCTGGCTCACACTATATTGTTGCTGTTTTCGTCTTCAAATTTACGCACGCACTTGCACTAAATTTTCACTTCAATTTGAAAAGCGCGCGCGCGCGAACGCTATTTTCGCACCACTTTTGATCGCTGCGAGAGCGCGTTAAACTTTTTTTTCTTTTCTTCACGCACACACTTTGGCCGTGTATGTGTAATTTGTAGTTTACAAGTCGTCAATACGAACGTAATTATATAATGTGACGACTTGCTTTTTGCTGTTGACTCGAGCCTCTGTGCCCTCTGTCCTCGAACTCGCTTATGCTGCTGAGCTTGTCATCAGACAAGCATATTTTCAAAGTGTTCACTTAGAGCGTTGAGAGGCAGTGCACGAGGCGCTACGACGTTATTCCACGACAGACCGACCTTCACTGGTCGCATGCTCGAGTCGCACTGATCGCCAAACGGAGACGCTTCGACTAGTGTATCTCGCGCTCTCGTCCGAGCCGCCTGCTCGCCCTCGCGCCGCCGCCGCTCTCGCCGCCGTGGCGGGTGACATGGTGGGGACTACGGGGAGTACTTCGGAGCAGCAGCAGAGTGCGCCATTGTACAAGCAGGCTGAGGTTGTCGCGCGCGCGCGACTGCAGGGTAGAGTAGAGGGGGAAAGGACGATCACGACGAGGTGCAGCCAGCCGCGGTGCTGTTCCTGCTGCAGTCGCAGGAGGGGGGCAGAAGTTCAGCGGCATCGTCCTCTCTACCCCTACCCCTCCGTCTCACTCCCGTTCTGGAGTAACGACGAGCCATTCATTTCCTATCTTGCCGGCGCGCGCGCGCGGGACAAAGGCGTGCGCGCGGTCCTTTTCGGCATAGCGCGAACCCGAGAGATTCAGCCTGGCAGGTAAAAACTTTTCGGCTGACGGGGACGGCAACGACGAAGCGGCTCGCAACAAAGGAAGGTGTTCTCTTTCTCGCGCGCGCATTCCCGCACATGCACACACGCACGTATGGAGCTACAGAGGGGCTTTTCCTTATTGCGGACTGAAGCGATGCGATTCTCTCACTCACGCTCTATGGCAAGGTGAGTAGCAGAAGTAAGATCGAATCTTCGGGGCGGCGAGGGAAAAAGGAAAATATTTTCTCAAGATTTCGACGACGATACGTTTCGGTTTCCATACAGCTTTATAAGAGGAGAGAGAAAAGTGGAGCGAGAGATTGCGGATTGAAATTCGAAGCGAGGAACGAATTCGCGCTTGCTGTGTTAGGGCGGTATAAGTGGGGGGGGGGGGGGGTGTTTTGAGAGGATCCGCACAACAATGGTACACTTGCGGATTAAAATTCTGTGAACAATTTTGGGGAAGTTGTAGGTAATTGAATGGGAAAACGGCCTGTTTTCTTTAAAGATTTTCGTCCCGAAACTTTTGTAATTTCACTCGGTAAAGTTTTGGATTATGAAGCTTTTTACTTTGTGTTTTTATGCTACTCTTTTTTCTAGTAAGTAAATAATGTTATTGGATTTTTAATAAAGCATCTGTAAAAACTTCATCTACACTTTGAAACACGTTTCAAAGACGTTTTATGAGTTGTCTAAAGTTTGCAGCATTTCAAATTATTTATTTAGAACTTTTATTTATTAATATTTTTTAAAATAAATCTTAGGGATAACTTTAGACTATTTTTGATATTCAAAATTTTATATTGCACTAACTGAATGCAAATAATACAATAACAAAATTCAATACCTGTAATTAAATATAGTATCATGATATTACATAATTCGAGACTAAATTGTTTTTATACCAGTTTAACCTCAAAATCACAACTTTGGTATGATTTTTCGGCGCTCGTGGTATAAAATACCGTTCGAAACGAGTGCGGAAGTTGACCTTCCGCACCAGCGTCGAAATGTACTATAAAGTAATCTTATATAGGTAATTTAATTCGACAATTTAATTATATTGATGATGTTTATAATACTTACCAAAAAATTGTAAAAACAACACATTTACAAAAGAAATGTTAGACACTAAAAAATTAAGTAATTAAAATTGATATTATTATTTCGTATATTTATTGTTGAATAAATTAATTTATACCACTCTAACCTCAAAATCACAACTTTGATATGATTTTTCGGCGCTCGTGGTATAAAATACCGTTCGAAACTAGTGCGTAAGTCGATTATTTAGGTGGTGTGACTTTTTCGCACTCGCTTCGCTCGTGCAAAAAGTCACACCAGCTAAATAATCGACTTCCCCACCCGTGTCGAAATGTACTATTATTAATTATTTTAGTAGCTTGTTAATATAACAATATTTCCTAGATTTAAGTTCACGTTTTAAAAATCTACCATAAACAGTACAAAGTTGTCTGATTCCAAATAGATAATATCGTATGAACAAAATTATACATCATTTACATAAAAATGTTACCCATGCATATATTAAACTAATTCATCTATTGTATACAGAATTCATTTCCTATGCAAAAAGTCAATTTGATTAACTGAAATTGAATTGTTAGATAGCATTGAAAATTCTATAATGATAAAACATCAGAAATGCATAATTGTGAGGAAATAACTTCAATCAGTAAAGAAGTTTGCTGTATAACCGTATCTGGAAAAATACTATAGGTAACTAAAGTGATGAATTAAATAAAAATTACAGAAATCTATCTTACCACATATAGCTCATCCCAATTCTTTATCTACAACAGTGTTTATATTTGTTATTAACAGTAGGTCAGTAGCTAAACTGTGCTCGTTTGTTGGTATATTACCTTTTCAGCACTATGTTAGTTTTCTACGTTATCTTATAAGTAAACAGCAATAGTAGGTTACCTTACGTTCTATAATACCGGCGCTTCAATAAAATAGTATCTCTATATCAATTATCAACGTAGTCACACGGTTACCAGAGAATATAGAATATATTATTATTCAGTATAGAACGCCAGATCGGCCGTTTTCGTGAAGCCAAAAATAAGTGTTAGTTCAGCCCCCCATGAGGCAGGCGGCGCTATGTTCGCCCATGCTTAAGCATAGGCGAACGTAACGCCGCCTGCCTCATGGGGGGCTGAACTAACACTTATTTTTGGCTTCACGAAAACGGCCGATCTGGCCTTCTATACTGAATGATAATATATTCTATATTCTCTGCGGTTACACCACGTAGTGTGATAATAAGTATGCGGCTTTTTAGATATTTATTTAATTCATAAACTTATATTTATTTACTTTTTCAAGTATATTGATGACAACTGTTGATCCTTGCAAGAAACTAGCATGTAAACTACAAAAGTGCCTGAAAGGTTAGTGTTCCCAACTTCTTGATGAGTAGTTAACCTAAAATTTTGTATTCCAGTAATAAAGTAATAAATAACTTTCTAATTTATGTAGATAATGTGTATCAGCCTTCTAAATGTGAAGATGTTGTCGAAGAATTGAGACAGTGTTGTATAAAAAACTCTTCTGTTTCTCTTGTTTGTGAAGGAATTGATATCTCAAAACCATATGAGCACAATACTGTGGATTATGTAAGTTTTATTTATTTAGTATCATTTCATTACTTTTTCTATCAACATTTTTTAAATATTTTCTTATGCAAGAATTATTAATTATTAATTATTATTTATTAATTTTCATTGTATTAATATATTCTATTATAATTTTATTAAAACTTCAAAGATAAAATTAGAAATATTTAGTATCCAACTGATGTTTCTAGTACTATAATATCATAATTGTATGTTCCAGCAAAAAGCTGTAAAATAAATAATGGACCGTAAAAGAAAGGTTTTGGGAAAGAGGTCCTTGCTGCAGCGTTATCCTAGATATTTTTTTGTGGTTGGACTTATTATTGGGTGTTCAATGACATGGGCACCAATGATTTACAGTGCTACTCATACTGAAGATGATTTTAAAAATATGAAGGCAGTTTTAGGTTCTTTTAAAGTAACTGATAAATAAATAAGTATATTAAAAGATGGATGCAGTGAAAAGTGCTAGAGAAAGATTTAGAAAATACCCAACATTAGTATTACAGTGTCGAGAATCAGCTTCGCAGTATGCAGCATGTGTTTTGAAGAAATCAGATTTGCAGAAGAATGATTGTAAACAAGAATTTAATCAATTTAAAGCTTGTCTCGTAAAAGCAGCAGCACAAAATAAAATTAAACTATAAAACTAATTTCATACGTTTTCAAAATGACAAAGCATACTACACCTAGTAACAAAAATAGCAAATCTATGCCAAAGAAGAAAATAATACATTCTAACACAATGATTTCCTTTCAATTACATTGTGCAATTGCTTTCATAGAGAGACTTCTTCTTATAACATATGCAAACTATCACGATAAATACTTTAAGGTACCTTATACTGATGTTGATTATAAAGTATATACTGATGCAGCTCGATACATAACTAAAGGAGGATCGCCTTATGAACGACATACTTATAGGTACACACCATTATTAGCTATGCTAATGGTACCAAATGTTTATTTACACCAAGATTGTGGGAAGGTTTTTTTCTCATTAGTTGACATATTAGTTGCCAAAATAATGAGAAAAATTCTTTTATGTCAAAATTTCAAGCAACAAACTGCTAACCTTTGTGCACTCTTATGGTTGTACAATCCTCTGGCTATAGTCATATCAACAAGAGGAAATGCAGATTCTGTGGCTGTGTATCTAGTTTTATGGACATTGTATTTATTACAAAATGACAAACTAATTATGGCTGGTGTAGTTCATGCTTTATCAATACATTTCAGACTTTATCCTGTTGCATTTAGTCTGGTTATGTATCTTTATCTACAAGAAAAGAATTCATTCATACCAAATCGAAGACAGATGAAGTTGGTGGTGCCATGCGCATTAGCTTTATTTGATTTAACAACTTTATGTTATGCATTTTATGGAAAAAGATTTTTGGATGAGAGTCTTATTTATCATCTGGTCAGAAAAGATGTTAGACACAATTTTTCTGTATTCTTTTATATGCTTTATCTTTCAGCAAATCAAAAAGCTGTTTTCATACAAAAGTTTTTAACACTTTTACCACAAATTTGTATATTGATCAGTTTAGCATTTCGTTATTCAACAAAGGAGAAGTTACCATTTGCATTTTTCACTCAAGCTATCACAATGGTCACATTTAATCCGGTCATGACATCTCAATACTTTTTCTGGTTTTTGTCCTTACTTCCAATTTGTTTGCCATACTTAAAAATAAGCATTACAAGGACTGTTGTACTGCTGGTGGCTTGGATAGTGAGTCAAAGTGTGTGGTTGTTTGCTGCCTACCTACTAGAATTCAAAGGATTCAATTCCTTTTATTACATTTGGGCTGCTGGTCTTGTCTTCTTTGGTGTTAACATTAAGATTCTTGTAGATTTGATTCGTTGTTATAAATTGTAATTTGTTACAAAAAAGTAGACAAAAATGAGTCATTAATACATTTTGTACGATTTACTATGTACTTTAAAAAAAAAAAAGGATAATAAAGATTGTAGTATTTAATACCGTAAATAACTTTTATTATCAAAATGAAAAATAACATAAAACAAATGGATTATGAATTAATAAGGAATTTTGAAATAACTTATCTAAATACTTTTTTTATTATATGCATTTTTACTCTGTTAATAGTTAGTTTTTGTTATTATTTCTATCATTATTGGTAGTGCTATATAACGTATAGAACCATAATAGAGTGTAAAACTGAAGTTAAAGGAAAAAAGATAAATAGTAAGGAACCATGCAATATTATGTACAGAAGAAAATAACATAGATATTAGTGATTTTTTAAATTTTTTATTGAAAAATTCGAAAATTATGTTTATTTACAACAAATGAGCTTGTCACTACAAAGTCAATGAATTGCAAAGATGTTTTGACATGTTTTTCTTTTTATTTATTTATTTTTTCTTATTTTTCGCAGGAATATAAAATTTGTATATACAGATAGCTTCGTAAAGTAATAGTGGTAGATTCGTTAAAGGAATGTAGACATAGTAATGCTCATATATCAATCTAGAACAATCACGAGCGTTAGCGACGAAGGGATCGCCTCTGGAACGGCTCCGAATTCAGTCTCACTCACACGTTTATACATCACTCTATGCGTCTTATCTTTGAAAATCAAACACAATGAAATACGCGCCTACGCTTCATTTTCCCTTTCCCCATTCACCAAAGAACCGTCGAATAACAAAGCATCCGTGTATGTAAAAAAATACGATACTCGTGTCATACGAAAGAGAACCGCACTCGTCAATCCACGCGAAGACTTTCGACTATTTACAATATAACTCTTGCGTATTCAGTGGTTTTTTTCGACTCGCGCTATACTCACTCGCCCCCTCATTAATTCACTCATCCTCGTTTGCTCCGCGTTCTTTCGTCCAAAAGCGATCCTCGGGCCTCGTCGACGTCGGTATGCCACGCAGTGTTTCGCCCCGCGCTCGCGAATTTGTCAAAACGGAGCGCCGCACACACGCATAAACCTTCCGCAACAAAGCGCTTTCACTTGAGCAATAAAACTCAACATGAGTTAAAAAGTCAAACAGTTTTTTTTTGTATTCATTTTCCTAACGAATCCACTCGCTCTTTTATTCGATTATACAAATCGTTCTTATGATACAGGATTCATTTTTAGAGCAGTGTAACTTTTTTCACTTATTTACGTTTTTTCTTTATTTTGTACAACTAGACACATGCAGATATGAGCATTCGATTAAGCCGACACAGCGATTTTTTTTTTTCATTTTACCAACGGTGAAAATCACACACGTTTCCATTCTGCTTTTATTTACTTATTTATTGTGGAGACAAAGATAAAGTGTAGAGAATTAGTGGTGTTATAGAGTTAGTAATTGAAAATTAGAATGGACAAACTAAAAGAACGAAAATAAAACTTACCAGAACGAAATTGCGAATGATTGCGTGGAAGTAAACACGGATACTTTTCTACTCTGTTTTACTCAACTTTTTACTCGTTCGTAAATACTCGCTGACCAACTTTTTTTTTAAACTAATACTTTATAAATGTAAAGTATTTTATTCTAGTGCCATTCATTGGATGATTTTCTCTTTTAATGTTGTAAAACATTCACAATTTAATTATTTATTTACGAGTTTTAATTACTCATTAACTATAAAAATAAGAATGTCGCTTTTGTTGGTCACCTTTAAACGTTAATATTTGTTACGGATTTGGCTCACTTAAGTAAAAAGCATTAATATTCCAGTAAAAAAGTATTCCAAGTGTTCATGATGAATGGAAAATGATAATAAATGTGAAAATAAAAACTTTCGGTACAATTAGAATATGGCAGGATTTAATAAAATAATAACAGCTGCGATACATAATCTTCCTAAAAAGTGTATAAAATAAATTGATACAGCTCAATCGATATTACATAATATATCGTTGCATGTCGTATTATAAATATAATATACTTATATCGTGGCTCACTTAGGCCAATGAAAAATATACAAAAGGCACGTAATTATAATATAATACGTACTTATAGCGAATAGACATGAATATTACAGTTAACGGAAAATTACGCATTTAAGTAGATTGAAGACGAAAATAATAATAAAAATATAATGAAAGAATGAATGAATTATCGTTACACATGTTTTCTCAAAGGAAGTCTCGGGGAAAAGTACATGTAATGATAAAAATATACATGAGTCGAAGCACTTTGGACGCGGCGCCACAAATCATTGATCCCTTCTACAATTATTGCTGGGCGACGTTAAACTCAAAAAACAAATATACACAACGTAAAATATAATAATATTAATAATAATAATATAATTAAAGAAAAAAAATTGTCTTTGGCAACAAAAAGTTATTCCAGCTTTCTGCCAAGGAATATTCGCTGCGCTGCGCGTGCCTGGTGATCAACAGAAAAAAGTGCCGGCGTACGCAGGCGTGTACGTGAGCACGGGAGCAGCGAGGCGAATATATCGGTTTAGCATCAAGCTCGGAATAAGTTAACACGACGTACAATGTAAAAGAAAAATTGAAACAAAATTGACAAAAACGAGAAGATTTTCGACGAACGTTTTTTTTTTATTTCCTTTCTCATTTTAGGCGATACGTATATAGAATGCATTTCTGTTTTTTTTTGTATTCTTTATTGGCACACTGTCACGTAGAGGGAGAATCAAAGGTAGATCGACCATTTCGTTTTGCGTTTGAGCGCTCCTCGTTAACATCGACCAACGGAAGATCTTGTATTTCTTGTTTATTCCTTTTTTTGCTATTCCTTCAACAATGAGCATGAAGTGGTACGAAACTAAACTCGTCATGCAAGCATCCACCGCGACCTTTTAGTTAATCTCTATACATAATACATCTCGACGGTCGTTTCCTCGCCTCCCTTGCTCTCATTCCCTTCGCTTCACAGGTACGTGTATAAAAATGCTTTCATTTATTCATCTCGCATCGTGCCTATAAGTGTGCATGTATATGTTTGTGTAATATAAGCGCGCAAACGGGGAAGCGATCGTCGAAGGTTTTCTTTCCCCCTCTGTTTTCTCGTTTTCCTTTAATACAGAAATATGGAACAGCCGTTTAAACTCTTTCGAAGCAGTAGTTGCTTAATTCATTGTGCACGAGAACTCACCCCCTTTTTCCCCTCCATTTATTCTCGTCCACTTGGAAAAGTCGGTCTCTTTCGTGTCACCTTAATTATATTAGTCTATCGAGAATAAATTCGCGTGGTTTTATTTAAAAAAGAACGATCGGTATACGGCGGTACTGTATTTTCAATGGAAAATTAAACTTTTTTGCCGAGAAGACAATCTCGTCGATTACTGATATTTTTCGCTTCTTTCTCTCTCATATTCGGTTAATCGCGATGATTATGTCTACTTATATGCATTCGAGTATGAAAAATTGACACCTCGATTGTTCACTCATTCATTCACATTTTGATTTAAATTTTCTCCTTTTCTTTGACTCGTTTGCTTTGGCTGAACGATCGTATTTTCTCTTTACTGTTTTGTATGGTATTTCTGTTTTTTTTTTTTTTTTTTTGTTTGTTTCGTTTTGCGAAGAGTAGTACAGTCTTTTCTAGGATAGGTGAACACCTCACGGAGGAAACAGATTAACTTTGATTTGATCAAGCAATTAATTTGATAGTGTATATAACGCGCTTTCGAACAAATCTAAATAAACGAACGTGTATGACTTCTCGGTAATTAATTTCGCGCTCCATTCCCGTTCACGCGCGCGCACGTCGTAACAGAACGTCAACCGCTGTATATAAAACGAGTGTCTCTCCCCCTCTCTCTCTCACTCGCTTGCCGTGGGATTGATATTGAAACGGATAAGACGCACGGAGAAAATGTTACAATATAGCGATATTCGCTCGTCTAAGTAGTCTTATATAAAAGTTTGCGACGCGCAGTTAAATGTAGGGTACTACTTAGTCGACGTTCTATTGCGTATAAGAAATGATTATAGAAAAATCGATAATGTTCGGAATTATATAAATGTATCATATAAACATTCGTGTCATCGGTAGATAATGATAAATATTATCAGCAGCAGAAACGGGCAGTTTTCATTTCTTTTTCAAGTATTGATTTCACTATTGAGTTTATTGTGCTTGGTTAGTCTTTACAGAGTTGAACAGTGACGTAAGGTTGTGCATAATCGAGAGAAATGCGACGAGATTGTATACAATCGGAAGAAAATGAAAACTGCATCGCTTGGTTGACGTTCTGCGTTCCTTTCTCACTTCCGAATCTGGCACAAGAAGTGCAATCATAGTATCTCTGTGTGTATGTGTACGTACGTCAGAAAACTGAATCGCTTGAAATTATCGCTTAATTCTTTCGCATCTACAGGTATTATGTACAATCACGCTCGGCGCACAATCGCACAACGAGTCAATGAAAATTCAGCTTTTGCGTCAAGTTTTTATTTTTCGTTTGTTTAGATCGTACTTCAGACGCCTGAGGAAAAGCTTAACATCGAGAAAAATATGGGATATATATGTTTTTTGTTTACTTTTTTCCCTCTTATTATCTTACTGCTACGTGTCGATCAGTCGAATTCGAAATAGATTATTATTCAGTATTACGATGTATATTACTACACGAATGTATAGTCGTAATTCTATAAAAAGTCACTTTTCGATTAAACCACGCGCGCACGCTAGTCCGCGTGTACTTTGGCGTTTGGCCTCCCGCCGTTATAGGAATCATCGCTTTAGCAGCTGAAAAAAAAAAACATTATTTTCCTGATTGTATTGTGTAATCCACAGCGAGAGACGTCGTGTGCGCGCGCACGCACGTTATGCATTATAAGACTTTTCGAAGAATCGTTTAATAGGCCGTATTCCCTACAGTCGTAAAGTATCGAAAAGTTCGTTTTAACAAAGTCGAAAAAAACTCCGGTCCAGCTGTGCCGTCGTTGCGTCGTCGATCGACGCTGCTGCCTCAGCTTTCCCCCCGATCGACGAAAAATCGGTTCGTCTGTTGGGAGCTTCTTGTGCTATCGTCGAGTGCGAGATCACCGAGTCGAGGCATGACGTGTGGGTGTTTTATTTGTAATTGAGTCTGCGCCGATAAGATATAAATGCAGCAGATTTCCTGAGATATAGCTCGCGAGTAAAATGGGAGGTGCCCTACGTAACGTTATACTTTGATCTTTTAACCGTAATATAAATTATTTTCTATATTCGACTACTTTCCTATATTATCACAGATTATACGCTGAAACCAAGGTGCATTATATATATATATATGTGTGTGTGTGTGTGTGTGTGTGTGTGTGTGTGTGTGTGTGTGTGTGTGTGTGTGTGTGTGTGTGTATGTGTGTGTGTGTGTGTGTGTGTGTGTGTATGTGTGTGTGTGTGTATGTACTTTTTTTCATCCGCTCCTTATACGTCAGCGTATTGGATTAGCGCAAGGGTTCATTGTTATACGTTCCTTTGTTTATTTGAACTCATTAGTTTTAAGTGAGAATGTAGAATGAATATAATGCGGGCAGTCTTTATAAATTTATTAGTTATGTTTCATTACTCTGATTAACAGACGATATTAATTTTTGATTAGTAAATAATAAAATCTTCAAATTAACCGTAATAGAAATGTGAAATGGATAAACGGGAACGTCTATTTGAAATTGAGGGCACGAGACGGTTATAGTCTATTCTTATCGGAAAACATCATCACTTATTACTTATTAAACTGATTAACGCGTTGTGCATGAAAAATATAACTCCGGTGAAATTTAACGGATTTATTATTCACGTGTTGATAATACTGATGCATATCTCAGGAAATTTGCAAGTACGTCGGTGGCGTTACCGTTATATAAATTAAAAAAAAAAATTGCTTCCCGATGCAATCACAGGGTTTCTCCTCCCTCGATCTCTATCGTCGTCACTCGTGGACGCCGCGATGCTCGATCGAGAAGAAGAAAAAGACGAAGACGATGACGACAACGACGACGGCACTTCGGGAGTTTGGGCTGACTCGTCACTAAAAGGCGAAGAAATGCACGTAGAATCGAATTTAATATTATAATTGACAGGCATACCAATTAATACGTATAGGGTGATCCTGTAGCGAAAAAGGCGTAAAATTTTATCTTACCGTTCTGTATCTTTTCCCTTCGTTAATTATTATAATAATAATAATTATTTTTTTCAATATTATTTTTACTAATAGTTATTACTATGACTCTTAAAACGACATAAACTTTTCTAATTGTAACAGTGCCTAGGACCACCCAGTACATTGATTGTAATTATTTACTTCATTTTTATATTATTCGATAATGTGTGTTTTTATTTATTTTTTTTTCATCACGTATAGAGTACCGTACCGATAGTAACTATTTTTATATGTATAATATTACGCTGCTCGTGCAAAGTTAGAAGGTGTGTGTCAGACTCTATTTTGCGAGATATGACGGGGCGACGCTTTAGATTATTATTCTTCTGTTCGTTCTTTTTTCCTCCATTTTTTTACGACACACCGTATTTTTTTTGAATATTTATACGATCTTTTACAACTATACAACGCCTCGAGCTTTTCAAGCTCGAATTATTTTTTCCGCGATATGCCGAGCAAATATGTGCGTACAAGATTGCATATTTATATATACATTAATAAATTTTATTATTTATATATATATATTTCTGCACACTTCATTTCGAATTAAAAAGTACGTCAAAGTTTTAAGTAGATAACAGTATAAAATCTCGTCTTTTCCTTATAAACGATTTATAGATATGAATCAACTGGCTTGTCGTCAACCGAACTCGACCACGTCGATGGCTTTCCCCGAGCACTTTCGTTGCAATTTCAACAATAAATAAATAAATACACGCCAAAACAACAGAAGTTCATTACCTTTTAATTCCTTTGATAGAATCAATTTCGATTATTAAATATTTCATCTTACTTTCTTTTCGAAACAACCCCACCTATACCTATATATATACCTTGATGCAATTTATATTTTAATCCACTTAAAATGAAACAATCAAGACGTCGCGGCGCGAGTATTATAACTGACGATTTATGAGACGACTGACTGGAAAATCCATGAAAATCGTAAATTATTCATAGATTCGAGGCAAAAACGATCGAAGGAAAGCTCCTTTACGAATCCGGCCGACGGCAGAGCCCCGAAGGATATGCGCTCATGCAGATAGTGATTCAGTTATTACAAAACTAACTAAACTTATAATATGTATAATGTATGCGCCGGAGAGCGAGCGAAAGAGAGAAAGAGAAAGAGGGAGAGGGAGAGAGAAAGAGTGACGTCGCAAGCGATAATAATAATAATTATCGTTTATTTCACATTCGTCCCCTCCCTTTCGCTCGATATGTACACGAATATTATCTTACATAACTCTCTCGCTCTCTTTCTCTGCAATACGTAAAGTCTTGTTATATATATATATATATATACATATATGTGTATGTATATACATATAAACCTCTGTTCGTATTTCTGCCCTCTTTTCTCTTTCTCTCTCTTTTCTTCATTATAAATTACAATACTTTGCCTGTACATATACATCGCAATTGCATATTCCGCATTTTTACTCTTCTCCTTCTCCTCCGCCGCTATATATGTACACACGTGCGCGTTCTCGTATCGCCGTTTGCCAGATCAGCCTGCACGCGAAACCGTGAATAATTTTTCTCTCTTTTTTGCTATCTCTCGTAATTGCACGTCATAGATTCCTTTGAAGTCTCGCGCCGTTACCAATGCGCGGGCCAACGAAAAATCCTTTCGCAACGCCCGACGCATCGATATTCACATCCGGTCGCGATGGTGCGAGCGCGAGCTGACGTCCTGTCGCATTGCGTATACCTATTGTAAACCTTTTGGGGCCCTGTTAAATTCGGTCTCTATCTCTCTCCTTCTTTCTCTCTATCTCTCTACCTCTCTGTTTGCTTTTGCCTGCGTTGAATAATTGATGGGCTACCCTGTTTCGTTATTGATATCAATTATTTTCGCTGTACACGGAAATTCCTAGAAACTGTTTTTGGCTCTCGCGCCTATACCGGCAAGCCTCTCGCGATTATTCTTTTTTAGTTTTCGCTTTCAAGCTTGAATTCGTACGACTGTGTGTGTTTCTGTGTGTATTCGCGCGCGAGCGCTTTTTCGTCCTTCTCGCCTCCTTTCGAGCCGCAGGCAGGAATCGATAGACAGCGTTTTTCTCTCGATATCGAAACCCTCCTGCCTTTTAATTTTGCGCGCCAACAGTTTGCTTCTCTACGCGCTCGCGTTTGTCCCGACAATGAGAATACTTACAGCGATAACGATGAATATTTCTTTGATTTCGTCGAATATGTCTATATAAAATTGCAACGACTATTGGATCTTTTCTAACTTTCAAGCTAAAATATTATACGTATGTTCACGTACAATACAAACCGAAATAAAATATGTATAATATATGTACATAATTTTTTCTTCATCTAACAACAACAAAGAACGAAAGCTAATTCACTGCCCCGAGACTCTTTTAAACCTTGTTTACCGAAGACACATTGCACGAACGAAGAGCTTTCTTATCCTCGTGAACTTTTTCGCGTACACTTTATTACGAAAGGGCCGCGTGTAAGGAAAATTTCGACAAGAGTGCTAAGAGACCTTCAATGTCCCGGCCAGAGATAGAAATCACGGGCCACCGAACACGTAATAGACGGGCTAAACTTTGTACAAAGACGCAATAAATCTTCGTTTTAAAAAGTAATACATCTATATACAGTACGATCATAATCTTCCGCGAACTTTTTCCCTCCTCTCACTGCTCTCTTCCGCCTTCTCTCGTGCGTGAAATAGACGTGTATATTTACAGAAAAGCGTCTTGCCCGCAATGTTATACCAAGGACACGCTCATTTGAAATAGAATTTGCGATACAAAATGTTACTTTATTTATTTATATATAATATATATATATACGTGAGGCTCCATTAGTATCGCCAAACTTTTTATTCGAATAAGTATAGATTCTAAAATTTCATGTCGACAACAGATGTAATTTTTTTATTTAGCTTTTTAATCTTTATCATTAAAGATATAATCGTCCCGTTATTATTTCCACTTCTACATAATTTACAAACGCAGTCGAAAAAATGCCGAAATGTAAGTTCGCGTGTCTCTATATGTGGCTCGCAACTTTGGCCGACGCAGACGGCTCTCAAAATAAATATTTTATCGCGCTTTCACGTTTGACGGCTACAAACTACTGCGCTGAATTATGCGATAAATGATAAACTTTTTATTTTCAAATACAATATGAAAGTTACCTTCATAGAAAAACAGAGTTTATTTTCGAATGTCTTTTCGATCTCTTTTACTAACAGTTGCTGTTAAAATAAAATTTTTCGAAGCGAATTAAATATTAGTTTTTCTTAATTTTCACTTCGACTTTTTAACAGTTACATCCAGACAGCGGCTCTCAGCCGAAGACGACGGTAAAACTTCGCCACGAAACTTGTCGAAAACAAATATTTCAGGCGCGCGCGTGCGCGTGCAGACAAAAGATCTCCATCGTCCAAAAGTAACGAATGGAATGAGCGCGAGCGCGAGAACGGAAGCCGTCTGCGTCTGATCCTTTGTTAACTTCGATTTTTACGTTACATTTTATTTTTCCTCTTCATATCTCGTGGAATAATACGTTTCAGGCCAAGTGGAAACTTGCTCCGGCGGCGGGCCATTTTCAATGGCTCGCCAGCCCTGAAGCTATACTGAGATTCTCCTCCTCCTACTACTCCCCTTATACCGCGCACAATATTACGTTTATCTTTTTTTTTTTGTTTTTATTTTTATTTTTATTCTCTAGTATTTTTCCTCGTTTTTTCTGCCAGTGCGCCGGGTCGCAATGATTCTTGGAAAAACAGAGGCCCGCGACGATGAGGGAGACATACTTTTCTTCGTCTCTTATAGCGATTGCCCCTCGTGGAATTATAAATATAGCAAATGCCGCAACTTTGACGAGAAGAGAAAGGGACTGCGCGGGAATAATCGCGGGGTTTCCTTCTCCAGTGGCTGCGATGAAGGACGATAATAATATTGTTGCAAGTTCGAAGTGCCCGGCGATTTTCTCTTGTCGGAGCGGAGTTGGCAAAAATTCTGAATTTTTAACTGACGGTGTAGTCATTAAACAGAAACTACAGTCGAGAATTCATTTTATATGCAAAAGTTATATTGTACGTTCAACGAAAGGTAAAATAATTGATAGAACTTTTCCCGATATGATTCCGTTGCAATACAAGTGGCCGTTAATTAAACGCGTTAAAACACTCTATTTATAAAGCTCGGTAAAACTGGTTGTTAAAATAATGAAAAATAAATTTTAATAGACGTGACTTTATAATGCTTTCTACGAATCGTTGCTATTGAAACTTCAACAAGCGTTATCGATTAAAATTTTTCTCTCTCGCCAAATCCACTCCACTCCACTCTTCCAGTTTCAAAAGTTATACTTTTACACTCCTCAAATATTTCCTCATCTACGCTACACCCTCGGAATAATTATTCTCTAAATCACGCTTTTTTTATTCCATCGGAGTCCCCCCAATTTATCGGTTAAAAGAGATGTAGAAAGAGCAAACGAAGAACTGAAAAAGCGCACGAACAGTCGTTTTGCAATGCGCGTGTAACCTCAGTCGGTTGACATTCCCTTCGCGTCCAGGGGTTTACACACGTCGACTTGCGTGTACATGATGTGTCAATGTATGTATCGGCGCGTATGTAATAAGTGTGTACGTGTAAGCGCGGTTAACGCTTTTCTTCATACTTATTTAAATACCCTAACGAGATCCTACGAATACAAGGAGTACATTGATAGAAGATTGTCAATACCGTGCTGTGCGGCCCCGCCGTGTCTCTTCCCCTTCACCCCTTTACCTCATCCTCGCGCGCGCTATGGTATACAAATATACGTACAATATACACATTCGTATATGCATGCATATATATTTATAATTTCCGAGCCTCGCGGCGTTAATTACCGCGCGCCTTTCATCCCGTGATCGAGTGTATAATATGTGTCTGTGTGCGAGTGTGGCGTATAGCTTGCATTCCACGGGCGCGCACAGCACGCGAGCTTAACGCGCGACTGGACGACGATGAAGCGAGCTTGCGCGGCTATCCCGCGCGTGAGCAAACGACTCGTCGGCGGACGTGCAAACATTAACCTTATTTATACAGCGCGACAGTCCGCCGGCGCGCCGATTTTAAGTGTATATATATACCGAGAGAGAGAGAGAGAAAAAGACGCATCATCGTGCACACGCGGGATCGGCGCGAGCTGCGAATCGGTCGTTTAGTATATCGTATAATAGGTAGAAGATAATATGTATGATATGTAACAGCTGCGAACGCGAAACACGGAAAAGACATGATGACCCAAGCTCCTTTTGCCTTCCATTATCTAAATATATATGTGTGTATGTGTGCGGCGCGCGACGAGACCGAACTTCATTTTTATTTATATGTACCCCTGCGCCGCAAAAGGTTTACACGCGGTACGATAACCTCGACTCTTGCTCGCTCCCGGCTATGATCAGTCCTCCTCAATATATATACACCCTATGTATTGCGGCGCTCGATTCGTGATACCTTAAAATCTAAAAGTCGCATGGAAGTTGATATTGACTGTCTATATATATATGTATGTATATATAAACGCGTCGCGACGCCGGCTTCGATTCCATTCTTTTGTTCCACAGCCACACGCACTCGCGCAGTCTCTCATCGTATTACGCACACACGTACACGCATACCCTCGACAACATTGAAAAATCCTCGCATATAACACAGGCGGAAAAACACGGCAGGCGCGAGCTTGCGAGAGTCTCTAGTGGAAAAGGTGCGCCTGCGACGAGCGCGCGGCTCTTGCGTCATCATCCCTCGAGGAGGTGGCGCCTGCCCAGGTTCCTGCGGAGCACCTGCGGCGAGGGGGCGAGCAGCTCGAGGCCGTCGTACCTACCGGGGTCCTCGCGCTCGGCGACGCTGCCGCTGCGGCGCAGACTGGAGACGGACGACAGCAGCGACAGGGTGGACTGCGCCCAGTTGTGCTGGGCTGCGAGCTTGCGGCGCAGGTAGCACTCGAGCTGCCCGTTGCGCTGCTCTATCAAGCCGCAGTGGTGGCGACTGGCCTGGCGCAGCTGCCGCAGCAGCCTGTCGACCCGGACGAGCGCCTCGCCGTTGCCCTGGCGACGCTGCTGGCAGTCGTCGGGGCCGGCCGCCAAGTGCCGGCGCTCGAGCCTCGCCCGGAGCAGCAGCTCCTCGACCTCCGAGGCGCGCCGCGCCAGGGCGGAGGCGCGCTCGCCGAGCGTCCGCTGGAGCAGCTCGATGTCCTCCGCGAGCGGCTCCCCCTCCTCCTCCTCCTCCTCTTCCTCGGGACGCTGGTAGTGGTAGTGGCTCGGACGGGGAATGGGCTGCTGCTGGCGATGGCGATGCTCTGGGCTGCGGCTCTAGTTGGAATCGATTGGCCGGCCTCATACGTGCGTCGCCAGCGTGCTCACCGCCGAGGTGCGCTTGACCGTGGCGACGCCGCCGTTCGGCCCGCCTGTTATGTAGTGGGCCGAGAGCGCCGGCGCCTGCACGTACAAAGACTGCGTGCCAAGCGGTTAAAGCGTTAATTAATTGCCGAGCGACGCTGAGAGCGCGCAGGCACACGTGGGTCGGTCTCTGCGTCCGTGTGTGCGTGCGCCTCGTCCGCGGGGAGCGGGGAGAGGGTGAAGCGTGCAATCGATTACAGTGAGCGAGCGAGCGGCTTGCAGACTTCGATTTGTCAGTCGAGGGGGCCGTTTTGGCTAACGTCGCCGCACTCGATGCGGATAATCGAGAGCCGCCCGCTACCGCGTACGTATATGCTGCCCGCTGACCGCCCGACGCGCGCGGGAATTTGCATTGACGCGCTCGCAGCGGACGCTAATTCATTTAGGCGCTTGAGCATCCGCGGTAAGTATATATAAGCATAGCGCGAATCGTCGCCGCAGTGGGAATGTATTTACGCGCGCGGAATTAGAGGAACTCAGCGATTTGAAGCGGGGGGAGCGTGCGCGAGATTTTTACATGTACATACGCGGCTGGACACGTTGAATTCACATCGGGCGAAGATCCGACGCTCCAAATTGATCAAATTTATTTATAATGCCCGCAACGCATTTCGTTTATTAAAGTATTGAGAGAGAGTGAATATAATTGGAATAAAAATTCTTTTCACGTTCGTCTATAGAGAAATATCCAAAGCAAGTCGTCCGTCATCTCATAGTTATTAATAAAAAAAAAATCTCCGCCCACCGGGCGTTCAATCTGAAAATTGCACATGAAAAGTGAAAAGAAACACGCAATGAAAAGCGAACAAATCCTTTCACGCATACGCGGCTCTAAATTAAAAGACAGATATATTTATCACTCGCTCGGCTCACCGAAGAAAAAAGCACATGCACACAGAGGCAGAGGAAATAGGTCAACAGGAGTATATGTGTATAATAATTGACGAGTGAAAATTACCTGTGGCCCGGCTCCGTTCAGCGTATTCAGGTTGTTCATCCGCATGGCCTGCGTGTAGGGCGGCGGCGCCGGCGTCACCCCCGGTATGGCCGTGTGGGGCGCGTGTCGCAGCTGCTCCGCCGCCGACATCCTGTGGCAAATTTACAAAAGGTGGTCCCCACATATAGTTGTATGCGTGTTTGTGCGTATAGACCCTATACTCGTGACTTTGCTAAACGAAATTTTTGTGTCCGGGTATTAGGGCCTACGTATATAATTAGCCGCGCGCGCGCGCGTACAGGCTATATATATTGGTTCTACGTCATAGAAAACAGAGATTCAAAGTGGCTGTGTCGATTTCGGATTAGCCAATTCAGCCCTTAAATGAACAAATACAGTGATCATAATAGAGTTATCTCTACGATACAGCTGATAATTATTATAAATCAGTATACGCGTCCATTTAGTTGAAATTATGTACGGTAGCAAACCAAACCGAGTCAGCTATTATATTATTCGTTGAGGATAATTTGATAAAATTCAAATTAATACTATATATTATACTAATTATTTTACATTACGCGGCCCACTCTCGCCATTGGCTTATTGCGACTACTCGTGCAAGGTGCCAAAAGAATTAATTACTCAATGCGGGGCGATCGATATATTGTAAAAGCGCTGATCCGTTAACCCATTTCCAACCTCTCGCCATCTTTCTTTCTTCCCTTCCCAACGTACCCTTCCTCCCTGGTGCTCTCTTTCTCTCTATTTCCTCGCCGAAATTAGATTCCCCCGCGCGGTATCTATCTGCTATAGTACCGCACCACCGGCCTTTAATTTTATTTCTCGCAAAAAACTGTATTTCTTTACCGCCAATAAAAACGATTATTATACTGGGTAAACCCCGTTCTCGTAGCCGGCGAAATGCCTTTCGTTTATGCGCGCGCCGTCAATGGGATTTACCCTCGAAAAATATCCTGACGCCGGGAATTAAGCCACGATTCTCCGGTTCGTTTGATCGTTATTTGAGGAAATCATTCGCCTCCGCATTTCGCGCGCCCCAGAAATCCTTACGCGGCAAAATCTTTATAGGCAGCTATTTTTCCTCGTGTTTAAATTTAATTCAGGTAAATTGAGTCGATTCCGTTGCGAAAGGATTTTTCTCGAGGATTTTGAATCAAATTTACGGTGAAGAATTTTCCAAAAAATTAAAAGACTACGGACTAGTTATCTATAACATATTCATCGAATTATTTCCAAACTGATAATCTTACCCCAATTGAAGACATTGCTTCATATTAGAAAGAATATAGAATAGTAATTTATTGTAAATAAATTGCATTTACAAAAATGTAAAACACATGTAAAAGAAGAGATAAAAATATCAGTGTCTATCTGATTATATTGGTTTCTCTCTACTCGCACTCAATTAAGTTAGTAACGGCCAGCAGCTGCTTAATTCAATCTCCCATAACCAAATGATCCATGTAAAAAATGAATTCCTTCATTCTCTCTCTGGAAAATCTCGGCGCGCATAACCCCTCGGAGCCGCTAATTCTTACACATTAATAATACTCACACATCGTACCTGAGGTAAGCGTTGCCATAGGCCGCGTTGAATCTGGGATCGATCCCGGCCGTGGAGTTGGCTTGCACCGGCGGCGGCGTCCCGGGTCCGCCGCCCCCGAGATTCATCGAGCTCAGGCCGATCTTCTTCGAGGCGAGTATGCTCGATGGAATCCGGCTGAGGGACTCGCGCGATGCTCCCATTCCTTGCGACGTTGGCGGCATGTAGTCGCGCGAGTAATCCACGTACGGCACGTAGCCGTTGTTGTTGCTGCCGTCCTGTAACGCGATAAGGCGCAGGAGGGGGGAACCGCATTAGCGTTGTATATTATATAGATATGTTACGTATATATGTGTAGTATACGTGCGGGCGACGGAGAAGTGTATATACGAAGGGGAATGAATATGTGCGAATGTTTGGCAGCTGATTGATGTAGAGGTGATTGGTAGGTGTGTTTAGTTAATAATAATTGATTTTATTAACGTGGATCGCAGGTATTTCTATATTTATGGCAAACCAGTTATAATGGTAGAATACATCAAATTAACAATATCCACGTTTATTTGATTATTTCAAATTGGAATATTCTTCGTTTACTTATACTGCTATTGAATTTCGAAGTTGAGATCTAATTGGAGAATGAATGAAATTGAGAAAGTTCAAATTCTGCACGGGTCGAAACTTCGAAAATAATTGAAATTAAGTGAATGAAAGAAAATTCGATTGGAAATTCAATAACAAAAATTCAGTAATACCAAACGGTCGAGTGATTTTCATGTCTGCTAAAATATAGCCATTTGTCGTTGCACCGCAACACATGCAGTTATACTAACAGTAATTATAATTACGCTGAAGCACGAGAAATCCACCATATTGTTAATACACCAGATTAGAGTGAAATTAGATTTTGCGATTAATCCACCAAACAGATGAAATAACTTTCATATAAATGGACGCGCGCGCTTTCAAATGTATGCTTACAATAGTTCCAACAACTTTACCACCGTATACCAATTTTAGTGTAATAGACGAGTCCAGTATTAATGAAATTTGAATGTCAATTATTCGATAATTATAATACACATTCATTGCTCCACATTGACATTGCCACTTAAATATTTTAGCACGCGAGTGCGATACGCGAGTATGAATTTATATACCTCCATGAATTCCAGCCATCATAACGAATATCAAATTTGCAATTACAAATCTTGTTACATTTATAAATTTCCAATCGGCCCAATATATAACACTTTGATCGAGAATTTCACCTGCGCAGAATCCTCCATAAACATTCTCTGTCCCGATTTGGTATATTTCACGTTGTAACCCCGTCTGTCAATAAGCGAAATAATAAAAAGCGCTTCGGCATCCAGAGGACAAAAGCAGTAGCAGCAGCAGCAGCAGCAGAAGAGAACTAATACTCACGTTGCTCTTGGGCGGGAAGGAGGGCTCAGTGTAGTCGGCGCTGTATCGAAAGCCCGCGGCGCTGATGGGCGGCACAACTGGCCCGGCCAGGGCCAGCGCGTTCACCCCCCTGGTGCTACCCTCGCCCTCGCTGTCCAGGGCAGTCACGCTCTCGGCGTTACTGACGCTCGAGCCCGCGCGAATGTCAGCCTTGACGTCCGAGAGATTGCTGCTACGGTCGCTTTCTCGGTAACGGTCGGCGTTCGAATCCGTCTCCTCTGTAATTCATCAAAAGCTCTCTCTCACTACCATCACGCTCGACGTATGGGTGCACACACACCCACACACATACGCGCGCGCGCACACCAGCGAACGTGTGTGTGCGCAAGTGGACGGTTTTTTTTTCTTTTTTGAAGCGGGGACACGGACACGTATGTGACAGAGCGTCGGCCACAAAGCTCGCACCGAGCAGTGTTTTGACACTGGCCACTACTCACTTTTTACGCGCTGACGTTCCATTACGATGTCGAACGCCCCCCCTCTCTCTCTCTCTCTCTCTCTCTTTCTCTCTCTCTCTCTTCCTCTTTTTTTTGTCGCAGACTCGCATCGAGGGGGGTCGATTATTTCGTCGTGCGGATACGCGTGTCTGTGTATACGTACCACGGAAATTCGAACAGGTAAGTGAAACTCACTTCATATAAGTGAATACTCGCTTATTGTAAGTAAATATTCATTTATTTGAAGTGAATTTCACTTATCCGAATTTAGAGGGTATATATTGCACACGGATAGAAAAAATGTAGACGAGAGGGCCGATTTGCCGATGACCGCGATACATCCGAATATCTCTATTGATTTTTTTCGCATTCTTTCCCGGTCCCCCTCCCCCCCTTTGTGCTCTTTGTCCTCTTTTGTTTCGCTGATTAGAGTAGAACGAGAAAAACATCCGCCTCTATATATATATATATATATATATATATATATATATATATATATATATAGACTGTCGACCCTCTTACCGACAGATTTTCCGCGCCGATGGCACGCGACACGGTTCTTTGAAATTATTAATGTGCACGTTGAATGGCGGACGGTCACGCGGTTGACACTTTCATTTTGTTGATGGCTTCTTTCTTTCTATCTTTCGCCATTCGCGGATTTTGTGCTCCGGTGTATTACTGCCACGCTCTCCTGGGATTTCCAAAGGTTCGCGATTGTCCCGTCGAAACCTGATTTCCAGCATCGATGCTGCTTTTTTCCGAGTAATTTCGGACAGCAACACCACAGAAGAGCACTCCGGCTAATTAGGCCGTACAATGAGAGTACAGAGCGCAAGACGCGCGGGCATCCGGGATATTCGCGCTGTTTCGAGGGCCCCGTTATGGGCGGACCGCTTGAGTGATAATGAACATTCCGCGGCGATTAGCGCGCGTGCCCTCGTTCTCGAATGTCGAGAGCAATAGGAAAGCAATCGCGCTACTGTTAGCCACCTGTTGATGTAAAATGCGCGAATTCGTTAAGTTTCGCTCGGCCGTGAAAAGTTACCATCAACGCGCGCGTATATACGTGTGCTTGGCGTATAGTTCGTCGAATTTCTCGCATACAGGTTTCGACCCCAATGCCCGCGACTGTTAATTATCATTACATCAGTACGCTTTAATTATTCGAGTTTTCCACAGTTGGATCGAATTCCGGTCGAGGGCACGCGGCGTATTCCCCATTTATAGTTCAGGCGTATCATAGTTTCGGAAATGTGAAAGTCTAATTGATCAGTATGTTGACGAATTATTCAGAATTACAGTATTTCATTTGAATAAACTTGAAGCACCAGGGTGTACGCTGAATATTTAAATCATTGAATCAAATATAACCGAAGAGTAATGAAAATTAATACGTAATTCAGACGTTTACCGGATCTCGCCGTTAAAATAACAAGCTTTAGCGCGCGAATTTCACAACCGTGTACTTCAATCCAGGATAGCCCTCTATAATTCCGTTATACGATCGCACTTTAATCGCTTTCCTCCTTGTCCGACGTAACTGGCGTGGCGTGTCATAACCCAGCGCAGTGCGAAGACAAATTTATATACATGCGCGCGCGCGCGCACACACACACACACACACACACACACACCGACAAGTGGGCGGACCATTCGACGTCGGCTGTACTTACGCATGTCGTTCTCGTGGCCAGCCTGGGCGGCCTTCGGCTGGGGCTGCTTGCTGATTTTCTCGCGACAGTGGAGTATGAGGATGACGATGATGCCAATCATTATCACGCAGACGACGAGGCCGACGACTATGAGGATGAGCTGCCAGTCAACTGGAATCAACGCTGAGCGTCATGCCTCGTTTAATAAACACATGTAATGACACGAGTGAGTGGTGATGGGTGTTGGGAGAAGTGAGAGCGATGATTTCGCGCTCGCGCTTTCGTTTCGGGTATAGGTTTCCAAGGGAGTGGATTTTATTAGGCGCCTATATATATATATACATGAATTTTTTGTTTATTGGAGCTGAAAATGAAAATGAGGTGATTACATGAACTATAACGTGTAAAACTTATTATAATTAATTATCTTATAGTCTAGAAAATATCTGTTTGCAGTCGATCTATCACTCACACTGCGGGAGGCCACTTTGGTGAAAATAGGATGGTTTTGTGAGGTCTTTTTAAGCGAACGATTTATGATGTGCACGGAGGGGTATATGAAAACGCTGCAGCCGGAAGGATTTTAAAATGATGTGTCACAATAATTTTTCTGCTTACGAGATAATAATGAACGGGTGACTGAAAAGAGCGTGGGAGGCAATAACTATTTGTCAAATTAAATTATCGCATTAATGTTTCTATGTAAATTGCCGGCGGAGCGCGCTGGCGGCATTATTGACGCCAAACGTTTTCCATAATAATGCAAAGCACGAGCTCGCGAAATTTATCGACGCGTCGTTATATCACTTTAACGAAACCAACTCTCCGTGACATATTCATTTGTTTTTAATTTACAGCACTTTATAAATATTTATAAAACTCGGGAGGAAGCGTTTGCCCGCGGGCGCGCTCTGTTCCGGTATCGCCCGCGCGCGCGCAGTTCAAACGAAGTTTATGCGGTGTTTTGAGGCAACAAAAAAAAAATAGCAAAAACAACGAAACAAGTTAATATCGCACGGCTCGCGTGAAATATAAAAAAAGTATTTGCATAGTGTTTTTCATCTTTCATACAGCAAACGTAGAGCGCGGAAAATTGCTCCTTGATTTTAATAAAGACGGTGCCCCGCGGTGGCATATCGTTTTTCATTCATTGAAAGAGTTCCGAAGTAATTTCGAAGTAATTGCCCTCGCAGGTAGCGCAAATATTATTGTCGCGAAATGAAAAACCAACAAGCTTCGGCGCCCCGAAATTAAGTTGCAAAACATACATACATTAAAAAATGGAGCTACTAATATCCTCGTAATAATATACTTTGCACGGGGTTTTCGTTGATTGAACTCTAATCAGGTTACGTAACTATACGGGGTCGATATTATTTCACTGTTACGCGGAAATTAAAAGCAAACAATTAGTTTCATATATAAAGTAGACTCGTCAAACATGATATCCAGAAGGGTCGGCGGAAATGTTTTACATATATTCAAACGTAAATAATTTTCCACATACTGCGGTGCGTAAAAGTAATGTGATTATAAATTGTATGCAACGCCTGTATGATAAAGGGCACTTTACAACATTATTAAAATGTACTTGTTATGTAAATGTAATTATTGTTTAAATTTTGCGAAATGGATGTATATGTAATATGAAAGCAAACCGTTTTTGAAAAAACAACCGCAGGTAGATGAAAACTCGCGATTTTCAAAAGACACGCCTAAAAAATGTATTCCGCACGACATGTTCTTCCGCGTGTGCAAACCTCTGCGTAGTAATATTTTTGACACTTTCAGACTCTGATGCTACGAAATAGTTCATTACGATACGAGTGCTCAAAGCAGGTGATTTCCGCACGAGCATAGTCGCTTCGCTCGAGCGACAAAAGAGTAGCGAGTGCGGATATATATGCCTATATACTATTTTTTCTATCAACTTGCGCGAACTTCAATTTTGCGTACACGCATTTGCGTCGTGAACTGTTACTCTCCCGCAATGTTTACATTCCCGCTCACTCAGCTACTTTCCCACACGCTCTATCAGCCTGCGGGAATGCGTCTACGCAAAAAATTGAACTTTGCGTACTATGATTGGAAAAATATTTCGCCTAACGCACTGCACAGCATCCCAGATCACGCGCAAAGGGCCATTTGTAAAAGAGGAAAACATAGTTCGTTAACTAATTGATCCACGGCTTAAAAGAACTTTAATCAAAACTACGAATGCGCACATTAACAGCGATAAAAAATCTCCCTTCAAGAGCAGAAAAACACGGTTAAACAAACAAACAGTATATAGCGAAACAACAGGGGATATATATGTACTCCATCCCTTAACAAAGTTGAAACGACAGAGAGCGCGCGCGCGCGCATTTGCGGCACACGGCCGAGCTTTCGCGTTTCAGCTCAGTTACTCGCGCGCTCTCTGCAGCGGAGAGCCTCGTATTCTCTTCGCTGCACAATACGCCGCAGAGCCCTTTCTCTCGCTCCAACTCACCCTCCCTCCTCTCTCTCTCTCATCGCATACGTCCTCCACACACGCGCGTACGCACACACACACACACACACACACATACACACTGCAGCAGAGGCAGGCATATATAAGCGCACGTGAGAGCACGCGTGAAAACTTACCGTGGGTAGTGAGCTTGATGATGGCGGAGTCGGTGCCGTAGGCATTGGTCACCGTGCAATTGTACTCGCCGAAGTAGGCGGACACGGGCTCGAGGAGGGTGACCGTGCTGACGACCCGCTCGGGCTCGTACTCCTCGTGCCTGTAAAACGGGGTATTGTTCGACGAGAAATTGAGCTCGCGCCCGGCGAAGCTCCACACCACGGCGTCGGCACGCGGCACCGATATCGCCGTGCACTGCACCTGCGCGGACCCGGGGAGGACAAAATGCATTGTGTTATATAGATATTCTCTCTTTGTTGGCGCGTCCTTTTTACTCTTCTCTCTCTCTCTCTCTCTCTCTCTCTCTCTCTCTCTCTCTCTCTCTCTCTCTCTCTCTCTCTCTCACTCTCTCCTCTCTCTTTCTCTCTCTCTCTATCTATCTATTTCTCTGGGGAACGTTCTCAGCCACGCTCTCGCTTCCTCTTTCGCTCGCGCACAAAGGCTTAATATCCGGCGAGCATTAACGGCGGCTCTCTGCGCTATTTGCGGGACTTGGCGCCGTCTCGGAATCTCGCGCAAGGCAGTAATTAGCTAATCGCGCGACGTTATCCAATGCGAAGGAATTTTGACAAAGGAATGCGAAAAACCGTTCGCGGAATGTAATATTAGTTTTGAACGGCTTTGCGCGAATCGTATTAGATTTGACTATATGAAGTATAGCGCGGCTCACGCATGAAATAGATTTTTTGGAAAATAAAGCTTACGCGCCCGAGCGCTTTCTGAAACTTTTATCTGATCGTTCGATTGCATGCCATAACTTGTTCCGGCGTACTTTTAGCTACTGCGCATAACTGCAGCTATAGATTTCCAGTTAGTTCGTTCGGATTGTAGACTGTAAATTTATACAGCGTAACTCTTGCGAAAGATAAGCGACAGTAATTGGACATAGTGGCGTGCGTTGCACTGAATAATTTCAAAGTATTCAATGAGAATTTATCAAGTTTTAATTTCAAAATAATAATGACTTTGATGTATTTTCATTAGAAGTATCATAAATCGATAGTGAACAAATAAAAAAATTGTTTTATTTACTTTCTTAAAATATTCTCATAATGTTTTCGAATAGTTGAAATCACATGCAAATTTTAGATTAGAATTCTTCTTTTTTACGTTCAAATTTTTCCACGATTGAGTTTATCATTATGAATTGCATTATTCCCGAAGTTTACTTCTGACTATACATACTTTACTTTTAAGAAGTATAATAATAACTCTCCGTGCTATTCAAATTTGATATTGGTAATTTTTTGTACACATCAAATGTATCCTTCACGCTATTTGTGTCAACTCAAACAATTTAAAAAAGTCAAACTAATATTGCTTTATGTACATTTAATAATAGACTTTCGGCGACCAAACAGTTTTGGTATAGTATCCTGTTTTGTAAAGACAAATACAGGTGATGAAAAAAGTATACTCCAAAATAATGAATTATTGAAAATTCTAGCGCTCGCTCGTAAAAACACGTGTTCCCCGCGAAGCGAACCGTCGGAAATTCCGTCTGCCTAGAAAACAACTCCCAGAGGCGGCTAGCTACACAGTGTCTACGAGTTCAATAGGAGAGAGAGATATAGAGACTGAGTATATCAAAGTAGCGCATAGTATAGCACTGCATCAGCAAAAGTAGCGCGCATACCTTGACGAGGCCCTCGTCGGGCACGTACTGGGTCCTCTGGGATATGATGCTCGGCGGGGCTCGTATGTAGATGTTGGCTGAGCCCGTGAGCTCGGGGAAGCCGGGCACGTGCGCGTGGCAGTAGTAGCGACCGAACGTCTCCGGGCGCACGAGCACGCTGATGTTCGCCGTCCTCGCGATGATCCTCTCCGAGTCCTCGTAGGTCCAGTAGATGTCCGGCCGTGGATTGCCGTCCACGTCGCACTGCAGGATCTCCGTCTCGCCGTAGTGTGACTCGACCGAGGTCGGCGGGTGCCGGAACTGGGGGCCGTCTGTCAAAAATCATCGGAACAATTAGTTTGTCGTTTAGTATTAAGTGTAACTATAAGCGGTTTATCGATATACTGTACAACAGACCCAAAACATAACAGTCAAATGTAACTTGTATAGTTTGAAAAATATTGAGGAAAAAATGCGACGTCCCGGAAAACTTGGACTGGGCAATGCAGGCACTTTTATCGTCGATGCTTTTTAGATTTCTCTTTCAGGGATAATGCTCTTACAAGCTGAGCTACAGAGAGCTTGGCTATTTCCTTTGTCGAGTACGTTTAAGTATACGTTGATCGTGAAGCGTGTTACCCTGCATCAAAATATAAACATTTTCGATAAAGAAAATCGCCAAGCCCTCTTTGTAGCTAAAGATTGTAAGAGCGCTCTCCCGGAAAGAGCGTCGTCCAAGCAGTTTGAGTCTACACGAGTGTTCTTAATTAACATCTTTAAGGGTGCCTTTCACTCCAAAACTCAACTTTTATCTATATTTACCTATAAAAAAAATAGACATTTAAAATAGTGTGTAAAAAAGGGAACAATTTTCTAATTTTAGCTTCATTATTAAATCACAACAACATTTTCATTATTTTATATTAAAGAAAAAGTATGTGCAGTGGTTCACCGTGGACTTTTATTTTTCATCGCATGGAAGAATTTAAGGTAATTTTATTTTTTAAGACTTTTGTACAGTATTTGTAAGCTAACTAGGACTAATCTTAAATTTTATCTATGTCAACCTATCATTTTGTTTGATATTTCATGTATTATATTGATGAGAGATTTTAGTTAGGCTATATATTAATAGGTAAAAGTTGAGTTTTGGAGTGAAAGGGCTATGACACAGGAAAAGGAACAGCACACAGGTATAGGATTTAACATGGGTTACTATATCTATATATACGAGAAAATCTTGTTCCCTATACCTGTTCCTTGTGTATATAGATATAGTAACCCATGTTAACTCCTATATCTGTGTGCAGTTCCTTTCTCTGTGTCACAGCCCAAAGGCACCCTTAATAAGAAGCTGTAGTGAATAGATTGTTTTTTTCTAATGAAAACGCCAAATTTGATACTAATAAAGGAAAAGCGAGGAACAAATAACAGTCATTGGCAAAGTTAATTGTAATTCTATTTGTTTAAAGAACTTGTAATTCTGTATTACGTTAGCGTATGGGACTTTGTTGAAACATTTCTTTCTTGTGAATGCAAAATGTTTAGATGAGAAACTTATTTCATTCAACTACGCTGGGGCTCCGTAAATTTTAAGTTATGAAACATAAGCTCACTCCCTTACCATTTAAAGTTTTGTGCCCCAACTTTCTCTTACCGTGTACCTCTTGAAAAACTTAATTTATAGCGTTGTAAACATACTGACTAAAGTAAAGAATAATATTTTCAAAAGAAAATATATTAGCGAATATTTGGAAGAAAAAAAGTAAATTGGAACTTCTCAATTCGCGATTCGTAATAATTATTGGAGTCAGTCAGGTAGAATAACGATGACTATAAATAAACTCATGTCCCTGGTAGAAAATAGACCAACTTCGTTGGTTAACATGTTAATAAAGTGGAAGCATTTTTATTTAAGATTAACATCGAAATTTAATTAAAACTATTTAAAACTACCACTATATTTTAAAGCATCTACAATATAATATTTCCACATGTATAAATAGTTATTTTTTGTCGATAATAGCAACATAACCGTGGTGTGAGGTTTTTAATTTAAAAATTGACGAATGGTTCGCCAACGGTTGCTTAGCATTTCTACCAGGGTAGTTTTGAATCAATTCGAAATTTTCAATATTTCACCAAAAAACGAGCTCTTGGAAATACGCGATATTCAAATAAAGAGTCCGCGAGTTTTTACGACCAGCTCTACCAAAACGGTTAATTCTTTCAACGGTTATTTCGTTGTCATTTGTACATCGTATCTTCTACTTTTTTGGTTGGTCGTGGCGCCCGCTCAAACAGCCTCGTCGATATTCCGAATAATTAGAGTGAATATACACACTGATAATTGCGCACTCGCTCAGCCGCATTGACAGCTCGGTCGGCATATCGAATTGTTTTCAAAGTACGCGTCGAGTAGCGGAAGGGGGGAGAGCGAGTGAATTCAACACATTTCCACTGGCCGCGCGCGTGTTTATTACATCGAGTTAAAAGGTTTACTCGCGGCTCATTAGCACGCGGGATGTAAAAAAATAATGACATTATTATTTGAGTTCTGATGACTTTCAATCGATTACTTTTAAAAAGCCGGGAATTAGCGAATTACAAGCGAAGAGTATAAGCCAATTCAAGAAGCTGGGATGTCTGGTTGGCCGCGAGGGGATGAACATTGAAATTGAAAGAATATTGGAGAGAAAGGGGATCGAATTAAGCGCATTGATCGAAAAGCCTGACCGATGGTTTTATTGACATTAAGGGGCTAATTATTCCGTGATATATTGAGCTGAAATTAGCAAAATTAAAATTAACGAATAGTCGCGTTCTCCTTAAGAGGGTGTGGTATTCATGTACTCTGTTTTACCGGCAGAACACGGTAAATTCTATATTATTAAAATAAATATATCGAATTACGTCTTATAAAGAGATAGTTGCCCTGCGCAATGTAACAATCTACCAGCCTACACAGTTTTGAGCTCAAATATCAACGGCATCCTAAAAAATTTTGCAAACAAAAATAACTGAAATTTCGTTCGCAAAATTTTTTAGGGTGCCGTTGATATTTGGGCTCAAAACTGCGCAAGCTGGTAGATTATTACATTGCACAGGGCAACTATCTCTTTATAAGACGTAATTCGATATATTTATTTTAATAATATAGAATTTACCAAGTTCTGCCGGTAAAACAGAGTGCATGAGTACCACACCCCCTTAATAGTATCCATTGTATATACAGTCAATCTATATACTCTAACAATTATCCTTAATTTTGTCCTAGACGTAATGAATAAAAAATTTTCAATAAACCAAATAATTTAGAATGACTTTATTGCATAACCTCATTTCTATCCTTTATTTGTATCTGCACTTAGTATTCCCATCTAATAAAATCTGCAGTTCGCTCTTAATTTCGAAATTTAATATTTCTGAATTCAATATTATCCGATCAAAAAATCAGGCGTACTCGAGCGAGGAAATAAAGTTTCATCGCGATAACGAACGACATCCGCGTATGCATGTGTGTCAATCACCGTCGGAGCACGGGGGAGGCACCCTATGATCATTCCAAAACAATGGTTAATTGAAATCGAATCGAAAACCCAGCGGTAAATCCGCCGTCGCGTCCTTCATATATAGGCACTAACGCGAGCCTCAAGTGCGCGCGTATTACAGCTCGATGCTTTAATTATAACGTCTCGACTCGTGGAACGAATCCGCGCGCTCGGTTATTGGGATTCATCGCTGATTAGCCTTTCAGCTTATTGCTGTATCGCATGCGCGCCGGCATTTAGTCGCCGAATAATACACGCGCACACCCTTTTCCCTCTCTTTGCCGTTTTTTTTTTGTTGTTTCCATCCGTCATCTATTATATATGTGTAAGATATACTCACAGGTAACGTCGAGCGTTTTGGTCTCTTCGCTCTTGCCGACGTCGTTGTTCACCTCGCACTTGACGATAGCGTCGTGGTAGTCGCGCGTTACGTTGTGGATGACCATCTCCGTCTTGTAGTCTCCCACGGCCGTCTTGTCGTTTATGTACCATCTGCAGACACGAGAACAAGAGATTATTATCATACGCGTGGAAGTGGAATGGCGTGGGTTTGGAATTTTTGTTCTTCTGGAGAGATTGTGGATCGAGGGTATTTTTATTTTTCTCTTAAGGAAAATTGAATCTTATCAAAAGGGGTGAAGGTCGTCGTAGTATACGCCTTTTGTAATTGTGGGGAGTGTATGGCAAGTCTTCACGAAACGTTGCTTTGCTTCCTTGGGTATATACTCCCAATATATGCTATACAGTATACTCATAAAGCATAAACATTATTTTTCTTTTCATTTAGCGGGAAAAGTTTCGATACAATAATGAAATCATTACCGTTTGTTATCACTCCGCCCTTCAATTTTCCAAAGCGCCAAACTTCCAGGAGTCACGTGATCATTTATAAATAAAAAGAAATTGCTCGGGCAACATATAACTACTTCTCGATAGTTGGCTTGGAAAATGCGCAAGTTGAAGAAAAGTGTGTGTGTGTGTGTGTGTGAGAGAGAGAGAGAGAGAGAGAGAGACTTATTGCTCTGTCGAATTTCCGGAAGAAAAATTAGAAAGTTTACTGACGGGGCCAAGTTTGACGGATGATAAACTCCAGGGACCTCGTGATGTATAAAGCTCTCGCAACTTCATCCGGCGCCGAGTCAGAAGTAACGCGCGTATATACGTATAAACTCTTTCCGTATTCGATCCCGCAGCGCGATCGCGCCGGTAGTACACGCAACCTCGACATTTACGATGAAGTCAAAATTGTTACCAAATGGACCTATCGTTTGTGCTCGGGAGGTCAAGTTTTCTCCTCGTTATCTTGTCATGAAAGTATTGGGGGGAGCTTTAATGCGATGTGGTGTTTTCTGAGTTACGGTAATGCTGCAACATTATTGGTAATATTTACTGTGTAATATTTAGGTCCGTTCAGTGAACTTTATAAGTCCGTATTTCTTTAATAGAAGCTGTTTGAGTTAATTGTTTAGTTTTAGTGGCTGCGTGATGTGAATGTTGGTACTTTCTCCCCAAATAAATTATCGTTATCATCCGTAGAATCTGACAGAAATATTGTGCAACCTATCTTCGACAACAAGGCCTAATTGGATACTATAATTAAGTAATCTCTCTCTTGAAATAATGATACCGCATATATTTCATACATATATGTATAGCATAAGTTAATACGTACAATATCCAGTCGATCTTCAACGATAAGAACCTGCCCCTAAAAAAGTGTTTCCATCTCGAAACGTCGTAAACCGTATTCCATTCCATTGAAAGATGAAAAATTTTTCCTCATTCAACATGTCGCCCTTATCTCGTTTCACTGACTCGACGTGTCGCGAAATCCCGTGAAAGTCTGCGCCCCCGCGAGCCGCACTGCGGCATATAACCCATCCTCGCCGCGAGGAAAAATGCCTTCCGTGTCTCGCGGAAATTCTTCATACATTTTAACCGGGGCGCGATAGCCGCCAGTCGCGAGCGCGCCTCCCCCTCAAGGATAATCGCTCGAGCCGATTATATCTCGAGCTATACGTGAATCAACATAGCGTGCGCGGACGCGGGCGAGGCCTGTAAATATCGGCGTATTTACGCTGTGTAAATAAATATAATCTATTGCCACTTGTCGAGGGCACGAAAATCAGGGACAAAAGAGCGGAAAGTCTAAAAAAGTTAGGTACCTATACTGTCGCGCGTATAATTACAGCGCGCGTGCGCAAAGCTCGACTCAGGGGACAGGATAGCGAGTAGGCGAGTTTTGAAGCTTGAGCGATCGACGCACCTCTATATACATCGAAGAATGTCGTTCTTATTATGCATACTCTCTTTTCAATCTATGTCATATAGAAATTAGATTATTCAAAGTGCTGACCTTAGAGGCTAGATTTGACATTGTTGTCTTCACGGTATCGATTAAAGTAGTTTATCACACATATATAGCAATATATATAAGCTATTCGTAATGAATTTTTTTTGTTTTGTCTTTTATATTTGATATAACCAGATCAAGTTTATTCGAATGGTGGGTCTCTTAAGAAGTAGAAAACATTTTTTTCGTGCAAAATTACGTAGTATTGGCGCTAATATCAACAATTAATTATTTTGAAATTTCACTAATAACACGTCGCTTCTTTACAAATTTTTATTTTACATGCAATTGTATCGATCAAAGTCTTATTTTGTTCCTTATGAAATTTGAGGGCAGGTTCGTTGTAACGATATTGTTGTATAACCGATCTGAACGGCGCTAGATCTTATTGCTTATCGAAATTCCAGTGAATTTCGTGAATTTTCGATAAACAATGAGATCTAGCGCCGTTCAGATCGGTTGTACAACAATATCGTTACCGCGAACCTACCTCAAATTTCATAAGGAACAAAATGAGACTTTGATCGATACGATTGCATATATAATAAAAATTTGCAAAGAAGCGACGTGTTAGTGAAATTTCAAAATAATTAATTGTTGATATTAGCGCCAATACTACGTAATTTTGCATGAAAAAAATGTTTTTTACTTCTTAAGACACCCATCATTCGAATAAACTTGATCTGGTTGTATCAAATATAAAAGACAAAACAAAAAAAATTCATTACGAATAGCTATATATATTGCTATATATGTGTGATGAACTACCTTAAAACCTTTGAAGCTTTGAAAACCACCTTTAACCCCCCCCCCTCTCTCACTCTCTCTCTCTCTCTCTCTCTTACGCTTTTCTCCTTATTTCTTTCTTTTTCCTCTCGATGGCTATCTAAAACTATCGTTTTTCCGTGACCGAGAGTAGACGCTGTGCGTGTATGTGTGTAAGTATGTGACGGAGTTGTTATACGTTTTTCCTAAAATTATCTGTCAAGGAGATGTATTTTCAAAATAAACTAAATTATATAAAATATTTTCATAAATGGTGGAGTAAGTATGGGAGTTACTATGTGTGGTTAACATAATATTACAGAGTTTAAATCAGATATAATAGATAGCATTCCCACCAATTAGATTGTACATCTTGATCAATTAAAACATATATTTTTATTAAGATTCACCATTGGCTTTAAAAATTGATCATTTAAAATATGAACATAAAAAACATAAAAATCATAAAAAAACATCACAATTTCGGTAAAGCATACGTGATTTACTGACATCCAATTAGAACATACGACTACCCTGGTAGAAAATTAATCATAAGTTGGCCAGAATATGGCTAAGCCATATGCTGGTTAAGCATATTCTGGCCAACTTATGGTTAATTTTCTACCAGGATATTTATTATTGTATTTAAAAATAGGATACAGTAATTCAATATCTATACTTTATTTGAATTTGTGTACGTCACAAATCATCGTTATTGATGAGAATTTTATTAAAGCTAATTAAATTTGTTGCAATTTATTTCCTTTTTAAGTTTTAATCACCGTTAAAAGAACACGATATTTTATCATATTATTATTATTATATTTAATGTAATGTTGACATTTTTATCAAAAAATGTCAACATTACATTATCCAAGTTGAAAATGATGAATTCATTTGTCAACAGTGAGTAGAAAATCAACAAAATTCGTTCCAAGCGCGCGTCATCATTGATTCACAGCAATAACTTGACGTAAGTACAGGCAATTTGTCTCAATAAAGATACATGCCCGAACGCAATCAATCAATAGCCAACCGAAAAAGAAGAACAAGCGCGAGTACGCGCGAGTCTACTACACTGTACACAATCCAATCGCCCATTCAAATCGCTGCACGCGAAACACGACTTCCGTAATCACTTGGTATACCTAATTTGCGAAAGAGTTTCTCTTCCCGCGCACGTGCGGCACATACAGGCAGACAGACAGACAGAGTCACGCGCACAGAAGCAGTAACATACATGTACAGAGTCAGACAGACACATATAGGAGAAAGATATATAGATAGATAAATTTAGCGTGACTCACTTGTACTCCGTGACAGGTGGATTGGCCTCGGCACGACACTTGAATCGAAGTTCCGATCCCTCGCGTATCCGCTCGCCAGGCGCGAGCCCTGGGTGAATCTTCAGTGAAACCTTCGGCGCGTAACGGACCTGGACAGGAATACAAAGTAGTTTAAAAATTGCGCTCCATTCCTCCCTCTCTTCTCCTCTATCTCTATCTCTCTTCTAGCCGAGGGCACAAGGAGGATGAGAGACAGACAGATAGAAAATCTTTCCGCCACAGGCGTATATCTATATCTATAGGTACACATGCGGTGGTGGTGTTCGTTAGCGCGAAAGTTCGCCGTTTCCTCTGTGCGCGCGTGGTGCGGCCGCTTGGCAGGCCGCGAGCGTTCCTTCCCCCGTCTATCTCCGTTTCTCCTTTTCGGGCCAAACGAAGCAGCTGGGGGAAGGGGAGAGGAAAGATATAGAGAACCAAACGCGCGTAAAGAGCCCGCCAGCAGGGTTACATACGCGTCTATATATTTATATATTATATACATAGGAATGATCCCGCGCGTCGAGCAGCGCAGTTGCAAGATGGAATTTCTTAAAAGTTGCGGTAAATTCGACTACTTTATATGCGAATTAGAGTTCTGGGTCAACAGCGCGGCCGGTTTAAAAAATAGATCCAGGGAAAAGAGAGATAGCGCGCTCGCCGCCGGAGGTATTATGCATACGAATTATAGGAAAGCGAGCTCGAAGTGCGCACGCGTGCCTGCGCGAGAGAACGACGGCTCAAAGTGGAAAGAGGGAAAGGGAGCAAGTTTGGCGAGCGATGCCGCGGTGTTCGCTCAGCCGAGTAATTCTCGAGTAAGGATAGACAGACCAGTATTCGCGACATATCCCCCTATACAAATGTCACAACAAATATCATTTAAAATTAAGTTTATTTGCCACGATATGAAAAAGAAAAGCAGTCAATTGGACAATCCAGCGGTATTGAAGATTATATCACTACAAATAAAATCAGCTTGAGACTGGAAAAATGAATGTATAATAAAATCATTTTTAAAACAATTTAATTCTGGTTAAATTTATTGTCAGTTCCAATTTTTAAGTAAAGTAATTTGTTCGCTAAAAGAAAGTCACGCTTCTAATTTATTTTAAGAGAGGGATACCACTGTTTTATTCGTACAATAATAGATTGAAATGTTATTAAACATAATGGGTGCATGCATTTTTTTATTTGATTTTCCATTTCAGCTGTCATTTGAAAATGCCTCGTAATAGTGTAATGACAAAGCTGTAAAATTCTTTTGCAAGAAATATTCCCTTCATTGAATTTTGCATTTTTTTTTTTTTTGACATTCGATAGCAATCGAAATTGCGTAAACTGTATTACAGTTATTCAATTGATATCAAGTAAAGTCTATTGTTGATTTGTTCAATAATAAACTTCTATATGCACAAGATTTTTCGAAATAATAAATAGTAATTTTTTTCATGAAGTTGTAATTCGCGTAAAATAAAATCCATTGAGATCGCCAATAGACAAATATCACGTTGGAATGATAAATAATTCTGACTGTCCAATATAATTCGTCACCGCAGAGTTCACATAAAATGCATTATTTCGATAATTTCTTTTGACATATATAGTCATGCGATTTAGATACTGTCCCGGAAAATTCAAAAAGAAAAAATATCAGATTTACGCTGTCATCAAAACGAAATACCAATATATCCATTGGCATCGGCAGCCTCTAAAATCGACTAACCCATCGTTTTAGTGTACATCGAATTTTTCCCCGCCAATTTTCCCGCACCTGCCGCACGCGCGGCAGTTAAATCTATCAAACTTTCTCCCCGCCGACGCAGAATGGATCAACGATATATATATATATATATCTCGTTCAGGCTCTCGGGTTAGCTACCCATCTCTTTTCAGACGCAAGCGTACACGTTCCTCGGGCTGCCAGCGAGTGCTCCCATCGCATTGATCTGAGTCGAAAAGCTGACTTTCAGATACGAGCTTATCTCGAAATGGCCGCGATAATATCTGAATGCTTTAAGTATTAGTCTAAATGTAAACTTCGCACGAGTTTATGACGCTTCTTTCTGGGATCTCAAGAGTTTTATAACGTGCAATAGGGCGAATGCAGTACTAGCGGAAGTGTGCTGTTTTTTTGTATAGCCAACCAGAGTTGACGATTTGATAACGCACTTGCGATCGATACTCCGCGACCAATGACGTTACAATAATTTCTTTCGCGCAGTCAAATGAATTATCGCGAGAGAATCATTTATTAAGAATGCCTAATTGGGGCATTTTCGAAGCCCGGCGATGAGGGCGCGGAGAATATATTTAAGCGAATGCGCCCATGTGACAAATAACACAGATATATACTTGAATGCCATTGATTAATCGGGTTATTCGAAAACTAATTTCGGCGACGCGGAAGGGTATTGGTATATATGTTTTTAATGTCATCACGCTGATGGCAATATAATTACTCGCCGATAGTAACTTTGCCGCGCAGTCACATTTATTATCGACTGATGATCCCCAGGATTTAATCATCAGCAAACCGAAGTTTAAGAGCTTTCGTAATACGAGTTTTATCAAACAGGACAGTTCATTTAATTACTCATCAGCGTTGATGCATGCGCGTGCCACAATATTACTCTTCTACTCGCATTGTATAGATGTACATAATATCCAAACGGCAGCAAGCTATGCGCCGCTCAATCAAACCTCTATATATATAATACGCGTATGTTAAGACGTACCTCGACGCGCAGCTTGGCGGTCTGTGGCGTGCGATCGGCGGCGTTCTGGCTCTGGCAGGCGAACGTCGTGTTGTCGTGCTCCTTGCGCGGCGTCACCGTCAGACGGGACTTCACCGTGACAAGCGGCCCGTTCTCGTACGGGATCTGCTCCGTCTCGATACCCTCTTGCAGCACTGTGCCCAGGCCGTCGATCCACGTGATCTGCGAATGCAAATACAAAAGGGGATTATGGTTATATTCGTGTTCTGGCGGTTGGAACTAATATATATATATATATATATATATATATATATATATATATATATATATATATATATAGTGACGAGAGTTGCAGACGTAACGATTAACATATATGTTGTTTGAAAACGAAAAATCTGTTTGCTATTCGTTGTTTATATCACCGACGCTCGTGATTCATAAGAGGCACACAGGAATGTTGGTATACGATTGTACGAAATGGATACTTCACTCTTTAGAATAAAAACGTGTACTTTTATTTTTGACGTTATTTATCGTCACATCTAACGAAAATACGTCCAGCAAGAATATAAAAAGATTTTTGTTATCCAAGTTATGACGTTTCAGCTTTCTTTGATAAACATCAAATTAAAGTTAAAAAATTCCACTTTTTTTATTGAAAAACATAACGCTGAACATTTGAAATTCCGTCTGATGTAGAAGATAAAAATAGCTTTTATGTGTTTGACTTATGTAAGGGAGCGGGCTGAAAGAAATGCATACATCCATTGTCAGTTATGTGCCCGACTAGACTTGGGCTATTTCTACTACTTCGATATAAATGCAGATGCGGCCGCAATGTAAAACTATGAACTGTACAGAGAAAAATCCTGAGATTACGTAAATCCAAACATTACGCGGAAAGAGCCCGCCCTAGAATTTACTTAACTCGAGTTGAGTGAAATTTTGCGCCGGAAAGTTTAGCAGATTTAACTTAACGTGAAGCGACATTTCCTCAGGATTTAGTCAAAGCTACTTAAGTCCCAAATTTGGCTTAGCTCGCGCTGAATGTGATTTTCTAGATGTAGATTGATAAATTTTTCAAGCGTAACTAGGTCTGCGAGCTGCAAAAGTAATGTAAATATTAACTATCACAGTTGTTGTATTAATCAAGGCATTTTTAAGGAAATAATCTTTCGCTAAAAGCTGCACACTACTGTACAAGATTAAACTCTAACTTTTATTTCCTCGCCGAGCTGAGATCCGCGATAGTCAAATGTCGTACAAATGACCTTTTCGCCACCGCGGGGCACAAAGAAACTTCTCGAATGGCAATAATCGTCGGAATAAATTCACAGAAGCCGGCCATTAAAGTAACAACGACTACCTCAATAGCCATATCACTCCACTCCATTTTTAAATCCCGCGCAGATTACCAAGTAAGACTACTCTACTCGCACAAATCCAAGCCGGCGTCCCTCTGAGAGAAAAAGAAAGTATAACCTCGAAAATAACTCTACACCGCCAACGCACAGCAGTATCACGTTCTCTCCACACCCCCTGTAGCAGCAACATGCGATCAAAGACGGTTTACGCGCGAAACAGCTCTCCCTCGAGATTATTAGCCGCGCGACGCACGCACGTTATTTCGTTGCGCGCTTGTGTTACGACTGTGCAGGTGGCGCGTATTACGTAATGACGGTCGACCCTCCCTCTCTCGTAACAATTAAAGTGCGCGATTGCAATGCGCGCGCGAAATCGCCCGGACGCAAGACTAATGGCCGCGTGATTATAAAAGCCCGAGCGAGCGATACGAAGTGCTTCGACGCGCGAATGCTAATATAGAATGGTCGTGTGCGGTGCGGGCAACCTATTGGAAAATGGACGTATTTTGCGCACGCACCGTGTGAGTGCTATGATTTAAAAAGGTTTTATTGTTTTTCGCCGGGTGATTTGTATTGGTGGTGGCAGTGTATATTGGGAGGGAGGAGAACGGGTTGATGTTTCGGCGGAAAGGATTTCATTTGTTTTACCCTTGGGGCTGGGCTGCAGTGAAATCGATACACTCGCTTTAGCGGGGAAAGCGATGTTATAGTTATCGCAATTTCAGCCTGTGTACGCCTTTTTATAGTTTGCCTGACGTTTCGCGCGAGGAATATAGCTAAATAAAATGTATACATTGTAGAGTAATAGCATAAATACCTAATTTAAATTCTGCCATCATAAGTCTAAAATAAACTGACACAAAACGTATCAAAATTTTTGCATACACATACACACACACATAGTAGATTAAACCGTGCCGCAAAAACCGCCTCGCTTGCGCTTGAAAAGCCACAAAAGTCGCAAAATCGCGATCTCGATTCCATTTCTCACCGCTCCCTAGCGTCTTGGTGAAAAACATGCCGCATCGATCGTCGCTGCCTCATATACACTTGAATAAACGTCTCCCTCCTATTTTTTATAATACAAATATAATCCAGGGAGACGGTTGTCGCTGTAACGCGAACGCGCAGCGCGCTTTGATCCTCTCCAAGCGCGTTCGCGCCGCGACATGACCCCATTGCGAGACAATCTCACGAATTTCTTCATCTTGGAAAATGCGTTGTGTGCCCGCGCTCCTGCGACTATCTACATACGTGCGTATGTACGTTCACCTCTGACAGCGGCAACAATATCTCTCTCATACTCTCCCGCACGGATATATAACATATAAGTATCTGTCTTCCTGCCAGGCGCGCGCTGCTTCTTGTAAAGTGCATTACAGCGAAAGCTACTTGACCGGAATAATGTCGAGTTGTACCCCCGCCATAATATGCATTTTCTCTCTTTCTACTTCGCTCTCACACCCTCTCTCTCTTTCTCTCGACTGGCTTGTATTTCTATATACGCAAGCTCATATATACGTATTATAACGACGACAGGTGAACAGTTCTTACAAGAACTCGCTGGGGACACGGGTTATTGCGCTGCTGCGAACAGAACTATATACGACGACGTCGACAACGACTTCTTTGCCCCGCGCGCGCTCCTCTTTTTTCCTCACGATGACGCGAAATTGCAACTGGAAATAGATAGGGAGAGGGGAGTTCTAATGGGATTAAACGATCGTGATTGCGCGCATGGACGGATGAAATTCCGTGCATTCCTGTTCTCCTAATTCGCAGCAGCATCCGGGTATATTCGCGTCCGCAGAGTGGCGCGCGGACCGCTGCGCTTCTGAATGAGTAATTTCACCATGATCGGCTTAGTATTGTGCGAGGCGAGCGACGATTCGAGTGATAATACGCGTGTAACTTTTGCAAATGCCGATTGCGTTATGGGGGGCGGAGGATGATTTGAGCCCGTTACGGGATATGACGATTTGTGCGTATATGTATATTATTTAGTTTATGAGTTAGCGCGAAAGTTGGAGATGTGGGCGCGAAAAAATGTATTTGTGTAAATAATAGACAAGTTCAGAAGACGCGCGCGCTCGAAGTTGAAGGAATAACACGGGAAGTCTTAGCAAGTAGTTACGTACGGAATTAGTCAGACTTTGTATAAATACATGCAGACGCGCGCTCGTATGTTATTTTGCGTGCTTTCCACAGTTGAAGTTTACCCAGGGCTTAAGTTTCGCGATAGTAATAAGCCGCTGGAACTTCGCGTTCTCGATTACCATTTTGCAGCCAGAAAAATGTATCACTCGTTTATATATACTTTCACTCAAAAAATACTATGTGATTTAAGAAAAAAAAAAAAAAATAAATAACACGCATCCTCTTCTGTGCTTCTTTCTGATCAATGGCACACGCGCATGCGACGCCATTTTGCTTCTTACGTACAAACATTCATCGTGGTTGTAGGTTCGCGCGAGTGCGCGGCTTTCACTGGCTCGCTTGGCCTTTCAAAGAGCTGTGTTGGCTCTTTCCGCGTGCCCGAGCTTTTATCGCGTTATTTTTTGTGGCGCGGATATGTGAGGGTCCAAGCGATGGGAATTCTGTTAGTTACGGGCGTATGGTCAGATAAGGGGTTTCGTCGTGTCGGCTTGTTTTCCCTTATTGAATACTTTGCGACTGTGTATACGCTTCTTTTTTTTCTTTTTTTTTTGTCGATAAACGCTGGTGCGTTGTAAGCTGTTAATTCGCAGAAGACACGTCAAATCATGGTAACTGTTTCGCGAAGAATAGGCTTTTTTGAAAAGTCACCTTTGGAGTGGTGATATAGGTATCTGATGAACAAGAGATTTTCTTAGACGTTGACGTTTTAGGGATCACTGAATCAGAACATATGTGTCTTTTTGGGAATGGCAGTATGCGTGTATGTGGGAAATTTTGAACCATCAAAAGTATCGCACTGAATTTGAAAGAGAATCCAATAATGTGCTTATTAAGTGAGGATATCTTGCCAAGGCAGAAAGAGGATTTTCTGGTGGTTATGTAGTAAACTAAATATAAAGTAAATGGTGGCGGATTAAAAACTAAAAAATGGTTGACACTCTATATAGGGTTTTGATTTTTTAAAACCGCCCTAGTCGTAAAACTTTACTGTATAATTTAGTTTTATTTTTTTATATATATGAGGACGGTATAACAAATATTATGCCTTTGTTAATTACCAAAATAATGGCCGCCGATATTTAATTGCCTTGTCCTGCACAACCTCGCCAAAATAATGAATGTGTGGAAATATTTTTTTCACCTTCGCGGTATTTTTTTTATTATTTTTTCCTGCCCGTGCAAAAATGTTGAATATTGCCGATTGACATATGCGTGTGCAATGTCCGGGTTATTCGATCGTTGGCATTTTTTCCTTTGCACGCCGGTTCGTACAGCCGTAAAAGTTGGGTATCGGGAATGTGTTTGACGCTCTATAAAAAGAAAAAAAAATTTCAACTTCAAGCAGCGTAATGTCGGCGACCCAGCTATATACACATGTATTTCGAATTAAGTGATTTTTATAGCTTTTTATGCGACTTTATGTCTTGGCCTTATATGTATATATGTCGGAACATTACTAAGATTCAAGAGACTGGATATTTAAGTGAAAGTCGTTTTTTTCGAACTCCACACTGTGATGGGCTGCATTAAAATTCGGAGATGTAATTTTAGCATTCCTTTAAAGTAAAACCTTTTAATATATTCGTATTTCAAGAGAATATTCTTTAAATATTCATAAACTTCTTTTTTTTACGAAGCATATGGGATTTTTCGGCTACATAAATACATTTAGTTCGATCCAGTGTAAAAAGGACTTCAAGATCACTACCACAAAAGGAAATGTATTATTAAATCGAATTACAATTTTATTAACTGATTTAAAAAAAGAAGGGATTTGTTTTGTATCTTTTTTCTCGATTTTCTCGACGAGAGAAAAGCCAGCTTGGGGATTGAAATCATTCCCATTCTCATTAATTAACTAGAGCTATAGCTTGAGAGGAGGGCTCACCGCGCTTCACAAAGATTCCGCTCGGCCGTATTTGCCCATGCACAAAGGCGATCTAAATTATCTGGAGAGAGCCAGAGTTGATCAAGGCGGCCAGCCTGGGTTAAAATACCGACAAAGTCGAATTTTTCCATTAGGTAGCCAGAGTATTTATTTTGCTTTTTTTACTAAAATATTTTACATAAATATTTTATATAAACGTACTTGTTATATCACAGAAATGCACTTGTCGGTTAATGCATCATAGAACTAACGTAATTTACATTATCTTTAATATACTATCATACTATAGCGCTATCACTATTCTGATTAAGCTCTAGTGAATGCTATATACGTCACTTTTAAATTTATAAAAAGATGGTAGATATCTAATTTTAAATACTAAATGAGTAAAGGTCTGCGTTAGTATTTTTCCCTGTAACCCCTAGTTCTCTAACATCACACACCTACAGGAAGTTCTAGACTGATTTTTCTCTCTTTAATTAGAGAATAATACTACTAAACATTTTACTGTTTACATTTATTATCTGCAAATATGTTAGATATTATGATGATGTCCCATTTCAGATAGAGGCGCTCGCGCTAGATTCGCGATAGGTGTATTGTCACTGCTTAATGAGACAGTATTCAGTGTAGTATCATCACAGACTACGATGCTAACCGGATTACCGTTTATAAAAATTACAAGCAACTCAAAGTTTTCCAATCTGAGCTGCAGCGGTGATTTTTTTCATGAAAATCGGCTACTGCAGCGTAAGTTTAATAATAATACATGTACTTCAAAATAAGGTTTATATATTTTTACAGTATATCAATTAATTTACTGTTTCTTCCACGTTTTAATTCACGCTGATCCACTGCAGCTGGAAGGAAGGATGTCGAGCTTGTTAATCGAAAAGGCTCATTAGCGCCTCCGCGCCTCCCTCGTGCATCGTGACCCGGGCGTTATTGCGAAAATCACTCGTACCTTTTGAATCATCGCTGGCTCTCGAGTGCATGTGCGCAAGCGATAATTGACGCTGGTTATCGGTGTATACTACAGATTTACCGTGATGAGGGAGGGATGGAGGCATCGAGAAGTGTGCGGTTGGTAAAGAGAGAACGATTGCGAGGCAGCATCTATTTTTTACCTGCCGGAGAGCAAGGCTTTGAGAAAATACTCATTTGAGAGCTCGAGTTTTATGGTTTATGGTAAAGGGGCTGAGTTCTTTGATCAAGATTGGGATATTTGAATTACTCGTGTAATGAAGCGGGCACAGGTACAGAACGTCGGTTTTACGCATTCAAAGTGAAGTCTTTGAAAATTTTAATACGGTTGTGTACAACGAAATAATCATGTTAGATATCATTTTACGTAATCTCGGGAAATTCTGCACTGCTTCTTAATGACAAAATCCTAATGAAAGAAAACATTTAGAAAAACTTTCAAATTGTTAGTAACAGTAAAAACTGTAGACGCATATTTCACGCTTTTTCTCTGTTTTAGATAATTCGGACGAAACCATGATTATTCGTCTCAAAAGTGCTCCAACAAATCATTAAACTCACAATAGGACCGGGGGCTACACGAACGATACCAAAAACTGTCCATCAACCTACACGCATACCGTCATCGCGACTCATCTCCCATCGTATCACGAAGATTGTTCGGACGTCCGGCATCGGTAGCTAGATATACGCATGCGTATACAATAACACGTAACATATACAACATCATCCGATATCCATCCAACGTCGAGCTACAGGCCCAGAGCCTATCAGTCGCACGCGCGCGGAACGGACTCTCGGAATGGAGCCAAACTATTCGATGCATGCCCTCGAGGAACGCAAGCGCGTGCACTTCCAGCGGGATGAGGAGGGGGGACGGGGGTAGTAGGAAATTATTAGCTACGAATTGCCAAGAGCGAGAAATCGATACCTCTCTCTCCTCTCTCTCTCTCTCTCTCTCTCTCTCTCTCTCTCTCTCTCTCCCAACTACAAACGCGCATCGTCTGAGCGGATAATTTATATGGCTTGTGCTCGCTTGTCGCTCGTCTACGATAGAGCCACGCAGCCGGCTGTGCGTCTCGCGACACGTATTACAGTAGTGTTGTATAGAGGCGCCGAGAGAGGGAGAGAGTGGGAGAGAGTGAGAGAGATCGTCGTCGTCGTCGTCGTCGGAGAATTATTGAATCGGATGTTCGGTAATCGGATTAGCGCGAGGTGGAGAGAGCGAAACAGCAGCAGCCGTCCCGGCGCATTAGCCAGTAGCTCGGTGTAATCGAGCGAGCCGCGCTATATATACTCAACCCTAATGCATATTACATCTACGTGGGCCACGTCACCTGGACTCTCTGCGTGTGATTTAGTATATATACATGTGGAACTTATATAGATGAGTTTTCGAAACGACTCGCGCGTTTTGCGTATTATTACGACGACGCCATCGACGTATAAGTATGCGAGGCTGTAATTCGACGAGCGGCGAATTCGGCGGGAGAGCCAAGTCATGTAGTACACGTATAGAGAGTGCGCGTGTGCGAGAGAGAGAGAGAGAGAGAGAGAGAGAGAGAGAGAGAGAGAGAGAGAGAGAGAGAGAGAGAGAGAGAGAGAGAGAGAGAGAGAGAGAGAGAGAGAGAGAGAGAGAGAGAGAGAGAGAGAGAGAGAGAGAGAGAGAGATGGTACAGTAGGGAATAACCGGAATTTCGGGTGACGCGGGAACAGCTCGGAATAGTTTGCATTTTAAGGAGGATAGAGAGGATCATGAGTTCTCGGAAAGGCAATTATCGCGCGGTGAGCGACGAGTTTATCTGCGCCAGATGAGGCAATAAATCAGAGATGCGCGCTCGTGTATAATACGTCATTTTTATTTTTTTTCTAACGAAGCAGACTAGAAACTCGTAAATGAGCGGTTTTTTTCAGCACATTAATGAAGTTTTATGGACGGTAGCCTCATCTGCGCTCGCTCAAGAGTGCGGGACTGGATTTCACATTGAAAACGAGAATAAATATCTGCGTTCTTTGGTAAAAAGTGCGGCCGTTAAGAGGTTACCGAACGCGTATGTCGGTGAGGGACCTGCCCATCGCGTGTTTATTTGATTGGAAATAAACTATATCTGCTCACATACATAGTCATAAAAAATTTATCGAAGACAAACAAGCTCGTCAAACGACGGGGAATTCGCGCGCGTGAGCGTGGGAGAAACTGGCGTACGTACTATATACTCATAAAACTAAACGAAAATCTCTGTTTTCAATACTACTCGCCGCCTACATACGTGTGTATGACATAGGGCGCGTATAAAAATATTCAAGCATATAGAGTCAAACAGTACGGGCGCTGAATTGTATACAAGCAATTTATTAACAAAGTTATAGAGTGAAGCGGTAGTTAAATAAACTCGTTCCAAGGTAAATTATATACATGCCATGCCTATCGCGAAGGATTAGCCCATCGGCGATCCATCGAGGAATCAGGGTCAATTAGGAGGCAGCCGCAGCCGTTACCGGGTGCAATATCTAACCGCGATAAACGATCGCGTCCACGTGTTGGATAATTTCGTCTCGCTTCTTCCCCCCTTCCCAGCACTCTTCATACTAGCGCGCGCGTGTGTGTCTGTGTGTGTGTGAATATATATATATATATATATATATATATATAAACACACTCGCTCGCAGGACATAATATTTTCCTTCGAAAATGCGCGTACAATGGGTCCCCGGTGTCGCGTCGTTAAACACAACTCATCCTCCGCAAGTAGTTCCCTCCCTCCCCCCTCTCTATTTCTCATGCGTCTTTTCTCCCCTTTCCACCCCGTAGCTCGCTCGCACGCTCCCACGCTCGTATATAATATCTCCCGAAGCCGGGGCAATAGAGCCGCATGCCTCCGAATCGAATCTCCGCCTGGGTGCGCTCGCGTCTGTGTGGGTCTCTGTATGTGTGTGTGTGTATATACGTACATATATGTACGTGTACGGCCCGACTGCACACATACACATACACACGTATACACATTCGGTGGGGGTCCCGTCATTAGTTTGGCCATCCTATCGCCCGGTATATCATATTAACGAGCGCCGTTACCGCCTCGTGGATAACGAAACTCTCTCTCTCCCCCTCTCTCTCTCCCTCTTAGTGTGTGTGTATGTGTGAGCGCATGCTCCACCTGCAGGCTCCATATATTACGGGCTATTTATTTAAGGGCCGCGATAAGAACTGCCGTGCATTAGAGCGAGCGCGGGCAAGCCGCTGCCACCGCTGCCTCTCTTTCTCTCTCTCTCTCTCTCTCTCTCTCTCTCTCTCGCACTCTCGCGTGTGATTACCGGCGCTCCAATTTATTTTCGGCGAGCTCCAGGCTGGTGCCTCCGGGAGATTTTCCGCCACGCGCTTGAGCCCCCGATTTTCGCGTTCATCAACGCGCAAGACTACTTTTTCGTACTGCGCACGGCTAGGTTGCATTTGCATGCAACGATTTTTCCAAGGGTGAGGAGAGGTGGGGTTAGAGATGATTGGGAGATTCTGCTGAGTCGTGTGAACGCGTGCCCCCCCCCCCCTCCACTCACGGGAATTAAGATTTGAACGTCTTTTCTCGAGGAGTCTGAGTGTGCCTTGGAAATAGAACGTGTGTGGAAATAATTTAGACGCGCATTTTTATACTTTTAGCCTTATAAGAAAATTGTTTAGAAGCTTTTGATTATTTATATGTAGGTATATCATCAGCGGCTTCTATCCAATTTTTTTACACACACACACACACACACACACACACACACACACACACACACACACACACACACACACACACACACACACACACACACACACACACACACACACACACACACACACACACACATATGGAAGGGAGATATTTTACCTCAATTTTATGAAATGAAATTTTAAAAAAGACTCATTTTTAATTTTCTCTTGACATTTCACATTTTGAAATCGAAATATTCAACTGAAACTATAAATAAACATACACCCTGGTAGAAATGTTAACCAGAAGCTATAGTTATTTTTCAGTTAACTTTATGACTAAAAACGAACATTGCTTGTATTTCATAATTATGTACCACTCCACTGAGAAAAAAAATTGTGTAATTTTTATAATACTTATAGGAAAATTTACTATACTGTAGCGAAATCTCACCACAAGATGTCAGTTTAATAGTTTTTATAAAACAATATAGTAATTTTTATACTTTCTCGAAAAATTTCAGAAAAAAAAAAATTTTCACCGATTTTATTCGTTTTATTAAGGAATTTATTAAGAATAAACAAATCTGATTAAATTATATTAAATTTAAACGATGAAAAAAAATCTTTCCGGAATGGAGAATCGAACCTGGGCCTTCGAATTGACAAGCGATCTCCTTACCATTTGCGCCATTGACGAACATACTTATGATGGTGAAATTCGAATCGTCTAGGTATGTTACAGTATAACAATACTTATAAAAGTGAATTATTCTTATCAAACTTTAAAAACAAATTGGATATATATGGATAATAATCTATGGATAATTGTCTAAGTGTTGACCAAAGTAATTAATAAAAAAAACTTATCTATACTATATCTAAAGGAAGTTTTCTTCAACAAAATTGCAGGTTAGAATGAGTCGGCGCGATGTTATGTTTTGATGGTAGCGCGCATGCGCAGTGCAGTGCGTACTCCTAAAATTACTATACTGTACAGGAAAAATTTTTATCTAGTATAATAAAATTTACGAGTTTTCTAGGTAAAATTTATATTAAAGTTTTGTAAAATTTATGAAATCTAATTTTTATCATGCTGTTTACTTTTGTATAATAACTTTTATTAACTTTTTAGTAATTTTTTCATACTTTTAGTATAAAATTTATTAGAATTTTAGTAAATATCTCACTTGTACGATCTTGTGGTAGGATTCTCCGCACAGTATAGTAATTTTACTTATGTATTATAAAAATTATAAAACTTTTTTCACAGTGTCCGAAATAAATTATGGCATTTAGACTTCATAAAACATGTATTTTAAGTTGTGACCTTCACAGAGAAAAATTATTTTTATAGTTTTATGTTAATATGTTTTTGTTTCTGTAATTTGTATGTAATTGTTATATTTTTTTCAATGTAAGTTACTTAAGCAAACGTCAGGATGACACCACCCATTTGTTAATGGGAAAAAGTATATAATTTAATTTAATGAGCCCGTAGGCTTCCCTTCCCCGAGGAAGGTAGGAGCAAGAAAAGAAATTATTTATATTAACAAGTTGGTATGTGAAAAGATGTATATTGTTTGCGTTTTATGTATTCTTACCTATCTTTGATGATACAGATTGGTCGCTCGGGTCGTTTGACAGTCCACGTCAATCAGTAATATATATATTTTTTTATACACATATATTAATGAGTAGATATATATCTATATAATTGTATTCTTTATTCGCCGCACTTGGTGTATACAATTTCTTTATATTTATATTCCGGCTTGCGGTTTCTTGCACTTTCCGTCTATGCGGATATACTATAAAATAAATAAATTCTACCGACTGGCGGTTGGTTAACTTCCCATCAATGTGGATTTATAATGAACTGAATATAATAATAAAAATTACGAAGTGTTCCTCCGGACTAATTAACCACGCTCGCGAAAGCTCTTCACGCGACGATGAGCGGTCTCTCGATAAAGGAGTAACTGAGTAACTGGTCCACGTTTCACTGAGTATTTAAGAGAAATTATTTTATTTTGTTTTCTCTCGCCTAGCTCGCGGTCTATGGTGTTGAAATCTATTAACGTACCATAGACTCGGCACGGCTGATAACAGCACGAGAGAAAAACGCTGATAATCCGTTTCCCACGAATAGTACATTACGATACGGGTGTGGAAGGTGATTATTTACCGCAGGAGACATTTGTCGCACGAGCGAAGCGAGTGCGAAAAGTCGAATGCGGTAAAAATCACCTTATGCACCAGTGTCGTACCGTATTTTATACCACGAGAGTCGAATAATCATATTAAAGTTATGATTTTGAGGTTAGAATGGTGTAAATCACTTTTCCTGGTGTTGCTCATCGAATGTTTCGTATATTATTTCGGAGCCCACGTTATATAAACGCTAGAGAAAAACGCTGATGTTTCCCAACAAATTCAATCTCTCATTTTTATTCTGTTTCTCAATATTAATTATGGCCAAGTTCAGGCTATGATATTTTTGTAAAAGAAAATTGAATTCGTCACAGTAATAGTAGAGCTTTTAGATGAATTATATTATTTTTGCATTATGATTTTTACTAAAAATTCTTCCATTTAATTAACACGTTAGCTATAAAATATGGTTAATTTCCTATCAGAGCGTACGTCTCCTAAAATGGATCAGTAAATTTCACTGTAATGTATAGTGATTGAAATTCGATAAAACAATGTTTTACCGTAATCCCAAAATACCATTCGTAAAAAGTTGTACGTTAGAGTTGAAATAGTGCATGAAAATACTCCGCCAATCGTACAAATATATGTACCCAATACTGAAATTTCCGAGTTAACGATAAGCAAATAAATTCAACCAGCATACTACTCCCGTATTCAAATTTCATCGGGTCGACCCGCACGGCGCGCCGCCTGCCAATCGATAGAGGGTCTAATTTTTCGTTTTTCACCGGCGCGCACTGACCTCATCAGCCCGCGCGTCCGCAGCCGCACCGATAACGACGAATCAATCCGCGCGCGACGCCTACCGCCCTCCTCTTATCTCCGCGCAGACGCGCTCGCGCTTAATATATCCGCGTTGTTTCCACTCGTCTGTCGTCGAAAGAAAGACTTGCACTAGTCTCGACAAGTCTACTTTCCCTTCTCTCACTTAATGCAACCCCGAGAAAAACTCCTTGAATCTGCAGCACGCTTTTTTTGCTGCCACTCCTTCCCTCTTTCTCGTATTCCTCGAGACGCTATGCTTCGGGGCAAATCTCCCTTTATCTCTCTCCCACTCGCCCGCTTGCTTCGCTCCTCGGCCCTTTTTCTCTTTTTAACCGTATCTATATATACGACGTGTGCGCGAGTAGTCGGGGGCTACGGGTATCTCTGTTTCTCTCTCTCCCTCTTTATTATTCCGGCCGTTTTCCGCGGTCATAAACAACATTATCGTCGTAGATTTTAGCGCGTGTGCACCCCCTATCCCCCGAACCGTCGCCAAAGGGGCGAACTGGAATGGAGAGAGAGCGAGAAGGGAAAAAAGTCCATATATAGACATATATATGGCAAGTAGCGCCCAATCGCTTTGGAAACTAATAAGGAACTTTCCGCAGGCGTCCATTCCAATTCGCGAATGGAAAGTTTTGCCGTGTACATGTATAGGTATATATATATATGTGTGTGTGTGTGTGTGTGTGTGTGTGTGTGCGCGCGCGCGCCCCCGAGAAAGAGAGAAAGGGATAATAGAAGCGCGGGGAGAGAGGCTAAAGCCGCTGTATTGGCCGGCCGCGCGCTAACAAGCGAACAACAAAGGTTCGAGTGCGCGCACGCCGTTCGCAGCCTTATACTGGTCAGTGGAAATGGAAGCCTCGTGCGCGCGCGCGCCTGCTCGTCGGGCCGCTCGAAGGTAAACGGCTTTTCCAACTTTATATTGACTCTCGCTGTTTCATTGGGCCGCGGCGAAATTTATTTCTCTTTCTCTCTCTCTCTCTCACTCACCTCTATGTCCTTCCTCTTCCCTCTGCAGTGTGCAGCGACGCTACTCCTTTTTTTTCTTTTTTACTCCACTTTCAGGCTCTCTCTCTTGACGGTAATACTATCAGACATATATTTTACGCAGATGACCTTCAAATCTACTTACACACGACAAAAGACGAATTTCTGGAGGTTATTGATCGGCTGTCCCATGCGGCGCAAATGGTGGCTGAATGGGCGGCGAACTCGGGCCTGCACCTCAATGCTGGTAAGACCAAAGCCATTGTATTCGGCTCCAGGGTAGGAGTTAATCATATAAACTCATTAGATCTGCCAGGTATTGGTGTGCGGCCTGGAGAACGCATCCCGTTCAGTAGCGAAGTTGCGAGTCTCGGTGTTACACTGGATAGTAAATTAACATGGAAACCGCACATTGACCAACTCACAAAGAAAGTCAATAAAGCCCTATACAGTTTGCGGTTTATTAGGGCGTGTACCACCGAGATTCTCCGCAAAAGATTAGTCGAGTCCCTAGTTCAACCCCACCTTGACTACTGTACGGTGGTCTACTTGGACGCGTCTGACGAACAGCGAGCGAGAGTGCAAAGATTGAGCAATTCATGTGTGAGGTACGTTACTGGGGCTAGGAGGGATGAGCATATCACCCCCTACTTGAGACGTCTGGGCTGGCTCCGTATGGACTCACGCAGATTCTACTTCGCAGCCCTGCTACTATATAAAATAATTCGGATGCGTGAGCCCAGTTACTTGGCTGCCTTTTTTACGGTGCACAAGCCTAGGCCAACAAGCAGGGGAGTGCAGCCGGAGCTTGTTTTCCCTGCCTTGAACTATAAGACGGGTGATAGAGCGTTTCTGGCTCAGGGTGCCCGCCTTTGGAACTCCCTCCCCCCCTCCCTGCGCTACCTTCCATCACTTTCATCATTCAAGAGGGCTGTGCGCCAACACCTGCTTGATCTCGACGCCTAGCCTCTCTATAAGGATGCTTAGAGCTGCCAGTGCGGGGACCTTTATCTAGTTTAGTATTAGACTGCGGATTAACTTTGATCTGTGATTTTTTGACTAAGCGGCTGTGATACCTTACTGTGATATTTTATGAAATGGTTAATGTATAACTGTAATTATTTTCCTTTTAGCGTATAGTACCAGCTGTGATATTTTCTCTAGTTTTATTTATTTATTTTGTCTTAATGAAGGGTCCTCGTGATTTTTAATGATTTTTATGTATTTTATTTTTATTTTATCATATGGTTCTTTTTTATTATTTTTTTATCGTAATTGAAGGTCCTCGTAGACAAACATATTTTTATGTATAATTTATATATTTGTATCAGGTTGTATTACTTTTATTTTTATATATTTTTATTATATCTTATTTTACTGTATTTTATTTTAAGTTATACACTGTATAAATTCTGTATTAATTATTTTGCCGCGAAGGCAAATAAATTGTATCTATCTATCTATCTCTCTCTCTCTCTAGTCATCTAGTCGCACTAGACATCGCTCCGTAAAGAAGGTGATATCTTGAGTATTTGACGGACCAGCAAGAGTTGCAGTCACTATAATCATATCCAGAATTCTGCAGGCTTTACATACATTATATCATCATCTGCATCGCATTATTTATCGAGTTACGGAGCCACTTCAAAATCTTCACTCTCCTAATTTGAGGTTAGGTTCGCTGTTCGCCACAGTCAATTTAGAGGTTAGTTCCTGGAATTCGTGATACCGCGCATGCGTCTATCATTCATTGTCAACTGCTCGGCCGGAACGAAACGGTTTCTCTGCGCAATCCACTAGGTGGCGTTCATGAATATATCAATCCATTCTAAGCTATACACTAATCATGGATGCAGCCCCAACCTGGTTCGTTGCTTTTATGGAGGAAATTCGCCAGGATTTCCGAGATCTCGTAACCAGAATAGCCGTACTCGAGACCGCTGCTACCACGACCAAGACTGACCTAGCTGCCATCAAAGTTATTCGCGAAGAGGTGGATGCGCTTTCCAACATACATGCTCTAACCGACTCGTGTGAAGTCATGGTATCTGGCGTGCCTTCACAGCTCAGCCACAATGAGGTTGTTGAGAAAGTTGCTGCCGCACTTGATCTGTTCCACCGTTGACACCAAGAGGCGTAGTGTAGTGATAAAACTCTCATCATCGTGCGTGCGTGATTCTGTGATCTCTCGAGCTTCCAAGTTAGCCAAAATCGATGCTCAAGCTGTTTTTGGCACGGGCGGAACCTCGCGAATTTTCATTCGGCCTCTTTGGCCTCAACCTGTTTACAAACTATGGCGATCTGCACTCGAAGCTCAAAAAACCCTCAAATATGCTCGACCTATCATTCGTAATCTCAGGGTATTTATGAGGAAGACGTATGACCCACGCCTTATTCCCATTCACTCACAACAAGACTTGGACGCACTTGATCCACTGGAGGTGAACTAATTATCATCGCAGACATTCAACTATATTGAAGTCACCATTCAAGATTCATAGTTTAAAAATTCACTTCGTATTTCAGTTTTTATTTCTTTTTATCTTGTCAGTTGAATAATGCATTCCACCACTGTAATCAACCAAATTTGACTTCTATAATATCAACACTATTTCACTACTTTACATATTTGTCATCAATACTTTGCTTATATTTTGTATATTTCTATATATTTATTAATGTATCAGCTCTCTGTATATTATCCTTACTTCATATCATTTATTTACTATCTAATGTTATTACTTTGTATAACTTTGTATTTAACTTTTTGCCATTCGATCTTGGCAGACCTTGACATAAATAAATTTGTTATTAATCAATATCTCTCTCTCTCTCTCTCTCGTCCCCCTTTTCTCGCGCCGGTTACTGAATCGTGATTAGCGCGATAAAATTTCCGAGCGAGCTCCTTGCGCGCGAAATTGGGCCGATCGCGCAGAGTTCAAAAGGTTAGTTTACCGGTGTATATGTTAAAAGCCTGAAAATTGCAAGATTTGTTCTCGCTTTGGTAGCGAGCTTTTTCTGATAGTCTCGAGGGATCTTATAGACTCTCAGCATTTTTAAAAGGCTACTAAGTACGTCAGTTATTAAAATTTTGTACGTGCTTAAAGTAGCTAATGGAAGTTTTATGTATATATGCATGGCCAAGCGGGGCGATGAACCCTTGGACATGCTGCTTTTAGCTATAGTGTTATTTAATTGCGATTCATTATATTGAAAATTTTCGCCTCTTCTTCGCTGTATGATTAATTAATTAATCCTATAGCGAAAATAGGCGAAAAATTTCAATATAATGAATCAGATTAATTACGTATCCAGCATTTGAAATAATCTGCGGTTTTCTGTAATCTTAGTTCAGCGTTCTTGATGAAAAAAGAAGGTTAATCGCGATTAAAATATAAGCATCTTCCGTATTCAGAGACGCGGGAAAAAAAGCTACAATTAAAAGTGCATGCGGGATAAGGGGGCCGACGACGCGCAGTTCATCAACCCTCCGAGAACGAGTTCCACTCTCCCGGCCCCCTGTTCGTCTCGTCGCTGGGAAAAAAAACTCTACAAATACACGAGTAAGCAGCTAAATTGGAGACGAGACTTCACTCTCTCGATGTCGTCTAGCCAAAGACGACACGCGTCCCCTTTCAGTGATCATTATCGATCTTAAAACCCACCCCGCGCACTTTCCGCGAAAAGTTTCTTCAATTGGTTTATTGCACCCGGCGAGCGAGAATTCCGCTAAAGAGCGTTGCGCCCGCGCGCGCTCGAGGGGGAAAAAACTCGTAACGGCAGAGGTTGGACAGATTCAAAGAATCAGCGTTAACTTTCCTTGAGTGCTTTGCCTTGCATCTATAGCTCTTCCCCCCTCGCCCCCTTCCACACAAGTTCCAATCGTCCAGTCGACGCTCAGGTTTCCATTTCCAGCGGGGGGATGGAGTAAAAAGAGTCCTGCAGCAGGGTCCGTGTTAAAAGCCACTCGCAGATTTTCGTACGCCGCGTCTAACTGACGTTCCAATTTTCGAAATCGCGTCGGCGACACGCGCGGTCCTGCTATTGACAATAAAGCTCTACGTTTCGTCGGACACTCTATGCGGTCGCCCGTCCATTCACTCTCTTTCTCTCTCTTTCTCTCTCTTTCTTTCGTTTTCATACGGCGCGATTGCGCGCAGATGGAAACGATTTATTTGCTGTTTGACGAGCGGCGTGCTTCGCGACCCCGCCGTTTAAAGAGCGCTCGATAACGTTGACTCGGGAAGTCGAATTTCTCGATAGTACAATAATGATGTTCTGAAAAATCGATGAATTTTCCGTTCTTCATCGACTTCATTCGATTAAATCTGACGGTTGTGTAGTTTCGCGTTTGAAATTAACTATAGATTAGCTAAATATAAGCTGCGGAAATCTAAATTTCGCCATCGATAAATGCTTGAACGCAATTAGATTCATCTGTATAAGGAATTTGGAATTATAGGAATTCGAATGATTGGAAAGTCGAATTACGAAAGTTTCCTCACTGTATTTTATCCGACCGTCACGGCGGGATTACCGTGGCTCAGCGCCCATGGCGCGACAGAGGAAAAATCAATCGGATGAGAGATCGCGCGGAAATCATATAAAAAGGGGGAATAAAAGGGGCGCGCGCACGCTATTACGCAAAAGGGACAAAGCGAGCAAAGAGAGTTAAGCATCGGGGGCTGGGGTGTAAGAGCAAAGGAGAGGAAGAGGAAGATGGAGTGGGAGAAACATGACCGCAGGGTGCGAGAAAATCGTATAAGGAAATTCCGCGGAAAGGATTAGTTTAATTGGGGGCTCGGTGGGGCGAACAAGAGAGCGCGCGCGAGAAGAGAGTGAGAGAAACCGTTTAATTCTTTCTCTCGAGAGCTCCACACTGAAATTCTGTCGACTTCATCCAGGCTCGCGCGCTAACGCGAAGCAATTGCGCTTAATTGCATCGTAATTAAGTGCAGAAGATACTCGCCCGTTTCTTACCGGGGACCTTGTGAAATAGCTCGCGCTCTTTGCTCTTTCCTCTCCCCCTCTTCCTCTATCTTTCTCTCACCACTTTAACAACTCGTTCCCTCTCTCGCCATGGCACGTCCGTCGCGTTCTTGCCTTCTCGAGACCACAAACCTGTTAAGAGGCTCTCTCCCTCCCTCTCTATCTCTCTCTTTGCGGACTTATAAGTCCACGAGACAGATCGATCATCCGAATTGCTTCCGTGGATTTTCTTACGCGAGTGTTGAAGCGAGGATATGGCGATTTGCTTTTTCCGTTGGCAGGAGGCGGGAAGGGAGAACTTGTAAGCGAGCGTTTGTCTCAAGTATAGGGATTTTTTGCTCGTGCTGGAGATGTTGACGACAGGCCGTTCTTCGGCTAAGATTGGTAATGAATGCACTTGGTTTCTGTGGTTTCTGTGTTTCCGCGAAACGCTGGCTCGGGACTGGAAAGTTAATTATTGGAGGACTGAGTGGAATATTTCATTTTTTCGAATGTCGAGGTAAATATGTTAATTAATATTCGAAAGATACCTACAAGATACGTTTCTAGAATATGCAGATTTTTAATGGATTCATTTGTCCATCGCTAATGGCCTAATTTAGTATGTCCGATCTTTTTTTATATCCTATAAATTTGTTTCGTGGAAATTTTTTCATCGACTTTAAAATTCTGAAAGAGAAATTATGTACAAATCACTATTTCACATTACATCCTATGGATTTGGAGCGAATCTATTTGTTATTATGTTCATATATTGATAATTCGCACCACGAGTTTTGCATTAAATCCATCCGACCAAAATTCTGCAACCGTACTCGTCTAATATTCTGCGAAATGAAGCAGTCGCAACGATTCTGAAATCTCGCCGTGGAAAAAGGCAAATCCCGAGAGAAGGAGCGAGAAGCGAGAGAGAAAGAGAGAAGCGAGTCCCTATTTTAAACATTTGTCGGACAAACAGCGGACTTAGGGGCTCGTAACGAGGGCGAAGCTAGCGTGGAAAAGCAACGCGCGCGCAGACGAAATAATTAGCGGAATATGAATAATGAAGAGAACGCGACGAGCGTAAGAACGTGAAAAAAGACGGCTAAGAAGCACCAGTGGGAGCTCGTATACACACGTAAGCACGCGCGTATAAAGGCATATAAAGGCGCGCAGACGCGCTCATACACACACACATAAGAGATAACTTCTCGGATCTGTCTGCCAAGACAAACACGTCCCTAATTACGCGAAGACAGGGGGCGGGAAGAGAGGAGAACGCGGGAGGCGGCGGCGCGCGGGGCCACTTTGTAATTATGGCCTAATTGTATTTAAACTACATGCGAAATGGAGCTGCTGCTGCTGCCGCCGTCGTGGGCGCCGCCGTCGCCGTGCCTCATTCCATCTCGAGGGTCGAGCACGCGTCCTCAGGACTACTACTACTACTGCTACTACTACTACTGCCGCTGCTGCTGCTATACAACAGCGTGAGCAGAGCCTAACGACACTGAGATTTAAATGACGAGCAGTTTGTCGTCGCCGCTGGGTACAAAGCAAGTGCCGAAGAGGAGGGTTGGCAGAAGGCGGAGAGGGAGGAAAAAGGGCGGCGTACGATTGCAGGGACGAGAATATATGCTACGCGGGGAAAGGGCGAGCGTATATAGCCCGGGGGGTACGACAGCGAGGACGACGTCTGCGGTGTGGTGGCATCGGGCCGTGTGCGTAGAAGAGGAACGCTTTTTCTTCTCTTCTTTAGGAAAGCCTGACTTTACCGCGCGAAACTTTGTTCTACTCCCCGGTGTTCTTTCGTTTTTTTTTTATCGCGGCCCGAACGAGCCGGATAAAGATTTTTCAAGGAGGGAGAGGGGGGAACCAACAGCGAGAAGTTGGCGCGAAATTTATAGATCGGCCCACGATATTTTAGCTAGTTCAGAAGACCCAAAGTTGTAATTACTTGTGGAGAGAAAGAAAGAGGGAGGAGAGTGGGAGAGAAGGGGGGAAAAGCGCAGTAAAGTATTTATGATTTGGAAGTTTACTTGTAAAATTTACTGCCCGGCAAGGTGCGCTGTAAAAAATTTGAGATTCCTATAGTAAACTGGCGATATAGATTAATTCACTGCTACTGCGTGCCGTCAGTCTCGATGGCAATTAGAAAGTTTACGTGTTTATATTTTACGAGCCTCCGGCGCATTGATTCTGCAAAATTCATAATTTGTTTGGAAATTAATTCGAATAGTTTGCTTTTGATTATAGTTTGTACTTTTGCGAGCCGCGCTAGTCCGTGTTACAGGCTCTTGTGCTATTCACGCTCATAAGGAACATTATCCGTGTGCTAATCATGCATCACCTATATATGCATGTTTACGTCCCTCGCTAGGATATGAATACGTAATACAACTAGATGTTATTAATGCATGTGTATACATACGGACATTGAGTTTAATTATGACATTGAATGCAGCGTCTGCTATCGCATTTCCAGAAATGAACGAGTTTCGTAGAGATAAATTCATTTAAATGCGCCTCGAAGCGCACACTTCAAATAAGCTCGTGAATAGCTCGACTAAAAATAATTCCAACCGGCATATTAGATTATTAGATATCGCATTTTCGTAACGCTAAATTAATTTTTCAATTATTCATTTGAGCGTTTTTAAATCAGATGAGTTTTGGGAAATTTTATCTCGGATTCGTCGCATTAATATGCGCGAGTCTTCATTAAAAATTAGCAACATTGCACTGCGAAATAATTATAATTATTCGTCACCGCCCGTAAGCTAAATCGGCTTTCGCAGCTCAAATCCTATATGCCTGACTTTAGCCCCTTCAGCATCGGCCATCCTTACCCCCAGTTAGTACGTCAACTTTTTCACACCAGTCGAATATCATCTCCCTCTCTTTTTTTTCGCAAACATGAGGACTGCGCGCGAATCGAGTTTGCCTTCCTATTTCACACGGTATATGGCGAGTGTATCCAATGGAAGTTCACGCGTTTCTTTCCAGGCAGCTCTCGCTGGCGCTAGTTAAACTCGATTTAATTACAACTCAATCTACAAGTCATACTTATAATCCGTGTGGGCCCTCTCTCTCTCTCTCTCTCTCGCTCTCTCTCTCTCTCTCTCTCTCTCTCTCTCTCTCTCTCTCTCTCTCTCTCTTCTGCGCCCGTGCGCGATCGTTCGGTTCCAGGCGTTGATTACTAGAGGGATTAACCTCAATCCCAAATTACTTCCATCATCTACACACATGCGCCCGTGCGCTTGTGTATCTATGTGGGTGCAAACGCTCGCAGGAAGTCTGCGGATGGATATACATACATATACCTATAGACGCGGGTAGCGCAAAAGTGGAGTTTGCGCTTTGGAGCTTTTTCACGCTGAGCGCGACGGGCTCTCGGCTACACAGGCGCACGCGCGCGCGCGCGCGGCTTATAAATTCGTTATGGCACGGCTGAGAGGGGCGCGATAAAGCGAGAAGAGAATAGAAGAATTAATAGAGCGACGGGGCGAGAGAGCGAGAGGCGGCTGCGCGAGCGCGCGGTGTAAATAATGATTGCAAAAATGCATTATTGAACGGATAATTCGGAATTATCGCCGGCCGTACCTGCCTGCCGCCGACGCAACAATAATGCAGTTTAATGTCTTTTCGCGACCGCGTGTACGCGCGCAGGGATTGAAATTGAGGGCGCCTGCGTAATGGACAGTTAGCGCGTATGCCCCTTCATTGGAACGCATTAATCGAAGTGCTGGCTTTTTTGTACTTTTCGAAAAAAAAAAAAAACTATTACCCCGCGCTACGTGGCGGAACGCGATCTATTTCTCAGCGCGTATATACAAGAGCATGAGAAATAGCAATAATAGAGTGCTACAGAGGGGCGCGCAACGGCTTTATAGAAGTTTGTGGTTTTTTGAAACTAATTTCTCGTGTTTAAGCGAGGATTGACGATAATTTTTTTTTTTTTAACGGGATTAAGCATTACGAGCGAGAGCGTTAGCCGGATTAAGGAATTAAACGGGGTACGTATACGCATTAAAAGCACGCGAAATGTTTAGCTCCCTGTTCTTCGCTTTCTTCCCGAGATCCATCGTTTAGATAGCGGATTATTCATGAGCCACGTATTATTCACGCAATGATAAAAACGTAACTGTTTTCGTTTCCTCGATGTGGATTTTGAAGAAAAAAACTTGGCCTTTTTCTCCTTCCCGAAGCAAGCTCTATTACTGCGGATAACGTGATACGTTATGACATCAAGTACACAGATTTTTCTGCCCTTTCTTATATCAATATTTTTCAAATTCATTTTGTGATACGGCGAGATAGCTTTTTAACATATAAAATGAATACATTCCCTTTTAACAAAACAATTGTTTGTTGTTGTTTATTGTTTATTTATTGTTCAACGGGCTGAAGCCCTTTTATTACAAAAGAAATAACAAAAGAATAAATTGATCATGGAAACAAATAAATACATCATGTTAAAAAATAGTAAAAGTATTCATACCATATATATTTAAAAAGAATATTCTTTTAAAAGATTTTATTTATAAAGAGGATTCCTCCTATAAATTCCAAACGAAATAGCAAAAGCTAAAACCCGTTAATAGCTTTCACGGAGAGCTGCAACCTTCGCCACTATATACATATACGTATGCATCGGTATTCGTTTACTAAAGTATAATAAAATCGAAACGAGGGGACTCACCTCTGCCGGCGGCTTGCCAGCTGCACTAATACACTCGAGCTCGAGCTTGCGATCCTCGGTGGTGACGAGAAAGTCGCCCTGTACGATCTCGGGGTTCCTGGGCGGCACGAGTACGCTGAGCCTGGCGAAACGCGACCTCAGCGCTGGCTGGCCGTCGTTCGTCGGCGACGCCTGGCATTGGTAGATCGCGTCGTCCTCCAGCTCCACGGGATAGATGCGCAGCGAGAAGTCACCTGAAACGGGACGTGCGTTTAGAATTTGCATCGACCAACTCAGACAGAAAGAGAAAGAGCTATAGCTTTTGTATATCGCCTTTTTTGCGGCTGCGGGAATGTGAGATAGAGCGAGACAGGGGAGGAGAAAGAGTATAGGAGGAGGATTTTCGTGAGAGCGCACCGAGGTCGTTTTTGCGCGCGAGGCAGTTCGGCGAAGTGAATAAACGAACTGTCGAGTGAATAATGCGGTGTTTTGGGGAACGGGGCCTGGGAGATGGGGGAGGAAGAAGAGAGATCTCCGGGTGGGGACTTTTTGTGCGATTTTTCCAGTGTTAATTTAGAGCGGAATCCGTACTTCCGCTTTTCAGCGCATTTTCGGAGATGGGGCGGGTATAGAATGCTCGTGGAAATTCGGGAGCTGGATATTTTTGTTTTAATCGTAAAAAGAAAATGCTTTAATTGTGCTGCATTAAAGTGCAGTTCAAATATACACAAACACACACACACACACACACACACACACATTTGAAATTTTTATAAGTGATAATCGAAGTAAAGCAAGAATGATTGAACGAAACGAGGTAGCTGTGTTATTAACTCAACTAGATTCAGCAGCTCGTAACGTGTTTAGTAAAGACACAGCTATCAAATGAAACATCTTATTCTAATATAGTTAGCTAATTAGTTGTAGATCGTAAAAGTACATCGACAAGCATAAACATTAAGCATTCAGTAAAGCTGTCGTTCAAGTGCCGAAAGTTCAGAAGTATAATCTAAATTAACCTACTCCCTGAGAAAACCTCATTAAAGTATCAATTCTATTTCACCCCCCCCTCCCCCCAGTACGTTCATCCAGTCAAAGTGCGCCCTAAGCGAGGAGGGAGGAGCTTGCCACAAAACGATTATCGAATTAAGCGCGCAACATAATTAATTTCATTCGCCGCCTTCTATTGCACCGCCACACACACACACACACACACACACACACGCGCGCACACACAGCCGCGCGCGTGCGTCGAGCACGCAAAACTTATCCAATTATGTAAGGCTCGAAATTTAACGACGCCGACTGTTAATTGCATTCGACGCTTCCTGTATCCCGAGAAATCTCTCTCCCTCTCCCTCTTTCTCCCCCATCACTTCCCGGTAGAGGGTAAAATACCTGCTCCTCGGTCTCTTTTACGATCGTGCTTGATTGCTCTTATGCGCACGTGCGTTGTCGCTTGCAGACGTGACAAGTGCCAAGGAATGCGCGGCAAGGAATGCCGAAGGAGACGAGCGAGCTCAAATCGATAGAAATTTTATTTTATTATAGATATATTTTGGGGGAGAGGGAGCGGGCGACCCCGTGGCTCGTGGCCCGGCGTTCTGCCGCTTTTTTTACGACTTTCATATTTCTTATATATACGGGTGCGACGAGGATGCGGTGTATATAGTATGAGCCAGCGGCGATGAAATATGCTTGGCGTCAGCGAGCTCGCGCGTAAACCGTCGATATGTGCGCTTTTTCTCGACTCCCCTCCGCCTTCAGTGTGTGTGTGTGTGCGCGTGTGTCGCTCGCGTATTTTGACGGGGGCTCTAATGCAATTACGATGGATTTTTACGGGCTACCCTCTGTCTCTCTATCTCTGTCCCCCTCTATCTTCGGAACGGTGATATTCCGCTTGCCAGAAGCGGTTTTTCGATTTACCAGAATTTTGGCAAGAACAATATTGTAAGGAGAGATTTGGTGTGGTAGACATTTGTTAGTCGTCTTTAAAGTTTCTAATGGCATTTTATAATAGGTCATATCACACGCTACAGAATAAAAAGTCCTTTGCATATCAAGGAAGTCCTTGTATATATACACAATTTCTTCGTCTTCAAGTTCGATTCCCTCGCTGCACAAGAACCACGCGTGCTCGATAATTGATCCCCTCAACTACCGTGACCAAAGTGCAAAAAAAAAACCCGTTCGCTCCCGAACAAACGAAGCTGCAGCAGCGAGCCATTAGTTATATATCCCGCTTGCACAATCTCGCGCCGGGTATGCGCGCCAAATCGAACGAGTCGAGCGTATCATCGGTGTCGACGCAGCTGCTGTGTCTATAAATCCAGCGGTACAAAAACGACCGATCAAAATCGGCCGTGGGAAGAAAACAGCCGTGCGGCGGTAGTCGAGTCTCTCGAAAAGCTCGAGTCCCCCTCCCTCTCTCTCTCTCTCTCCGGCATTGTCAGCAGAAGTTTTGAAAAGCTCGTGGCGCGGATTGTCCCGAGGCGCTGGTGAGTAGTGACCAAACATCTGCGAAAGAAAGAGTGAGGGAGGAGAAGAGAGACTTTGAACAGAAGGTCGAGGCGTGCTACGCATTGCCGGAGGAGCCAAAGAGTATAGAAGGTGGCGATTACGGTGTTTACCGAGCGCGCGCTAGCGAACTAAGGTTTTGAGAGAGAGAGGGGGGCGAAGGAGAAAGGAAAGAAGGGGGAAAGAGGAAGAGAGTAAATAAGGAGCTGTGAGTGAAATATTTGTATATCGAGGTAGCAAAAGAAAAATGATTTGAGAAGTCGTTGAGATTGAAAAGAGAAAGAGAGCGGAAGGGGAAGCTGTTAATTTGATCGATGGAATATATTTTAATACTTGCAAAAAAGCTGCAGTATGAAAATTTTTGTTATAAGTATTTCTTACACCGATTTTTAAACAAAATATATTACGGAACCAGTAATCGGGTGATAAACTCGTGTATCTATGTGCACGCATTTCGTTTACTGATTTATCCTAATGGAATGCATAAAATCTCGTATCTTCCGCACTTCTTGCAAAATATACTGTTTCATAATTAAATTCAATGGTATTTCATTGAATTTAGTGTTATTATACATGGCCATGTTTTCATGTTCTTCGTATCACGTAAAAATTAATAAAAATTCAATTTTCAGTATTCTCTGATATATAATAACGTTTTTTCATCGCATTTAAAATATATAAAGTAATATTTCAAAGAATTCAATATGTTAACGAATTTATTAAAATTGTTTTAATAAAATCCAATTTAGTTAAATTTTGTTTTTAATTTCTCTACGGTATTTATATTATAAAAAATTGTTGAAAAGAGGATTCGGATTCACTCTGCAATATTGAAAATCCAACCTTATATTATCGTAGTCTACTTTCTGTTGTTTTGCATAGAAGATGGTTGAAATAAAATTGAGAAATTTGACAAAACGAAACATCAAAAGAAAAATATTGCAGAAAAAATAATAATTCTAATTAAAAAATCCATAAAAAAATACTCGGATTCATAAAAATATTTTAAAGAGACCTGTTTTTCATGTTTTCTGCACGGAGAGAAATTTTGTAGTGAAAATTACAAATATTCGAGGCAAAATTACCAGTTTCTATGGTAATGGATGGACAGACTGACAATTTCAAACTTTTTACCAAAGTGCCTTGGTAAACTTTTTTTTTAGTTAATTTAAATTTAAAAAATTAACTTTTTTTATCTATATTAATGGATATATAGTATTTTAATATAGAAATAGAAACAGAAACAAGGATGAAAAAACATTAAACTGAAAAAAAATTTTTACGGAAGCGGGATTCGATCCGACGATCTTTCGGTTGAGAGTCCGACGTTCTACCGACTGCACCACGGAAGCTGTTACCAACAGTCATTTGAATCGCCGTTATTACTTACTGAAAATATGTGTATTGTTTTCATTTTAACGTCGCGCACGCCTCTAGTATCAATCTTCTAAAACACAATAATGCGCAGTGCGCATGCGCGAATACACAAATACCAGGTTATTTGGCAAAATTTATCAGTTTTCTTAGTAAAAATTCTTAGGTTACCCTGTAAAATGACTAGATCTCAATTTTTACCAGTGTGTCTGGTAATTTTTATTCCGATAATTTGGTTTTTTTTTTAAGTGGTTATGGTAGTTTTTCCTGGGAAACTTATAAATTGTATTAGAAACCTGGGAATATCACGGCTTTTGACAGTCTATCCATGCACTACCAAGGCACCTTGGTAATTTTTACTCTAAAATTTCTCTCCGTATGGGTATTCCACTTTGTTCAGATTTGAATGAAAACTTCGGTATAAAAACTGTGCAAAAACAAATGCAAAAAAATTTCATGCACAATCTATATTGTAATTTAAGAACCCTACAGACGATTTTCAGATATTCAACGAAAAATAGCAAATTCAATTATTAAATAGAATTTAATCTTCAAACATCCCCCGGATATTTTATAGTTGATTGTGCATTTCATGTCCAATCTATATTGCAATTTAAGAACGTTCTCTGAAAAATCACACTTCTTGTGATTTTCCTGAAACTTGTTGAGAAAGCTTAATTTAGTGTCGTTAGTACATGCTTCAAACCCAGTATCCAAAGCGGTATTCAAAATAGAAATATTTGACTTCAAAGCTGCAACGTTAACAAAGTAAAAAAGTTTTCTGTGTTTTTTTATTTCAACTGTGAGGCATAAAACTAGAAATCAAGAGGAATAATAATATGGTGTGTGTGTGTGTATAAAATTTTCAATATGTTTTTAAAAATTGTATGAAATGAATGAAATTTAAATTTTATTGATTTCTTTATCAATCTGTTTAATTAAACATGTCCTTGTATTTTGTATAAAACTGTTTTGTTGTATTGGGCCAAAAGCCCGGTGACCTATAAAATAAAAACAAAATAAAATATGGCAAGCGGGATTAATTTCAGAGACAATTAGCAACATAAAAAAAACCTTCGTGTTATTTGTGTATCTATATAAATAGTCACATCGTGTAAGGGGTATTTATTTCAAATGTGGCATTAACACCTTTTTTCTTACATCAACATTTTTTATTATTTTTGAAGAACTGCATAGAGGCTCATGAAGGGTTCCCATCATACATAATATTTTTAGATCACAAATTTTGCGATATTGATGAAGTTTGAAATCGCAGCAGTAAAAAGGGGATGTGAGTACCGACGTTATTTTTCAAACGAGTATATTTCACGAAAATACCAATAGAATCATCCAAAAAAAATTCTGAGTATAGTATTTACATATACGGAGCGCATGACAAGCGTGCTTTTCCAAAAAAATGATGAGAATTTATTTAATTAAATAAAAACCGTACTGTCGGTAAGTAGGAATCTGCAATTGACCTACTTTTCAAACGAGCATAGCTAATGAAAATGCTAATAGAATCACTCAAAAAAATTCTGCATATAGTGTTTACGTGTACGGAGCGCTTGATAACCGTCTTTTTCCAAATAAACTTTTCAATGTTGATTTAAAAAATATTAAAATTAGGGTTTCACATCACCTTAAAATATAAGAGTACAGTGTAAAAGTTTCGGTACTTTTTTACCAAAAATATGTCTTTCCAAATTACGCAAATTTCCTGCTGAATTTGCAAAAGATAAATGTGAGAATTTCCAAAAATTTTTTACATCTTCATGCAAGTTATTTCTAACGTTGCGACTTCAATCACCTGGTTAAGGTGATGTGAAACCCTAATTTTAATATTTTTTAAATCAACATTGAAAAGTTTATTTGGAAAAAGACGGTTGTCAAGCGCTCCGTACACGTAAACACTATATGCAGAATTTTTTTGAGTGATTCTATTAGCATTTTCATTAGCTATGCTGGTTTGAAAAGTAGGTCAATTGCAGATTCCTACTTACCGACAGTACGGTTTTTATTTAATTAAATAAATTCTCATCATTTTTTTGGAAAAACACGCTTGTCAAGCGCTCCGTATATGTAAATACTATACTCAGAATTTTTTTTGGATGATTCTATTGGTATTTTCGTGAAATATACTCGTTTGAAAAATAACGTCGGTACTCACATCCCCTTAAAACCGAAGTTTATATCTTTTTTTACGATTTTTTACGATTTAAATTTTTACGATTCAAATAGTTTTACTATCATAACTCAGGCATTATCCAGATTTCAAATCGAATTTGAAAAAAGCGAGAATTATTATATTGTTCCACGATTGAATCCTTCTCCTACAAATACAGCTCCAAATTGCGTAATGTCCAAGATTTTTAAAATCAATTTATATATGTACTTTGAAAAAAAAATTTTATTTCGCTACGGAGAAAAGTTTTTTCTTACTGCATTGTTAAAAAATTTCCGATTGGATCCCGGACATTTCCATCGAAATCGCGCGCGGGCTTCGAAAAAGCCCCGGCAACATTTTTACGTTTGCCACGGCAATCCGCCCGCGCGCTGTTGAAATCCCTCACGAGGTCGGCATTATATCCATATCCCCCGTTTATTATTCAGACACCGCTCGAAATTCTCTCGCCATCTCTTGTGTCCCCATGAAAAATTCATCTCCACCCGTCGCGTATGTTCGTCTTTTATTATTTACCGTCGGGACGAACGCAGTTAAAAATACAGAGCGCGCCCGCCAGAAATGAATTGACCGCGGGCGTATATATAACGAGATCGCGAGAATGAGGGGAAGGCCTCGACGTAATAATTGGCAATTTGCTTAATCGACTTATTGGTCCAAGCTTCGCGTTCGAGTAACCATCGCGGCCGCTCAAAAGTTCACCCTCAAGAAATGCGTCGCCTCTGGCATGCGTGCTTTCTCCCTCGCAAGAGTTTTGCATCAGTGAGTACATGCATGAGAGAGCGAGAGAATGTCGCGTAAATAAAATGCTGACGACTTTCGAGTTTCACTTCGTGTGGCAGGTTGCTTTATGCTCACTTTAGCTGCTATTGCAGTGTAATGCTTTTTTCTCATATTACGAACGGCCCAAGCGAATGGGGGGGGGGGGGGAGTTTCATTGGGCGACTTATGCTCTCGGTGTACGAGTACTTTTGGTTGTATATGAAATGATGTGCTTTACGAGCGTACATACATCCGCGCGCGCGTTACGACTCTGCCCCGGACTGCTCGTATAACAGTGTAATACGAGTTAATCTTTGATTGTACGCATTCGTATACTTTCTTTACAAAAGAGTCGCTTTTGCGCTTCGTTAATTCGAGGCTACAAGTATAAAAATACCGTGTAATATGTATACAGAACACACTATAGTTGCCTTAAACAGCTTAAGGAGGCTCTCCGTAAAGGATAATAGTAGATAATTGTCTGAAAATTATACATTCTCTAGGTTTATACTTGTTCATGAACACAGAAAATCTCATAATAAGTTACCGCCTTAAAAACGAAAAAAATATGCAAAGATTTATTGTAATGAACAATATCAGTTTAGTGTAGGTATTACTCTTGTTTTTTAAATAATCTATGTACTTTAAACATAAAGAGAATGAGAAAAATAAAACCAAGTAAGTTGGTCACTTTTCATGAGGCATCGATAACGATCGATTCAGTAAATCTAACATTGCCGAGCGTTGGATAAGTTTATTGTATATCGACGATCCCTACGAAAACTAGCACCTTTTTTGGCCTCCTTACGAAGACTAGCACATTTCATAAAACTGCAACGAAAACTAGCATAACTCACGACTTTGTCGCGAATACTAGTACAATTCGCGACTTTGTAACGAAAACTAGCACAACTCACTACTTTGCCGCGAATACTAGTACAATTCGCTATTTTGTAACGAAAACTAGCACGATTCGCGAGTTTGCCACGAAAAGTAACGTGATTCGCAAGCTTGCCGCGAAAACTAGCACGATTCGCGAGTTTGCCACGAAAAGTAACGTGATTCGCAAGCTTGCCGCGAAAACTAGTACTTTTCTCACGACGGCGCTTTTTTTCTATTGCGAGTCCATAATTATTTTTCTTCTTACCTATATCTTTGAAAAGATTATCATGAAAATAAAGAAAACCATCATTTTCTATATTACCAACGCTGTCTTCGTTGAAAATTCTTTTTAAAAAACTTAATAGCAATGTTGGTAACGTAGATACCTTTCTAACTGTTGCACCCTTAACCACGGTAGAACTTCCGAAATATTCAAGTTGGTAAACGTTTTTTTTAACTCTGTGCTAGATGTAACGGAAAATTAATAAAAATGGATGACGATGATGATTGTAAGTAAAAGAAATCACCTATTAACATATTTTTAAAAATGAGGTATTACAATATTTGCAAAATTGCAGATCTTTCTTATTGGTATAACAGTTTCTCGAAGCTGGTGAAAAGAAATGCGCATTCAAACAGTAATTTAGATAGTAAGTAATTTTTTAAATTACTCAGCGGGTCGAAAAACCCCCTAAGTACACTCAAATTAGCGAGGAAGTTATCTTCTGGGTATGAGCGTGTCACCCTACACCGAAATAGTCCTCAAAAACCTGCCGCAGTGGGTCATATTATTATTTATACATATAGTGTTTCCGCTTATCACGCGCGTAATTCAGACTTGTCACATATACTTAATATAAAAAATGCAGGTGTTCTCCCGAAAAGTGCTAATTTTCGTGGCAACCTCGTGAAACGTGCTAGTTTTCGTGGCAACCTCGTGAAACGTACTAGTTATCGCGGAAGTCAAGCGGATCGTGCTAGTCTTCGCGGCAGTCAAGCGGATCGCGCTAGTCTTCGTGGCAGTCAAGCGGATCATGCTAGTCTTCGACGCGAATCAATGGGACGTGCTAGTCTTCGCGGCCAACGCTGAAATGGGCTAGTCTTCTGTACAATCTGAATCGTGCTAGTTTTCGTAAGGAGCGTCGATATAATATACGCACAAAGCAGGTACGATACCAAACCCGAATACAAAAATGTTATCAACAAATAATACATTAAATCAATACTACTTATGGCTCTTCAATCAGCTACAGAATCCGACACTTGGTGAAAAGAACCATCCCTAAGAACGACAAGCACCCTTGTCCCCTTAATTTTCAGCCACTATGCTCAAGACTTCCGCCCTCTACGTCAGTTTAGTTTTCACTCCTCATCTCTCACTCACTGCGCCCTTCCACCCGCAGACTCGCGCGCGCGGTTAATTAGACATCTCACTCGTGTACATACATATATACTCTCTCTCTCTCTCTCTCTCTCTCTCTCTCTCTCTCTCTCTCTCTCTCTCTCTCTCTCTCTCTCTCTCTCTCTCTCTCTTTCTCTCTCTGCAGCTCGAGGAAAGCGGCCGTTGGGCGCCGGCGGCTGTAACGTATACGCTCCAATGAAGCCTTCGCATTGTGGCGAGCCGCCTCATGCTTGACAGTTCTTCCGCAATGCATGATGCGCCCTATATAGAGAGACAGAGGCCTTATCTCGGCGCGTCGAGTTGGCCATGATCATCGTCGATGGCGTGTGTATCGCCGAGGCGCGTCTCGCGCGATGGCCTTCCAGAATGCGTAATTATTACAGGCCTGCGCTGGAGAGCCGCGCGGCGTAATTGGGTCGGCGCGCACAGGAGTTATTGAAAAGTTGAGTTGCGAGAGTGGGTATATATATGGGATTTGTGTCTGCATGGGGCTGTTGGAACCGACGAGGAGATGGCTGTCGTTATCACAGTTTTACTCGTGTACCTTTTTCTTTTTTTATGTTCGGAGCGATAACGTATTGAGAGATATAGCGAGTTCGTACATATACACTATGGAAACATGATGACAATTGTGAATTTATTTTGAATAAGTTTGAATTAAGTTTTGTGAGTGTGAAACAACATTAATTATATTAAATTAGTGTATCAAGGAAACTTCAATCAACGCTGCTGGCTAAGGAAGGGAAAAAATTCTGCTTTAATTATAATTTTCCTTTGCCGTGGCTGGCATAGCGTTAATGCTTTTAGAAGAAACTCGAGTTTAATGCCTTTTAAAATATTATGTGGACATTTAATGTAAAATTGACTACAGAATTTGTTATAGGTATCATTTTAAATTAAGTAACGTTATAATTAAAGAAATAACCCTGGTAGAAATATGTTAACCATAAGTTAGCTATTTTTTAGATAACTTTATGGCTAAAAACGAGCATTGCATGTATTTCATAATTATGTACCAATCCGAAATAAACTATGGCATTTACACTTCATAAAATATGTATTTTAAGTAATAGTAAAACTTTTAGATGAATTATATTATTTTTGCTTTATGATTTTTGCTAAAATGCTTTCAGTAAAAAATATGTGACAACCCGGGCAATCCACGTAAAAAAATTTTATAAAAATTTTATAAAAGTTATATAAAGTTTTTATAAATAAATGGTTCTATATAAATAATATATAAACTTTATAGAAACCAGAGTTGGCAAGAGGAAGATAATTTTTTTTTTAATTATGGTAATTTTTTTTTTAAGTACTTTAATTACCACAAAAATTACCTTCCTCTTGCCAACTCTATATGGTTTCTATAAAGTTTATATATTATTTATATAGAACCATTTCTTTATACACTGAAGAAAGGATTTGTTTACTGTTAACATGGCATTGTAACTGTTAACATGTGTATGTTGAAATATAACCAAATATAGGCATTGCAACAGTTATAATGCCATGTTAACAGTTAAGTTACCATGTTCTCATAAACAATTTCAATATATTACCTGAGAACATTGATATTGTAATAGTTACAATATGCTTATTATAGTAGTTTTTTAATTTAATGGCCAATTTTTTTTTACCAGGATGATGTTGTTTTATAACAAAAACGTTTGAAATAAAAACATCATTAATTTTTTACTCCAACGTTTCGGACATTTTTATTGTTTATCCTGATGAGGAGCATAAACAATAAAAATGTCCGAAACGTTGGAGTAAAAAACTAAATGGAGTTTTTATTTCAAACCTTTTTGTTATACAACAACATCATCCTGGTAGAAAATTGGCTATTAGATTCAAAAACTACAATTTACAAGAACTTCTACCATCAGCTACTTTAAAATTTGTATATGTTATTAGTTAATACAGATATTGTAACTATTACAATATTATATTTTATCCTTAAACATGTCAAATAGTTGTATTTCAAATAGATAAATATGTTAACAGTAACAATATTCTTCTCTCAGTATACAAATTTTATATAACTTTTATAACATTTTTTTAAGTAGATCGAACTCACGGATTCGGAATTCTAGTCCGGTGTTCTGACCACTGAGCTAATGTTGTGAGGCTTGCTCGAAGGCCTTGTGTCCATCTTCTTATCATTATGCTGACACACGTTAGGGCTATTAACTAATTGAGTTCGCTGTTGTTAGGTCGCATATTTCAGAATCGTCTGTACAACACTGCTCCGCAAATAGTCAGTGAAACGTTTATAAAATAAAATTGACGGCACAGTGCCCTACAGACGATTCTTAGATATTCAACGAAAAATAACAAATTCAATTATTAAATAGAATTTAATCTTCAAACATTCCCCGGATATTTTATAGTTGACACATCAACACTTTTACCTTCCGGATATCCACAGTTCCAGCAAGAAAAATCGCAAGGGACTAATAGCTTTCCATTCTCTCTCTCTCTCTCTCTCTCCCTCTCTCTCTCTCTCTCTCTCTCGCTCTCTCTCTCTCTCTCTCTCTCTCTCCCGCCGCAACCGAACTTTAAAACTGTAAGTTAGTATACACGCGCGCGCCTCAACCGTTGCCGTCAACCTTGAATCATCAACTGTCTACACACAGGCCGTAAAAAGAGTCTCCTCGCGGTCGGGCTGTTTTCTTTTTGCCATTGTTTGGCGCGCGAGAAGACGGAAGATGCGGGCAGGCAGAGTGGGAAAGAAAGAGAGTGCAGTGCTAAGAGCGTTCGTGCTTTTTTTGTTTTAGTTTAGGGGCCGGCAGTTTAGGAGGTTTCAGCGGTGTAAGTTGGTAATAGAGATTGCGCTGGGTTTGCGGAAGGAGAAGTTAAAGAGAGGAAGTGTACGGCGCAGCTGTGTTTATGAAATTATTTTTATGAGGAAGTAGAGGTAGTGGGTGTGGCTTAGACGTTTAAACGCTTCTTCTTTTTTATGATGATGAATATACGCTTATAGAATTAAATCATTTCGACTTTTAGAATTAACATCATTCCAAGTGAATTAATTCTATAAATTTAAATCAGTGCATATGTACTGATGCCAAATCAACGATACAGATAATCAGTTTAATTGCACTGACACTAATATATTCAATAATTATAAGTTATATAAGTATGTACAACTTGGTATCAGTGCATTAAGTGCATTATGTGCATTGATTCGAATTTAGAGAGCAACACAAAATCACGAAAATCATAAAATTTACCTCAGGCATTTCGCGTTCACATTCGTCCAGCTTATCAGTGAAATTCTACTATCTGTCAGCACTCCTCTTGGCACTTACGAGCGCCCTTGAAAATCCGAGAGCAAAAATTTCCACCCCATCCCTCCAGCCCTTCCCCCCGCCCACGGCTCTTGGAATCCCGGCACGGCAAACGAGCTCGTGCCGTCGCCCCGGCACCTGCGCCTCTAAACCGCTTGCTCGCTCGCTCACGCCCGTCCGAGCATAAGAGAAACGTCGCCGTAATTAACGTCCCGTTTATTGCCATACTAAATCAGAAGCCGTCGATAACGCCGACGACGCCGCCCCGAGAGAGAGAGAGAGAGAGAGAGAGAGAGAGAGAGAGAGAGAGAGAGAGAGAGCCAGATCGGCCGGAACAAGCGAGAGCGAGCGAGCGATGGTGTAGGTGGGAGGGAAGAGGCTCGTGCCGGGAATTACACGTAGGTATGTAATAGCGGCCATAACTCGTTCGCGAAATTAGTATCGGTTAGGCCTGCGAGCGCACGCGCCGTGTATGTGGCTATGTATATATATGCGAGCGCGCGGCCGATCGAACGAGACGCGTATAAGCGCAAGCTTGTACATATATATCGGTTGAAGTTCGCGCCTTCGCGTGTATACATATATACGTGCATGGTGTACGCTAATGAACTCGCTGAGTTCGCGCTAATAATTAACGCCGCTGAGCGCGCGAGGGGGAGGGGGTGAGTTTTATTGTTGGATATCGCATTGCTCTCCGTCTTCTTCTTTTGCCTTCGGCTGGCCGTTGCGATATTTCCGATAACTATACCTTCGCCCGCCACCGTCGCGAGAAATGTGTTCGCGGAAAAAGATACTTTTTGTGCGAAACGGGTAATGCGTCGCTCGCGAGATCACGGGTATAGGAACGTGGACCTTTGTAATATGCGTGAATGGTAAATGATGGTCAACGAAATTTTTAATGAGAAAAAAAGTAATATTTGCTACGGCCGAAAAGAATGAAACAGGGTTGCTGAAAAATTTGTCTAATACAACAAGTTTTCTCTCCTTTTTTTAAGTAGAAAAGATATTCAAATTTTATTCATTAAAAAGGGGTGATAGCGAAGTATCACGAATTTTTACAATTTTTCAAATATGTTATTGAGTACGATCGTAGGAGGCAAAGATGTGAAAAGAAAACGACTTTTCTAATTGCGGCAACGTTTCGTCGGCTATTTACGCCAACCTCATCAGGCCCTTTATTCGAAACACATATTATTTGTAGTTTTTTACATAAATTTACATAAACTTTTGAGTAACACATTTAGATTTTTTACATTACCTAGCCTTATAAATCAAATATAATCCGTCGTTAATCAGATGTTATTTGATGACTAAAACCATCAACATTGATCCCATGTTTATATACATTTGTACAGTGTTTACTTTATTTTAAATATGACTATAATAAATTAATAACGGGAAAATACGTGGTACTTAGTTTTTGAAGATCTTCTTTTTTATTAATACTGTTTTTATTATTTTTTATGTGAATCATGAAAAAGAAGATCTTCAAAAACTAAGTACCACGTATTTTCCCGTTATTAATTTATTATAGTCATATTCAAAATAAGATAAACACTGTACAAATGTATATAAACATGGGATCAATGTTGATGGTTTTAGTCATCAAATAACATCTGATTGACGACGGATTATATTTAATCTATAAGGCTAGGTAATCAAAAATGTGTTACTCAAAAGTTTATGTAAATTTATGTAAAAAAACTACAAATAATATGTGTTTCGAATAAAGGGCCTGATGAGGTTGGCGTAAATAGCCGACGAAACGTTGCCGCAATTATAAAAGTTGTTTTCTTTTCACATCTTTGCCTCCTACGATCGTACTCAATAACATTTTTGAATAACAATGGATGGCGTTAAACCTTCAACTCTTTACAATTTTTTCCCATGCCCTTTTCCTTACATAGAAATAAACTGAGCAAATCTTCATCATATATTAATTTATTACCGCTTCATCTCGCGTACCTCCTCCGCATTGTCAACAAAACAGCCTCACTCAGCCGCCCCCTATTACTGCAATTATTTCGAATTTGCATACAATCGCCTCGATAATCTCCCCCACAACCTCCCAAAGAACGACGAAACTCGTCCCCCGAATTCCGTATCCGACGGATAAGTCTCATATAAAGCTCACCTTTAACGCACGAAGACGAGAGGGCGGAGACGTCGTGCGTGAGCTATTGTCGGCGACGGGTGCGGAAAGCGAAAGAACGAAAAGTAAATTGTCGGATTAGCCCATAGCAGCTTGCTCCGCTCGGCTCTCTCTCTCTCTCTCTCTCTCTGTATGATTGCCGACACTGCGGAGCCGGAATTCGTGCGCTATCTGCCTCGCGTTGACTTTTTCTCGCGTGCTTCTGACTCGACGTGCGTCGGCGATTTGTCGCTAAAGAGGGAGGGGAAGTCGTTCGCTCGTTTGCGCCCAGCTCTTTTTAGGGTGAAAGTTGTTGATGAGGACTTTGATCCTTACTTTGATGTTTTTTGTAATATAAGGAACTTAGCCATTAACCTGTTTACTGGATTTTTCATTTTTACGTGTGGAAAATTTAATTAGAGTGAATTTTCATGACTAAGGTAGGTTTAACTCAACACAAAGTGAAATCTTTTTAAAATTTAAGCCTATTTTACTGAATGTGATTGTGATGTGCGCGAACGCAAGCCTTATTTGCTCAAGTCTATAAGTATACATTTTATAACATAACGCCAGGAGACTCTTAAAGTAAATAGTTTTTAAGGCTTGAAAAGCTATTATGTTACAATGCCGTTTTCTTCACTCTTTTACTATAAACTCCACGAGGAAACGAACATGCAACACCGATTTAAGATTAACAAAAAAAAAAGCATCACCTGTGTGTGTGTGTGTGTATGTATGTGTATATATATAGATATATATATATGTGTGTGTGTGTGTGTGTGTGTGTGTATATACACTCCGACGCTTTCCCTCTCATACGATTAGTCGGACTTGCGCGAATTTCCGTACGGTCCGTGTTATCATATCGGCGCTGCTGTCGCGGCTGAAACTTTGCCGGGGGTTCATTTTGTTCTGTGCACCTCTTCATCCCACCGCCACAACTTTCTCACTCCCCCTCCCATCGAAGATAGCGGCCGTTATTGTACTAGAACGTGTGTATATACATACACAAACGCCCGCGCGGGTAGCGAATCCCGCCGGAAGAGCCTCTTTAATTTATAGTTTAAAGTTAATACCTCATGAATTATGGTTGAGCCATAACCTGCCGCTACACCCGCGAGTCTACGGTTTTTCGTCATTTTCCAGAAATTTACGGCGCCTTCGCGCTCTTCTGCCTTTATGCTCGCCTTCTTTCGGAATTTATATTGATATATTGAGGAGTTTTTAATAAGTTGACCGGGACGATGTTAATTTGACGTTTATCGCGTGCCGGCCGAAGAGATTCTTAATACGAGATATATACTCTTGAGTTACGGACAAAGATATTTTAAACGTAAAATAAAAATCAGTAGGGCATCAAGCGAAAAATAATCCAAACGATCTTTCTTCTCCGGCGTTTCTTTGTCCGACGCTTCTTCGAAGCCCTCCAGCGCCGGGTGATTCGCCGGCGAAGCCGGGAGTCGTCGCACTCTCACCGCCAGTTTGAAATCAGAACCGAGCATCTCTCTTTCTGTCTCTCACTCTCAACCTCTACAGCCCGGTGCAAAATCCTCTATACGCTCGCACGTAACGCGCGTCCGTCACGCGGGTGCCGATTGCTCTTGACAGTCGCGACGTTAAATCCATCGCGTGTGAGCGCCCGTCGAGCAGAAAAGGTCTTAATTCGGTTATTTCGCGCGCGAGCTTTCGTTAACTCTCTTTCTATCTCACTTTCTATACGCGGGCAAGCGCATAATTAACACACGGCTCTGAGAGAGGTGCACGTGGTAGTTTTTTAATCGCGCGATTTCTGCTCATTTTTCAAGTGGACGGTTGATCGGATTTTACAAAGGGCGTGTGTGAAGGGTGTAATACACTTTTTGCGGCAGAGTGTGCTTTTATGACAAGTATATTGTCGTGAAAAGGGATATGAGATAAACGCAACGGGGGGTCGAGGAGCGTAGCTGCGATGTTAGCGATAAAGAGAGAGAGAAAGCGGTGATTGTTTTGGAATATTTTACGCAGGATAGCGTGTCTGACGAGCGTTTATTATGATTGTAAAAGTTTATTAAGAGCTTATTAAATGAGCTGGATGTGCTTTTTACTTTTGACACTTCCATTGCAATTCCTTTATTATTTATGATCCTTTGCTTGCAACCGGGATTCTTAAAAATGAATTTGTTTTTCCGAGCTTCACCTGGATAATAAAATGTTAACAGAATTTTAGCGCCAATTCAATTATTCAAGGGTCTTTATTATCGCGTATTTTCTCAATTATTGTTTATCGGCAAATATGTATTATTGATAAATAACGGTTTATCCAGAACTATTGTTGAATTTGCGACTCTGTGCAGCTCCCAATTATTTGCCACTCGGAATCGATAGGTAGCGGAGGAGTCGCGGATTTTCAACCTGCGACGCTGCTGAGCTACCGTCATATACAGCTGCAGAGCACCCAAATCCTCGCTGGCCTCGTTTCGCGAGAATTCCCCGCCTCCCGGTATTTTCCTCACCTCAATCCCTTCTCTTTCTCCCGCATCCGCGGAAAAGCTCTCTGATGAATCCATTCGACGGGCGCGGCCTTGGCCCTCTGCATTGCCAGAGAGAAGATCCGGCGTATAGACAGACACACTTACACACAAACTTTGGTTCGAAGATTCCTGGCGATTAGACGAGGGCTTAATCGAAAGGCTAGACGCCCCCAATGCACCGTCGTCGACTTGGATTCGCGGGCAAGTGTAGAGTGTGCGATTTACTTATATATATATATATATATATATATATATATATATATATATATATATATATATATATATATATATATATATATATATATATATATATATATATATATATATATATATATATATATATATATATATATATATATATATATATATATATATATATATATATATATATATATATATATATATATATATATATATATATATATATATATATATATATATATATATATATATATATATATATATATATATATATATATATATATATATATATATATATATATATATATATATATATATATATATATATATATATATATATATATATATATATATATATATATATATATATATATATATATATATATATATATATATATATATATATATATATATATATATATATATATATATATATATATATATATATATATATATATATATATATATATATATATATATACATGTATATACGGTACACGCTATATACGTCGCTCGTGCGTATCGATCTAAGGGCCGCGCGGTGGTGGCGTGCGCACCGAGTGTTTCAGAACTAATTTAAACTCGGCGCGATTTCGAATTATACGCGCGAATGCGCCGCTCGTAAGCGCGAGGGCCGTACTTATGTACGAGAGACTTTTTCTCTCTCTCTCTCTCTCTCTCTCTCTCTCTCTCTCTTTCTGGCTTTCTCGAGGAAGGTTTTCCGCATATAATTCGATTCGTCGAAAGGTAGTCGACGTCGCCTAGGTTTTACGCAGACCGTGTAATTTTTCTCCAACTATATTTTTTTTTGTTTTTAGGTATAGTTAGCTGGATGATGGGTATTTTGAGGTAACGAAGATGTGTTATTTCGGCCGCTGGGACACGGCTGCCAGCCGTGTCCTAAACTTTCATCGTATGCGAAATTCTTAATGCCAGGCTCTATGCAAAATGCATACAAGGAACCTACGTTATTCCCCTCCCCGGCCCGCATACATGTATATTTACACAATAACGCGGTCACGCGAGTCGAGCGGAATAACCATAATTGCCTTTTTTCTCTTTTCGACGTTAAAAACTTTCTTGCTGCCCGGCGACGTACGCTCCTGCCCTAGTCTGCTTTTAATATTTCGATTCGCTCGAAATGCAATCTCGCGACAACGATACTACTCCCGCGCTACAGAAGTCATTTCGAATAAATTTGTAAAACACACGGGCGTGTAATTAAAGCGAAGGAAAAGAGGAACTGCTCGTTATCCGGGGCGCGTCGTAAACGCAAATCCATTGCAATACTACTCATGCGAAGGTAAGATTCGAAGTGTGTCGTATAATAGGAAGAAGAAAAGAAAAGAGAAAGAAGAAGACGAGCGTTTGTCTCTTTTTCTCACGTCTGTGCTCTTCGATACGGCGCGACTGGACGTGAAAAAGTAGCTGGAAAGCTATTTCGCCGACGGGGCGTCCGGAAGTGCCCGGTGTTTGTTTCTATTGATCCGGTGACTCGGCGGATTTCCGAAAATTGCTCCGCGGTTTTACGCCTCCCTTATCCCCCGACCGTGCTCGCTCGCTCGCGAAAAAGCTTGTTTTCACTTTTTACGGGGGCACGTTTGCAAAGGAAATCGCCCCTGGTATGGATTTTTCGTTAAGAGGCGCAGAATTTTTATGGCGATCTTTTTTCCCGCATCAGAGTGCTCGCGTGAATCGCATTTTTTTTAATCAAAAAGTGTTAGCGCATTGTTGGTGTTGGTGTTTTTTTTTTTTTTTAATAGAACGTCAGAGGTCATTTTCATCAAAATCTATATTATTGATGAGACGTCAATACAAATTTGCGATTAGTTATTCCTACAACTAGGTCAGAGTCTATGCAAATTTCTGCATGAGTACGTATAGGTATTATTGTTGCGAAAATTGAAATGCTAGCGAGATAGACATTAATACTGCATTATCATTTCAATCTGATAAAATAATGGAATTTAATTTTCTGTTTTTTAATTCGTACTGAGAAAAATTTTCGATTCGTTTTGTAAAAAGCCTTTCGCTTCAAAACAATTTTGTATTTAAAGCAAGAGTTAAAGTATTTTGATCTCTAATTTAAAAAGACTGTCTTCTTGAGTCAGAACTGTCAGGTTCAACTTCCCACGTAAAAGAAATTATGTTTGGAAGAAGTTTGGGAAAACTTATGCAATGAGACAATGTCAAACTTCCCAATTCGTGATAGAACTTTTTTGAAAAGTTTAGCAAACTTTTCCCGAATTTTTCACCAATTAATTTTTTAAGTAATGAAGTTTAAGAAATGTTTTCCAAAACGTTGGCAAAACTTTGTAAAAGATAAGAACACTTGTTCAATTTTTAGTGTTTCTCCACCTACCCTCCCTAAGAAAGAAAGAAAGAAGGGATGGTGGGGGCCCCTCCGTGACCCCCTACCAGTGAGGTACAGCCTGCTCCTATCACCGACCAGGAGCCACTTGCGTAAAAATAAATCCACGTAGGAGGAACCTAGGCGATTCCAGTTACCTCTCCTTGAAGAAGGAAATCATAATAGAGGAAGTTGTACGTTGCCCTGTAAGGGCATTTCCACACTATCAGAAGTTATAGAGCAAAAACGGTTGTATGTAAAAACCCATTTATCTTATGTTAGATATTGAGACGCGTAGAATGGCTTTATTAGAGAGAAATTTATATAGATGAGTAAGTTCTGTAGGAAGGTAAAGGTGGTATGCGGCAGAAAGTTTAAGGAAAAGGATCCACCCTACCCTCCCTTAATCCCGCACTTTGACTTATAGCCCGAACCGGACATTTTTATTCAAGCATTGTCATACGCCACCTATCGGTAGTCGCTAGCACTCGAACAATTTATTTACGAAAATTTTTCAAACTTTAGCTAAACTTTTTAAAACATTCTATCGAAGTTTGACATTGTCTCATTGCATAAGTTTTCCCAAACTTGAGTCAAACAAAATGTTTCCCAAACTTCTTCGAAACGTAATTTTTTAAAATTAAAATAAAAATAATAAATAACTATTATTTGTTAAATTTTACTTTAATCTGAATTCCAATGCTTTAAATTATAAATTTGAATTCGGATGAAACATATTTGCATTGCTAATTCAATAAAATGACATGAAAATATTCTTCATATAAATAAATAAATTTATAATGTAAATAAGTAAATTACTTATTTTCTGGTACAATTCAGCAGACTTCAGCGCTGAAACGATTTTATTTACCAATCATTTATGATTAAAGAATGAAATTCAGCGACAGTATTTACTCACTAAGCGTAGAAACTATCGAGATAAAATGAAGAAATATCTTACCTTCTTCGTCGCTGCCGATCATGGTGTACCTATCGTAGCCGCTCATGTTCCTCCCCGAGCCCAGTCCAAAGTCATCCTTGGTCCACTGTATCGGTCCCTTCTGATTCAGGACCCTGCAGGGCAGCGTCACCCTGCTCCCGATCACCGCCGTCTGGTCCATGGGCTCAATGGCGAAGCTCTGGTACACCATTTCCGTGGTGACGGACGGCCTGTACGTGGTGTACTCCTGCACGAGGGTGGCGCTACCCCTGGCTGCCGTCGCCTCCGTGCGCGCGGGTAGACTCCAGGCGACGAGCAGCAGCAGCTGCAGCAGGTGCGGCCGTAGCAACAGCAGCAACAGCGGCGGTAGCGTTGTACCGCCCGGCTGCTGCTGTTGCTGCTGACGAGGAAGACTCGTTTCCACCGTCCGGAATCTCCGTCTATAAGCAGAATAGAGCAAGTGAGGAGTGAGATTAGTCGTAGCAGGCGGTTGACGTGTATATGTGTATGATTGGGGCCGATGGATTAATTAAGAGACTTAGACTAAGTGGCGCGCCCCCGGCTGATTTAATAATTGTAATGGTCGTACTACGTGATCTCGGCTGTGTGCGCGCGGGACGACTAGTGGGAATTTTCGAAGGGGAAGCCGGCTGATTGTAGTAGTTACATCCGCGCGCTTTGAATTTTGATCGGTGCACGTGCCTGTCAGTGATATTAGTTCGCTTGATCTGGTAGTAATTAATTCATTTGGAAATTAAATGAGGTTGGGACAGTGTCACACCAGAATTTCATCAATTTTCGAGGCTTCTCGGAACCGTCGACTCTTACTTTTGCCATTGACGTTTGATTGATCTTTACGGCTGTCGTATAAAATTTTACTTTATTACTCGTGCTTTATTCGCCGTGACGACAACTCCACGTTCTCCTTCCTTATGTTCATCATCATAAACGCATTCAACCTCTTCACACTCGAATCCCACAATTTGTCGAATCACGCGAAAAGTACATCACATCCACTCTGCACTCTAATCGAAATCCCAAAGAGAAATCCTCTCTGTCTTTCTGAATACCCGTCAGTCGCCTCGTAAATGGATCGTTACGCCGGTGGAGTGGCTCAAACGATGAGAGATTGAGATATCAGCCACACAGCCTCAATTTCACGGACTGTAGGTACACACGTACACACATGTGCACACACGACACAGAGAAATATACGCGCGACACAGGATGTCGCGCGAGACGTCGGCCACTTCTTACGAGCTCAATGGAATAATGACAGGGCAGCGGTGCGCGCTGTTTGAACGTCGTCGACCTTTCAATGGAGTATGAGGAATAATAACGATAATTGCACCGCCTCCGTGTTTCTGTGCGGCGTTGCCATATATATATGCCCGGTTGATCGGCTTAGAGCGAGAAGTATAGAGCCTGCGTCTCTACATGCGTGCAAGCATGTTTCAGGCAGGGGAGAAAGTGCGCGCATTGAAGGAAGTCGACGAAGGGCCTCGAAGACGGCGCAGACGAGTGGGTAATGGAAGGGAGAGATGTATGGGAGGAGGGGATGACGGTTGTGAAAGAGGGATTTTGGTGTTATAGATGACGTGGTGTTGACTCAATTGACTAGATTGATTGTGAGATTGATGTAATTAAATCTATAATGCATTGATTGCGCGGAGTGCCAACTTCTAGAGGTGATTGCGGTCGGAGGTAAGCATTGATTACATGAAAATGTGAACTTATATTTATCGTGAGTAATAGCGTTTGTTCAACGGAATCGGCAAGAGAAATTTATATGCTTGATTTAATTTAGATTCGATTTGTTAATGTGATTCGTAAACTTTCCTATGCTGTGTTGAATATTGTTCTATATAAGCTATTAAAGTTGCTTGCCAAACATTGCACATTATGTGTATAAACACATATTTCGAAAATGATATCTAAAGTAGATAAAAACTGGCAAGCTTCTCTGGCAAAGGAATACAAATATTATGCTGAGTTACCATAAACATTTTTTACTACCAGATGAAAAAACGTTAAATCATTAGTATAATCCAAATATATTAATAGTTATTTATCTGATTCGAATTTCTGGGAAAGGGATATATTTTATCAAACAAAGTAATTAGATAAGTTCTTATGAATTATTTATTCCACCGTTTGATAATAAAAAGCATTATAAGTCCAGCTGGAGTAAGAAAGCTATTATGGGATCGTTTTCTTTAACTTTATGTCAACGAAGGTTTAATCGTGTCAGCGAGGTATTTTTTCATGAAATAGAGGAAAAAAAGTTTAGTCACGCACAAATCACGAATCACGTACATAAATTATCGAGCTCACGATCTTGTGCCGTAATGACGAAAACATTTTTCACTGCTCAATGGCTAAATATATAAAACTTTTTTATCTAAATCAACTTTGAATGTAAATAAAGTCGTTAAAAGGATCGCCCGCCCTGGTAGAAATGCTAAGCAACGGTTGGCGAACCGTTCGTCAATTTTTAAATTAAAAACGTCACACTATAATTATGTTGCTATTGTCGATGAATAATAACGATTTATACATGTGGAAATATTATATTGTAGATGCTTTAAAATATAGTGATAGTTTTAAATGGTTTTAATTAAATTTCGATGTTAATCTTAAGTAGAAATGCTTTCATTTGATTAACATGTTAACCAACGAAGTTGGTCTATATTTTCTACCAAGGTGAATGCGATCGCTTTAATCGCATCGAATACCGAAGTTAAATATATTGAAACATATAAAGTTTTTTTAATATTCAACAGAATGGTAAAAGAAAGACAAGAATAAGAAATAAGGGATTCGTACCTTGAATAAAACGAAACCACGACAACAAACCGCAATTCTTCGTTTCTCAATACCCCTGAGATCCCCTTCGAAAAATGTCGTCATCCCCGTGATGCGATTTCTTATTCCGCTTCTATTCCAATCATCGCACACCCGCACAATCGCGGCTGATTCCCGATAACGAACCTCCCCCGCGCTGTGCCGTATTCCATAGATGCCGTCATTCGACATCGATCGCAGCGCGGGAGTCATCGTTCGCTTCGCGACTCCTCGCGCAGCTGCTACTCACAAAGACCCCGCAGCCCTGATTAATTAGCTCCTCTCTCTCTCTCACTCTCTTGCTTTCTCTCTCTCGGGTTCGTTTACCGACAGGCTGGCTTTACCCATTGCTATGTGTAGGCGTGCGTGAAGAGCGGCGTCAAGAATTCATTCTCCTGTGTTTATTATCGGCTGATTAGTTAGTTGTGCTAAATCTATACTAAGGTTTTTCGCGTAACCTGAACTAAAAAAGTTAAAGGGAGAAAAGGGACCAATAGTCGACAAAGAAACCAACACATTATGTACCCGCGTATATCCATACGGTGCGTATATTTACGGTGTGCATGCACACATATTTGTACCAATAACGTAATGGAGCCGCCCACGAGGGGCACAGAGAATCGCGTTGTGCCAGCTACATACGAGCTGCATTTACCGTGCCTATGTATATACATATACGCGGGCACGCGAACTAACCATGGCGCAACGACGTTTGAACAGCGGCGTTATATATTTCAATCTATGTGTACGAGATGTACGCCTTTGCCTCGAAACTACATCACAGTAGACGTACGCGGCTAATGCGCGTATAAGTACGCGTTTGAACGTGCGAAATGAAAAAAAACTAGATGTGTTGAAAAGCCGTAAAGCCAACTAATAACGCAAATTTCGAGACTCAAGTTCTCCTTCATATACCTACCCGCGCAGGTATATACGACAACCCCACGGGTATGTGTGTGTGTGCGTGTGTACACCCACTTATACTATACGCATACCAGCGCGTCGAAGTGACCCTTGGGGGCCCGTATCCCAGCCAGGAGTTATAGTGCCGATCGATCCGAGACCTTCTCTCTACGATCTCTTGATCAACGTATAGATTCTGCGTATACATATATCTGTGCGCCTACATTACACGCACATATACGCGCCGACGGCGTCGAATTAGCCGGACGCGACATTTCGCGTCGCGCATATACACACATATATGGAGAGAGAAGTGGAGGGGGTGGAATTCCTCGCGTGTGTGATTAATGAAGGCATTAACGAGCGCAAGCGCAAGCGAGCGAATCGAACGATCCCCGGTGTGACAGCGTGGGGCATAGGAAGGGCGCAACGAAATATCAAGATGGGCTGGGCCGAGAGACGTACGTTACTTTATGACCGTGTCGTCTCGAAGTGCCAGCGCGAAGAGGCCGATTCAACGGGTTACGAGGGGAAAGGTAGGTAACTGCAAGTGCGAGGTATGGCGTGTAGGGCTCTATTTTATTTTTCTTCGACTTTGAGATTTGAAGAGACGAGAAGCAACGCAACGATGTTTAACCATTAGTTTTTCTAGGACTTTTAGCTTGGGGAAATAGTAAAGCAAGATTAACAATCTTTTGCTCAAAGTTACGAATTCAAATATATTCTTCAAACATATAATAATTTTAAATGCATTAGCTAGCTATACGAGTAACTTAGTTTCCCGAAATTTCGTTAATTAACGTTATCAGATTGATCTAATCAACCCAATTATAATAATGTATTCGGTTTTATAAGGAGTTCAGATATAACACGTAGTTCAATTCGACTATTTATTTATTTATTTATTTTTATTTATTTGATTTCGATATGAATTTCTACTAAAGCATTATTATCAATTTTTTTAAATTTAAGTTCGATATCAAAGCTCATCTGAAAATATGACGGCGGATTCATTATAATTACTTACTACAAATGAAACGAAGAAAATATGCATTCTGATCTTGATAATTACATGATACTCATTTAATCGAAAGATAAATCCATAAGAATATTGTAGTTGTTCTCCTAAATCTTTTTTTTTTAAGGCAAGAATTTATATAAAATTGATATTGTAATCCAGTTTTAGTATTCAATGTTTTTTGTGCCGCTGATTACGAATGTAAATTTCATTGACTACGAAGTTACCAAGATACTAGAAGCCATATTTTAAACCACCGATTATGAATTTTTGGTCCATTTTTGTCTCAGAACTTATGCAGCGCATATTGGAATGACTTCGAAGTTTTAAATATCACTGTTAAAATTTGCATTAAATTTACTGTATGTACTGGAAGCAAATTTCGTGCAGACACATTAAAATTAAATAAATTTGCATGAAGTTAAATGTAAATTTATTTAATTTTAATGTAACCTGAGTGCATTAACCTCCTTAAATTCGTATCAACAGATCGAAAATAAATTTTTGCTTAGGTTCTTAAACTAAGTAAACCAATTACTAATTCTAATATGTAAGTAATAAATCAAAATTTGCTTATTTTTTCGTTGGAGATTGAAACATTCAACTGACTTCAATATATGCAACCCTGCTTAAGAATGTAGCTTTTATTCATACATTTTGATAAATAAATAAATTTAATCAAATTCTTTTGTTCTTAAGAATGTTTAAGGCGTTGAAAATTGTTTGAAGTTTCAAAATAATCATACTTAAATCAAATATTTTTTTCGTAAAGAAAGCGGTACACAAGCTACTAGTAATTTAAAAGGCAACGACACCTTAAGCCTTAAATATAGATCACGCGGAAGCCGCATATACGTTGAAAACTTAAATGGCATCAATCTGTGCTTATTAGTCATATTAGGTATGCCTCCATCCGAATGGAAATGCTCTTATAAAATTGAATTTGCCAATTGAAATAATTTAGTCGTAACTTCAACTGAAATATTAGAATTATGAAATTTCTGTGTGGACACGTATGTGCGTGTGTGTGTTTCTAATAGATATTTATCGACATCACAAAGCTTCTCCCTAGAGAAAAGTCAAAGTTAATAGTAGATCTAAGATGGTATCGCATTAAAACTCCTGCTCGAATGATTGTAATATGCACTCGATTTCTTAGTGATTTCACGTAATGAATGAAATCGTCATGATACGAAACTAATTTTTTCACGAATTCTTGTTGCTTTCCAAAGCCCAGAAAGACGGCGCGCCATAATATTGTTAAGGTATTTATAGTAGCACCTGTAGTACGTCACATGGTGCAGTGATATCACTCATGCCTTGGTAAAACCCCGTTCGTTTTGATCAGCTCGTCAACTTACACAGAAAAAGTTGTAGGAAAAGCCGCTACACGACCGAAATGGAAACAAAACTTTCTGATCTATGAGAAGGATTCGAGCGAGAAGCTTTTTCGATTTAATAAACAATTCACTGATTTCTTCGACGGCGAAATCGATTCCAACGTCAAATTTCCTCTGCAATTAGCCCCCCCCCCCCTCCCCCGGTGATATACATATGATAATTTTTGTTTAAACTATACATTTTCATATCCTTATACGTATGATAAAACGACGAATATAAAGGTTCAAGAAGCTTTAACAGGAATATCGAAACGCTTGTAAAAATTATTATAAGAATAATTTTATATTATATTCATGTTCAAATAAAGGGCAGCCATAGTGCCAGCATAAAGTTTGGTCTCCATCTGAACTCGATTCTTAAATTAGTAATCTAAATTAGGCAGCGTGCTTCTAGTAGGAAATCACTATTATATTCAACAGTACTTTGAATTCTGAAAGAATTATCCCATTCCATTAAGTAATGAAACATTATGAATTCACGAACCTAGATACATGCACGCACACGTGCACTTGGACACAGACACGACTAAATAGCATTGTGAAAGCGTTTTCGTCTCGAGCGATGAGCCAGTAATCGAGGTGAACGACGAGCGCTTACATGTGTATATATACGCATCGCGAGCCATTAATCGCACGCGCGCGCGCTCCCGCGAAATATGAACTCGTCACATCCTCTCTCTCTCTCTCTCTCTCTCTCTCTCTCTCTCTCTCTCTCTCTCTCTCTCTCTCTCTCTCTCTCCCTCTCTCTCTCTCTCTCTCTCTCTCTCCCGAGCGAGCGCAGAGACGCCCCATACGAGAGTAGTAAGACGAGAGGCGCGCGCGCATGAATATGTGCATGCGTAATTGTCTGCGCTAACACGTGTACACAAACATGTTTAATTACGTGTGTGCCGAGCGTATAGCGACAGGCGCGCTCGTTCTCTACCTCGTCTTCGCATCTATTGGCCGGGTGGTATGCGCGTCACCCCTCCACCTACGCACGCACACATAGGAGGCGGAGGAGGCGGTAGCCCTTGTATACTCGCGCAACAATCAACATTGCTCGGGAACACCGGCGGCTACAATGCAACGGTGGCGGCGGCGGAGGCGGTAGCTCACTCCGATGACGACAACGCGCGCGCACTCAGGCAACACTGATACCTGCATATATACGCCGCGGTGCGGGCAAATACCCGAGTCTTCTTGAATTTGTATGAGTTAGCGAAAATACACGCGTGCGCGCGCGGGCGGGATGCGCTTCACGGGGCACGTCTTTGAGAGTCGGGGAGTGTAGGTGCGAGGCCGCCGCGCGCCGCGTAAGCAAACGGGAAAGCTTTCGGGGGATCATCCGTATATGACTTTCCGCACGGTAATTTTGTGTGCCGAGTCTGCGTATATATATAGAGATGTTACTAAAAACATTTTCATAAAAATCAATTAAAACATCGTCAATATTTTCTTAAGGTATCCATATTTTCCTTATAATTAATGTATGTATGTAAAGTGATCACTCTAAGACAATTTTAAAGAGAAAAACTATTAAAATACGCTTATTGAAAAAATTGTTAATTTTTTTTTATAAAGACATAATATTCATTCTATTCATATATTTTAAACGAGAACTGAAGAAAAAAAAAAGTTATGTGATGGATCATTACTTGCGGCACTTGATAAAATTGTACATGTACATGTATATATGGGCGTAAACAAGGTAAATTGATCGGTGAGTTACTCAAGCCCAACGGCCGTCGAGCCCGACTGAGCTGGCGATTAATTCATCTGGTTTCATTCGAGCCGGCGGAATCAATTATTCACATCGTTGCCGAAATTTATCGGTAAAAGAAAACTATCGACGCAATAAAAAGCAGCCTGCTTTCCAACAACGTTTAATCAACGCACTCGATCATGATTTTCAACCAAATGAAAATGTCAAGACAAATTTCACGACATTATTTTAATATCTCTAAAAATTGTTCCGCTACCGCATTTTGAAAACCACAAAAATTTTCATTTGCACTATTTTCTGATTCCAACTTGCGCATATAGCCTCTCTTTCCCTCAGTCTGATCCGCCGACAATACCGCGCGACTGCACCTGAACCGTCAAATCCCCCTCTCCGCATCGTAGACAAAGCCTCTCTCGCTCGTCGTCCTGTTAAAATGCAAATGAAAAAAATTTCCTAGCGATAATATCCCCTGTGGCAAGCACCCGACTTTTCACTCTCTCTCTCTTTCTCTCTCTCTCTTTCTCCCTCTCTCTCTCTCTCTCTCTCTCTCTACGTGAATCTCGCTCCCTACGCGCGCTCGCGCAATCTTACTGCTACGAGATAAAGAAGAGAAAAAAGGACGGAACCAAGACACGCGGGAAGGAAAAAGAAGAGGTAGAGAAAGCAGAAGGAGAAGAACTAATAACGCGTGCGTGCTTGTGCGCGGAAAAACATTTTCGTGAATGTTCACTTTTCGGAAGAGGCTCGACCCAGATATTAGCAAGCGGGAGGAGACGCGGTGGCGGCAGCGCGGCTTCTGCTGCTTTACCGTGCTTATTTGCCCAAGCACTCGAGCAGGGAAATTTTCATCTTGGCCTGGCCTGCTTTGCCCATAAAGTGAGAGAGGGAGAGGAGCTAACCCGCGAGACGCAAGCGCTCGCGATCGTGATGTGTATACCCGCAGCGGAGAAAAGGGGAGGGAAAAATTTGCGAATTGTAAGAGTTAGCCCAGTGCCCGTTTCACTTATTGTTTTTTATTTTCCTCTTTATTCAGACGGCGAACAATGAGATACATATATAGGTTTATAATATGCTATATACTCGGCTGGATGGAAGAGTTCCTCCTTGTCCCTCGCATTCTCAGACTTCGTTCTTGTTATACGGTTATTATGGTAAATGGTTTTCCTCTCTTCGAGAATAATTGGGAGTTCGTTTAAAAAATCTTGTGGCTTTTCGTCTGTCGGTCCGCTCCTTTTACTTAACGCGCAAGATAGTTAAAATTTTTGGCGAGAAACATTCAATTTCGACGTTAAATGTGAAAAGAAAATCATGACAGGTGTAATTACGGTCATTATCGCTCGGAACAGAAACCTGCACCAAACGCGCACGGTGCTTCACACTTGTCAGAATTTTTCAATAGCCAAAAGCCTCCCTTTTACGCTCCTTTCAAGAAGGATCCGCTCCATATTTAATTCTTCTCCAACTGGTTATTAACGCTTTCGCAGGCGTATACATAACCCTCATCCTTTCCCCGAAAACATTTGCGTACTCATGTTATTATATACATCACACGTCTATGGGGAAAGTCTGTGCAATAATTCTCGATCTCCATCGTTATTATTATCTCGCGCGCGCGCACCGAGATAATACAGATAGAGAGATGCCGACACGCACCAACGCGTTTATCACGACGGAATGCAGGGAGTGTATACCTGCCCAGACATGTGTGCGGTTTCATTGTCGCATCACCTTATCGTAAACGTCTAAGCACGCGCGCACGCGCGTGTGTATATTTGTAGATAAAGCGACGCGAGCGCAATGTCTGCGCGGTGCTTCGAAAATATGGAGCTTTGTCGCTGATTTTACCTCTCTTCCTCTAGCTCGGTTTCTCTAGCCCTGTTTATTTTACTTTTACGGTGCGCGCGGCGGCGCTAGTACCTGCTGCCCGGTCTTTGGTACTTGGCCGTCGTCGCGTTTACGTAGCGCTTTTCGCCACGTACGCGCCTCGTCCTCAACTTTTTCCGAGCTTGTAAAACTTTCGACTCGTAATCGGCTACGAGTTGTCTGTTGGCCAGAGAGAGAGAGAGAGAGAGAGAGAGAGAGAGAGAGAGAGAGAGAGAGAGAGAGAGAGAGAGAGAGAGAGAGAGAGACAGAGAGAGAGAGAGAGAGAGAGAGAGAGCGAGAGAGAGAGAGAGAGAGAGAGAGAGAGAGAGAGAGAGAGAGAGAGAGAGAGAGAGAGAGAGAGAGAGAGAGAGAGAGAGAGAGACGGGGTTATGATATGTGGTTGAGTTGTAAAGTCGAGCGCGCGTGCGCCCCATTTAAGGGGATTAACATTTTTCCAGATTACCAAGCCATGGAAATGTAGAGAGCTTTTTATTTATGTATACCTATGCAGAGAGGACTGGGATCGACGTTTTGAAAAAAGCTTTGCAGCGAGGGCGGTAGTGTAGCGCTGAAATGAGAAAAGGGGAGAGAGAGAGAGAGAGAGAGAGCATGAACATTTTTCACAGGAGGAATTAGAGCTTATGGCCGGATTTTCGTGACCGGATTGGCGGGGGAAACATTTTTTTTATTTTACGGTTTTAGTTTAATGCTTTGCACCGCGCCTACCGATGTAGTACTTTTCGATACTAGTGCGATAAAAATGATTCTTCCACGAGTGTGAGAATCATTTTGACAACCTGTATCGAACATTATTTTTTGACACAACGTTCGTATAATGCTATTTTAGAGCACGCTTGTAAACCTAAGCGTGTGTAAAAGTAGTACTTTACGCACGGAGTGTCAACAATTTTTTAAGCTATATGATTGGCACTCACTTAATTTTATTGTTTGAACTATACTTGCGTTTCTTTATATGTTACTTGCGATTTTAACTGTATGCGTTAAACTTTTGTTTATTATATTAGTTTTATTTATTAATCTTTTTTTCTTTTATTTTATTATTATAATATTACTTTAGTTTTACTCGTTATATTTGTATATCTCACTGCGATTTTTCAATTTTATGTACAATCTTTTTGTATGCTCAGGCTATTTTAGACATAGAGCCCTTAGCTAATTAATAAATCAATCAAGAGTAACTAATTCACTCAATGAGTTAATAATGGGATTTCCAGTAAAGAGATATTATAATTGAATATACTTAATTTTTCTGGATTATCAATTGAGTTTATACTCCAGAATCTACAGTAATATTGAGCGGACTCGCGCTTACCACAGCAGCATGAATGATTCGCAAGGATAATTTTCCTTTTAATTCTGTCGTGCAAGTAGATTAAAACAGAAGACCGATTTAGAATTTCCAAGCGCATGGCAGGTCATTGACGCGAGCATCGCAGAAATACGCGGCATTTCCGCCTCATTATAATGTATTCGAGTCAAAAGTCGCAGCGCGTCGAGAACTGGAGGAAGTTGTAGGTTGCGTTGATGCGAGCAGGTAAAACATTCACGATCACCAATTATCGTTCTTCCATTATTATAGTTTTTAATGCAACTTATCATAAGCACTTTCATGAATTGAACCTGTAATATTTAACATTTCCATTATGCTAACAAAAGATCTTAAATTAAATATCTGACCTATTTTTCTCGAAATCATAATGAAAAAAAAATACTTTAAAGTAGATCCGAATAAGTAAAATAAATTTCGCAATAATTGATAACAAAGAATATCTATAAAAAATTGGTTCTTCATTTAAATACTTACAAACAACTTTTAAATTTAAAAATTGATGCATCTGCGTTACCCTTCGCATTTAAACCAATTTCCATCACATTCTGCACGCTTATGCATCTATTACAATTCCGGTCAATAAAATATCTTCCCAATTGCCGTTTCATCCTTCGCATAGATAAACACGGGCGCCTCAATTTACTTTTCGATTTAGCTACCTACAAAATCGATTGTTCTCCCTCGGCTGCGTTCGCCTCTGGAGACTTGTGCACAAAGGGCAGTAAATGTTTTCGCGAGAGCGTGGCCGCGTTCACTACACCGACGCAGATATATTGATATAAAACGGCGCCAACGGTAACGTCATTAAGACGACAAGGCACGCGCGTTAAGTGAAGTATCAATAATCGCGCACGCGTCTTCGCCGGGTCATCGCGGTGGAAAACACAGAGCAGCGCTGCGGAGATGCGCCCCATGCGCGACGCTCTCGAGTATACCCCTCGGAGCTTTTCGCCCCTCTCCCCCATTCCCCTGCCACCGTCGCTGCCTGCTATAGCCCGCTCTCTTCGCTTAGTACACAGCCGCAAATGGATTCTCTTAGCCGTGCAATGTACAGGCTGCGAAAGGGGCGAGGTGGAGGGGGGTGGCGTTCGAACGCGAGAGATCAATATCACATCGGCGCTGGTGGCGACGGCGGTGTCGGTGTTAATTCCGCGGCTATTGTCGTCGGGAATTCCTTTTAAGGGCCTCTGAACGCCCGGATTTCTGGCAAACAGAGAAATGATTGCCGCACGCTGCGGCGCGCTAATTATTGCGCGCTCGCGCGGGGCACGGCGCGACGTCTACATTTAGGTATCGGCTCGCGACGAGGTGAGTTCTCACTAATTTAATTAGACCGTTATTAACTGAAGGGGACAGAGAGAACGAGAGAGGAGAAAGGGCGAGAGGCAATTCGTTGTACGGAATGCTGCATTTTCTACTCCCATCGCGAGTTCATTGAACTGGGGGAGTGAGGTGCGGTGCTCATATTGAGGTGATGTTTTGTGATCGTATATACAGATGATTACAACCTTATTCATAATGTGAAATCTCCGTACAGAAATCCGACTTGAAAAATCAGTCAGTTGTGAAACGTATATGCAGTAACGTATCCCATCGTGCATACATATATAGAATATCCGACGTATTTATAGCATATATCGACTGACCATATCTTTTTATACCCGCGTGTTCCCCGGCAATAATAACGGCAAAGCGACGAGAGACATTTGATCGTAGCCGCACGGTAAACCTGCGCGCGTGAAAGTTCACATTTAATTGACTTTTTGCGAACTATGTTATTGATTATAGTACAGTAATTACGTGGCAGAAGGGCAGTGCTAAAGGGTCACTATCAAGCGAAGTGGCGTTCGGCTGATAGACGCGGTAGTATATAGTAGTAACCCTGTGTTACCTTCAGTGAATCTATACAGTGTTTTTTCTGTCGAGGATTAATTAGAATACAGACTCGATTATTCCGGTATACTTCAGCTTGAAATGAATGCGCGATATAAAATTTTATTGAATCAATCTCGAAATTTTAGCCAAAGTCAAGTAGCCTATTATGATTAGAAAAATGCCATTCATTCCTCAGCAGTCGACGTTCCTCGATAGTTTCAATAAACCCCGCATATTTTCGCGCGGGCCCGCGCGAACCAACAGTATTAGTTAACGGAAATATATCAGCGCGTCCATTGATTTTTCATGAACTGCGAATAACTGCGAATACTCTGTATATATTATTACGGAAAAAATCAATCGGAACTTCCGCAGTGAACCATCCTGGTCAGTAATTCGGTAGGAATTCCGAGTATTTTGAGCGAGTATGCACTCCTTTTTGTACACAGAAATACTTTGGTGATTGGCGTGGTTCTCCAAAATTAAGACGAAAATGCTCGGAAATATTGAACAAACAGCGTAATTGTGAACTTAAATACTGGTGCCGTCCATGCGGTCGAGAGAAAAAAGAGCCGAGCTACCAGCAGAGAAAGAAAAAACCTGAGGCGACGAGCAAAAAAGAGGTCGAGATCCAGCTGGGATTGACGAGAGGCAAAGAGGCAACGGCGGCCGTCATACAGTTCCGGTTTGCGCGGCTATACGACGACTGATAATTCAGCAAAAAGCCCAGCGACGAGTATCCGGAACGTCGCGTGAGAGAGGAGCAGATCCTGGTAATAGATTAACACGTCCGGGCACAACTCCCCCACGCGCAACCGCGAAAAAAAACGCGGAAGCTATACGAGGAAGCAAATAGACGGATAGCAAGGAACGTCGCGGGGGTTGCAACTGGCTAGAAAAATAGCCGTCATTACGGTATCCCGAGAGAGGAAGAGAGAGCGAGAGGAATGTGCCAGACCTCCGAATTTCGGAAGCATACGAGAGGGAAAGAGAGGAGTGGGGACTATTTCTTGTATGAAATCGCAATAGCGAGGACAAATTTGTCAAACAATTTTGGGTCCAGTAGGGAGGGCTACTAAATGAATGTCAGGAGGCTGTCAGTTGGATGTGCCTGCGCGCATGCGTGTGTTCAGATTCAACGCTGTTCGTTTTTTGCTTCGTTTCGCGCGTGTGGGATGGGATGACGCTCGTTCTTTTGACGAGTACAAAAAGTGTACGCAAAGAGAGAAAGACACAGTCACAGTGTGTGTTTGTGTGTGTGTACGTGTGTGTTGCACGCAAACGCGTGATTCTTGATTCTCTTTCATGTATAAAGATCTCTCTTTTTTCGACCGTTCGTGTATTTGATTTTCCGGGGGTTGAGAGTAATTGGAACAATTAATCGTAAATTAGCGAGCCTTTGTTAAATCGTTTTTAAATGGTGATATAATGAAAAATTAGTTACTAAATAGATTAGTAAAAAATCAATTGATTCTAGGGTGAAACTGTGCCAGTTAGAGCGATGAAATTAAATGGCGAATTAATAAAGTCCGGTATTCAGCTGTTCGGCTGGAAAAATTGATTAATTTTTTGGTCGATCCGCATTCGTGACCCTATTTTCACTATTTTTAGCACTTGTCGTGCCAAATCCATATTTATCCAAACAACGGAAATCTTTACAAAGCTTTGAGAAACGATTTTTCGTGCCTTTCAATGAAGCTCAGTATTAGTAATTAGTTCTCATAGGCTCTTTTTCTCAAGATATAGATTACCTTATCTTAAAAATGCGTTATTTCTTAAAAAATGATGTATCTTCTATTGACTGTCACATTGCAAGTATTTATGATACAAAAACGAGCAAAAAAGATTATAGAAGTAAACAGCATTTAAGCTCTGATTCGTTGAAAAATACTAATTTTTCAAAAACTATAAGCAATCCAAGATACACTGAAAAAAAAGTACAGGAAAAAGTACTAAACGTTCAATCAAAATTACCATCTTGTGCAGGGAACGCGACCACAGACTGTAGAAACCCAAAAAATTACCATACTTTATAAGAAATTTTACCAGAAATATAGGAAAATTTACTATACTCTATTGTAAAATTTACTGTAAAGTATGGTAATTTTTCGGGTCTTTACAGTCTGTGGTAGCTTTACGAGACAGTATAGTAATTTTTACAAAACTTTTCTTTCAGTGTAGCGTAAGAAAATGGTTAAAAAATGGTCTTCATTTTAAGCGATTTAATGGATTGTATTTTTAACCATTTTCTTACGCTATCTTTGATTGCTTATAATTTCTCTAATTGCTATATCTACTTTTGTAATCTTTTTTGCTCGTTTTCGTATCATAAAACTAGTCAATAAGTGAGACATCATTTTTTAAGAAAATAAAGCATTTTTGAGATAAGGTAATCTATAGAGAAAAAGGGCCTATGAGAACCAATAACTGGTACTGCGCTTCATTTTTAGGCACCGAAAATCCTCTCCTTGTAAGACCAGCGAAAATCAACACTCGCCACTACTCCTTGAAGTAATGAAAAATTCTTTGTGTATGTTAGCTTCCCGGCCACCTTCTCGTACGACCGTAGCGAGTCCGTTTATTTATCATACCCATACTACGGAATATCCGGCGAGTTTGCTGCGTATATACGGTTTCGGACCAGCCGCACACACGTTACTTCGACGTAGCAGTTGCGGAGAGAAAGGGTGGGGGAGGGGGGAGCCAGAAGGATGGAAGCCTCTCTCGCTCGGCCTCCCACGGGACGACGCAAAAAAGCAGCGCAGCCACGGCGGAAGCGGAAAAAAAGTTGCAATCCCGGCGAGCTAAAACTCGCCTCCTCTCTCCCTCTCTCTCTCGCTCTCTTTAGTCGCGCTGGCGAACTAATGACCGCGCGAGCGAGCGTCAAAAGCCGCGAACGTGTTTTTGATTACGGAGGGACGTGAAAAATTTATCTCCATCCGGAGCAAATCCCGCGGGGGAAGTTCGAGATATATATAGGCTACGACGCTGCCGCACCAGCGGAGTCAGAAGGAGAGAGAGAGAGAGAGAGACTTTGGGATATTAAGCGCTCTTGTTGAGCAGAGAGATTTTGGGTGCTTTACTCTCCCTTTTTCTCTCTTAGCTAGTATATAGAAGGGGATGGAGAGGTTCTCGAGGGCCGAGTCGAAGTGAAGATTGCGAGAGGTTGAGGTGACGTGTGGTGCGCGCGCGAGGGGGGAAAGAGAGCAAAGGAGAAAGCAGAGCGTGATGTCCCTTTTTCCCTTTTCGTGCTTCCGCTCTGCGTCTCAAGGATGGATTATTTTAATTAATGAACAGGATTTTCGCGTGGTACCTCTCGCTCGCGAGGTATAGTAATCCTTCTTCCCGTTGGCAGTAGGGAGAGGGATAAAGAGACGACGAGCACGGACTTATGATAGTAGTTCTTTTTATTGCCGCGAAAGAGGGGCATCCTAAAGCGCGAGCTAAAGTCTGCGGCAAATCGCATCACAACGGGCTAAGTGGATTAATTAAGAGCCGCACAGGCTAGAAGTAGTGTACATTTAAAAACGTGTAAAAACAATTTACGAAGCTTGCGTGGATGATGAGTACTTATGCCTGCGAGAGCTCGTATTTTCATTTCGAAATATGCGCACAGTTATATATGCACGCACGTCCCCGGGATGAATGTGAAAAAGCGCAACTTCGGGCAGGAACTGAAAGTTGCTTTGCTACCTGCAGGCAGGCAGGCAGACACACACATACACACACACACACACACACACACACACACACACACACACACACACACACACACACACACACACACACGCACACACAGAATCCTCCTACTCAGGGCAAAAAAATTTATCCGTGCGAGAGTTATAGCCGAGCGGCCACGACTCCTGCATATATAGATGTACGTACACGTCCACATTGAACAGGCAGATTGCGTGCATTTTCGTTAAATTCTTTACAGCATATTACGGATTCCGCAAACTTCTCTCAGAACCGCGCGGCTCTATGTCGGACTGTGAATATTCGAAATCCCATATAGAGAGCGCGCAAGCCAACTTCGCAACTAACGATCTCCCGCAAGAGCCACCGGATTATTGAAATATCCGAACGAAGTTTCGTGGGAGTAGAGCTCGCACTTGAAAAAAAAGAAAAAAACTGAAAAAGTAAGCCCGCGGGCCCGTGCAAAAAGCGTCTCGTGCAAAGCTCTTTGTCGAATTACGGGTGGTCAAACGCCAGCTTTTTGTCAAACGCGTCTCAGGGAATTGGCCCGTGGGGAATTTCATATCGGCATTTCAGCTGCTACTAAACGGGCCGGCTAATTTCGAGAATGTTCGTGTTAACTCGAGGAGGGCGCTTCATTCTCCTCCTTCCTCGCGTGAGCAGTCATTCATGTTGTATGCAACATCCCTCGGTCGTCCTTTATCCTACTTTATTCGGCGCTTCACTCATGCTATTCCCGTAATTCCGGTCTCTGCCCCTCTCATTCTTAATTATTTATGTTTATCTCCGTGTGCGAGCGAGCTCTCGTCAATTACCCTATCTCTCTCGCTCTCGCTCTTGCTCGTCCTATTTTTATTCACCACGGGGTCCCTCCCATTCTCCTCCTCTATCACCTCCATCTCCCATACTATATTATTTCACTTCCATTCCCTCTCTATCTCCGTCCCACGCCCGCGTACTCGCACCCTATTTGTTTCTTTGGCTTTCTATTCTCTCCCGCTCCCCCTCTCTTCTATACTTATACACAGTCCCTCTGCCTCCTCCCGCGCTATTCTATTTTATCCTCCTCCGGCCCCCGTCCTTCGTGCTCTTTAGTTTTATCTCCATCCCTTCGCAGCCCTCCCCTATCTTTCTTTTATTCCGTGCCCTCTCCCACTTCTTTCTCTGTACTTTTCCGCCGGTACTTGCCGCTACGTGACCGGCATGCGCTCGCGCTCGAGCGGGTGGCACGGCGTGAGACGACGTCGCTCTTCTTTTCCCCGGGAGGACAGAGCAAGAGAGAGGGAGAGAAAGAGAGAGAGAGAGAGAGAAAGAGAGAACGCGAATGAAGGCGAGAGAAAACGTAGGTGAGACAATCCTTAGATCGGAGCCCGTGCGCTCAAGCGACATTTCCCGAAAGGAGCGTCGACAAAACGCTCGTTCGTTCGCGATCCAATATACACGCGAGCGTGCAGAGCGGGAGTGAGAGGGAGGGAGAGGACCTTCTTCCTTCCTTCCTCGCTCGCCTCGTTATTTTACGGACTTTTGTTAAGAGCTACTAGTTGGCAATTCCGTAGAGTTGTAAATCCCGAAAGTTCCGCGCCCGCTCGCCCGCTACGGAGCGAAACTTTCCTCGTTTTGGGTGTATAACGCGCTCGCGCTGCTGAAGGGATGGTATGGGAAGAGAGAAAGGGGGCGAGTCCTTTTGTCTCGCGTGAACTCGTGAGAGAGAGAGAGAGAGAGTGGGAGAGTAAGCGAGGTAAAAAGAGGTGTCTGCTCACTCGCCCCGTTTTTCGCTAATGCAAATTGGCGGTGAGCCCTTTTTGGATTTCATTTCTGCGCGTTGCAATGTAACCGAGGAAGGGCCCACGAGTTTTTGCCGCGAGCCGGCGCTTGTGCGAAAGTTGAGGTAATTACTTTGTTGAGAAATTTGACGAACGACTGTTTCGAGCGCGAAGACGGCAGCGGGATACAACACAACTGCAATCTATGTGAATTAGGCTGGATGTTGTACCAAAGTGTCTATAAAGTTTTCTTGAATTTCTTTTCAAGAGGAAACGTCCTTTGATGGCCCGGCTGCTCGTTTGTATTTAGTCGATGGGGAGGAGACGGAGGAGTAAAAATAGCGAATAAAAGATAGTTCAAATTAGCGACAGTTTCTTGCTCATTCTCTTATTTGTTCCTCTTATTTGTTCCCCGTAAGTGTTTTAATTAAGTGCCGGGAGCCATATACTCTTCGCGTAAGAGAAGCACGCGCAAACAACTGCTACTACCCCCTCCACCTCTCCCCCGGAGGATTCGCCTCACCAAACACTCCGGAAAAGCCCCCTGACAACTTTCGTTTAAAGAGCACGCATCCACGCGCGCTCCGGCACTCTAATATTGTCCTCCAGCCACTGCACTACATCCACCCCCTCGCGTCCCTCTCCAAGACGTTGCAGAGCGCGCAGCAACACCTCATTCGCAAACTGCAGCCACTCTTGCACGCAATACGCGGCAGCTCATATTCTCCGGCGCCGTCGTCGTCGTCGTCGGAAGGGAGTGGGAAAAGACCTAATTTGAAAATGCACGCGGGCGCGAGTGTCGCTTCCTCGGTGCCAACGATAACAAACGTGCCGACTCGTTATTATTTGCAAAGTCCAGGGAGGTACCTGCCTGCCTGCCTGCCTGCTGCTGTAATAAAGACGAAGCGCGCTGCTTTAGCAGCACGTACTCCACTGGCGCGCGCGCGCGCGCTCACCGGGCGATAATAAACGAAACTCGCTGGGGGAATAGCCGGGGATGAATTAAGGAGCAGCGAGCGAGCGCGAATTTGCATTCGAGAGATATTAAAAAGGGATTAAAAAAGGAGGTACAGTGAGAGAGAGGGGGGAGGGAACGAGATTAAAAAACATAAGTCGCTAGTGCGCCGCTACCCCGTGTCTTGTGCTATTGTACCGCGCGAGCTTGTGCGTATCTTTTATTCAGAGGGAGAGAAGAGGGGGGGGGGGGCGCCACGTCGGAATGGCTTGATTAGAGACAAAAGGATACCCATGAGTAATATTTTGCGCGTGATGAGTTTACTTTGACGCTGCTTTTCATGCCGAAGTCTTTAATTTAATATCGTATTATAGATTATGTACTACCGAGAAACTTACTACTGCTATAGAGTTATTATACATAACGTCATCATTATGAGCGGGAATAATTAAGTTGTTATTTATTTGTTGTTCTGAATGTTTCTACATAAATTTAACTGCGGATATACTAGAAAGTCTACTATTTCTGATCCGATTTTTTGAAAAGCCTGCATTTCATTATGAAAAATAAAGGTACGTATCGAGCTCATTGGATTACACGTAATTAAAAAATAAATCTTCACACTTTCCAATTACCAACAAGTTAACTAAAATTTTATTAGATAAAAAAAGATTGTTTTCATACAGTTTTTACATAGCTTCGCTTGTACGTTCTCCCCGTGTTATCGAAAGGACGCCACTGCTTCCTGGGGCTATTTTCACACCGAAGACAAAACAAACTCGCCTGCGCGGGCGCTTTACCTCCTCTCTCTCTCTCTCTCTCTCTCTCTCTCTCTCTCTCTCTCTCTCTCTCTCTCTCTCTCTCTCTCTCTCTCCCTCGAAACTTCGTCGAACCACGCGCTCCGATGAAAATTCGAATTTCGCGTATTTAGAGCCAGGTGCGGCCTTTCTTCTCCACTGCTTTTACGAGCCGAAAGACCGAGATAACAATCGCTCTTACTCCCTTTCCGAGCGTCCGAGACTTTTCTTCGCTTTCTCCTTCTCCCACCGCCCCGCGGAGTTCGCGAGTCTTTTCGAACTCCTGTTGACTCGTAACTTTTACTTTTATACACGCGGGGCTTCCCCCTTTTATTGGGGCATTAAGGCGAATCTTTTACTTTGCGAGATTTTAGTGCGAGCGCGCGCGCCAGTATACAGCACAAACAGTCACAGCCCCGGGCGCTTCATTTCGAATTTGCTTGTGCGCGCGTGTACATATATTGTTGCGGAATAGAGTTATCCGATTGGAAAACGCGCGATTAATAATTAATCGTTGTGAGAATGGAGAGGGCGGCCAGACTGTTAATTTATTCAATGCGAGTACAAGAACTGATTTTTGATGAGAATTCGTTAATTGTTTCCAGCGTTTTTTAGTTCATTTCCATTAAATATATTATCAGCTAGAACAGCCATCGAATTATCTTGTTGGCTGATAAAATGGAATTATCAAATTAATTATTTATGTAATTAATTAAGCTATTGAAATAGACACGAATTAAGCTGAATATTCAATAAGTTGGTATGCACTCTCATGAAATAATTGATTAAATTTTATATGCATAAACAATAACTTAATAAGCAAATAAATTATGATATGAACCGGTCGATAATGCACTCATACTTTGTCGTTTGCTTTACCAAATTATTCTATGTAAAACGCATATATTTGAACAATTGATAGCTGCAATTTATCTATATTCGCTATAAGAATCGCCAAATTAAATAATAACAATTACTCACACGGCTAGCTTTGCACGCAGACGACAAAATGTACCTGTGAGCATCGATCCGCCGTCGCGTATGAATTTCTATGCCGAACGCGGCCACGACACTTCGCTGCTCCCAAATTAATTGCTCGTACACAATGGAACGCGCAAAAACAATGCGCACACGCGGGGCTGAAAAAGTTGTCGGAATTATATAAGTTGGCCGCGCGGCCGTTTTTAAATGCAAATGAAATTTCCCCGGGGACAAAGAGATCGACAATGAAGTCTACGCAAACACGCTCGTTGATTTAACAACAATTGAGAGAGCGGGAGAGACCGCGAGAGAGAGAGAGAGAGAGAGAGAGAGAGAGAGAGAGAGAGAGAGAGAGAGAGAGAGAGAGAGAGAGAGAGAGAGAGAGAGAGAGAGAACAATACTCAGTGCACACGAGAGATTTACTTTTGGCGTCGCGTACCGAGAATTTCGGCACTAAAAAATAATTATTCGGTTGGTGAATCGACTATAATACGTCAATGTTAACACTCGTTTTTTCGAGTGTGTGTGTGTATTTATATGTTTGTATTATTTATATTTATTGAAGGCTAAAGGCTCTTAATCCTCATATATCCAGCCTGCATGGACTGAGTTTTTTATATATGCATTTTCGAAAAGATCAAGAAAAAATCCAGCAGAATAATCAAAATGTGGGAAGACTAATGTTTTGACTAGAGATATAATCTGGTAGAGCAAGGTAAGCCGTCTCGCGACGTTTTCTCAGACGAGACAAAGCTGCAAAGCCTTTCCACGTTGTTGTGGTACACTGCTGGTTTTAGGACAGTGTAATATCCAGAGCAAACCCCAGTAACTTGATAATCTCGCTGAGAAAAGTAGACTGCCCAGTGATGGAAAATCCAGACAGTGTCATATTGCGCAGTGCAGATATTTATAATGAGAAAAAAGGTCTAGTAAATATAAAAAGAATTTTAACTAAAATTGCTATACTTTATAGCAATGACAGAATATAATAACTTTATATATGGCATATTTCGATATAGGTACATTAATTATTAATTAAAAAATTTCGAATAAAAGTATCGGAACAACCCAAATTACATTTGGTAATTTAATATTATATAGATATAAAATTAAATTTGAGGAAGACTTGATAATTTATTACTAGTAGTCATAACCCTAGAAACTTATAAAAAAGTTATATTGGAGCAATATAAAAACTTTTAACAACCTGCCAAATGATCTAAAAGTTGTAACTATAGTAGTAAGCAAAATATTGAAAGTAAATTAAAAAATTTATTAAATTAAATCTAATTTTTTTGTTTCCAATTTTTGATAAATTATCGATTGTTATTTTAAAAATTCGAGGAATTTTATTTAATTTTAAGATATAGTTTTAAGTCTATATGTGTCAGCCTATGTACAAGTATCTGTGATACTTCTATTGGATTTATACACATACTGATTGTGCACATATTAATTGTGCACACTTTAACATTGGCATATATCTATATATATATATATATATAGATCTGCACCAATGCTATCTGTGCACAATAAATATGTGCACAATCCTTATGTGCACAAACAAGAACATGCCGATTTATATATGTTGAATATGTTACTCATTAAACGAACCTGTCGTCTGACTAAAAGACCTATTTTCAAATTACTGTTGGCTTAACGAGTAGACAGTTTTATGACAGAAATTCATCAGAGTGAGAAGAGAATATTCTCTATAGAAATGAAATTTAAATGAAGCTATAAAAATGACACAATATCACTGGGGCAGATGTCACATTGCTCATTTCAAATTTTACCTCAAACTCTGCCTCCGTTAAAATAAATCAAAAACCTTATCAAAGACATATTAAAATAAAAATAAAAAAATCATTATAAATAATATCGAAACCATCTATATCGAATCACAAATCATTGCATCTCACTCGCAGCACGTTCGCTCCATTGGATCCTTTGATCGCGTAACCCTCGCCCACTCGAACCGCACATTCAGCGCGTAATCGCCCGGCGCATCGGTCCAATAAAACTAAATTTCGCGCTAATCCTTCACTCTTGAAAGAAGAAAGCAGCATCAGCACTACCGACGTCGCAAACAAGGATCCAGGCCGGAATAAACGTGGCCGCGTTTACCAACGAGATGATCGCGCGGGATCGGAAGATCCCGTCACCCTGGTGGCGAGCACGCGCGCGGATTTCGCGCAAGCACGATTCTAATCAGCGTCGCACTCCCGTTCGCGCGTATCCGCGATGTCGTACATGCCGCTTTACATGGAGTCGGGGCTGTGGCTGTATGTGCGTGTGTATGTGTGCGTGTGCGTGTCACTTCGGCAACGTTTGACTTTCGTGTGCACTCGCGGACTCCGGCGATTACTGCTTTTTAGTGGTGATGAGACTGGGATTGCGAAGAGGTTAATTGCGCGATTTAAGAGATTATGGTGGAAAGTTCTTGTTACATGGTCGATACCATTTAATGTGTAAGACGATCTTCGATAGACCTCTACTGGACTATTTACTGTCAACGAGTAAGGCACCAGCATTGGCCTGTACTATGTCAACTCTATGGCAATTTTTCCATGGGGACATTCAAAAAGAATTTTAAAATATGGTTTTCACTTCATCTTTCTGAGATTTCAAGTGGTAAAATAATCATTAGCTATAATATTTGTATGACTTTAAATGTTTTACAATAGCTTCAAAATCGAAAGCTTGGGTAGTTTGTCTCTATTCTTGCAGAAATAACTAGCTTTCAATTTAAGGTAGTTCCCTTGGTCGAACCAGTAGTTTTAGAATTTTTAATTTTTAAATAATGTTTTATTAATTTGATAATCCAAGAGTTAGTATATGTAAAAAATATATACTAGAAAAAACATAAAAAAAATTTTTTAGACAAATTCAGGCTCTCTCTCTCACACACACATACACACACACACACACACACACACACACACACACACACACACACACACACACAAGATATATACCTAATGATATAATAAAGGCTCTATAAAATTTGGGTACCGCAACACATTATACTCGATTTTTTTCAAGTTCAAGCGTCAAATTTACAAAAGTTATATGCCAACCCAGCGAATCGCAGGTGAAACGAGCACCTTCACCGGACGAAAAAGGACTACAACTGTTTGACTGATTATGCGCGTAAATCTGCAAACAATAACCAGCTTACTACACTACACACTTGCGCCGCCTGCTAGGTACGATGGATAACACAGTTGGAACAACTACGACAGTTGGCGGGTAAACGCGCAAAAGTAACAACTAAATAATGCACGGAGGCTGTTTTCCATCTGTCCCGCCAGAGCGCCGTGTCGGAAGAGGACACGAATAAGAAAGGCTGTGCGCACGTGACGCGACGACATGCTGAACCTCGCGCGCGTCGAGACAATTAGAAACCGGAGCGTGAGTGAGTTGAATTCATGTCGTCGCTTAGTTTTCTCATTTTTCCAAGAGGCTAAGGGGAGAGCATGCGAGGCGGCTCGAGGGTTTTGAATGTGATTACGCAAGTGGCCGTTCTTGGAGGTACAATTATGCAAGTAAGTTTAATGTCGTCGCGGATACGATTACGTCAGAGTGTTGTACGCGTGTATGTTTGTTAGGTTATGACAATGTTGGGGTCGTTTCGTACTGTCTTAATCATTTGATTAAATTAAATATTAATTTTTCAAAAGTATTCATGTATGTGTACAGGACGGTGTTTTTATATCAGTGAGCTTTTTTCGGTGTTCTGCTCGTGAATTTATACAACAACCTACACTAAGGGAAACTTAGTAGAATAATTATAAGAACGCTCAGTAAAAATTACCATACTGTATGGGGAAACCGACCACAGACTGTCAGCCTGGTAATTTTTATAGTCGGTCTGATAGTTTTTATAAGGCAGTAGGGTAATTTTCTATTCGCTTCGAAAAATAAAGAAAAAAATTTTTTCTTCATAATTTAGCAATTTATACAAGATAAATAAGTAAGTAATATTAAATAATAAATTAAATGACGAATTTTTAATGCTGAAAAAAAGCGTCCGGGATGGGGAATCGAACCCTGGACCTTCGATCAGTTGACAGGCGAACAGCTTACCGACTGCGCCACACAGTACTACTTACGGAAAGTGATCCGAATCGTCTATATATGTTATATTGATAATTGTATATAATTGTATCCATTTATTTTTATCTACATTATGTCAAAATAACATCCACAATTAAGAAAATGATTGATTTATAATGATTTAAAACATTAATTGAAGCTATTTACATAACAATTACATTGTTTACAGCGATCCGAGAGTCTTATTTGGCTACAGCTTTGCAGGTTATGTCAAGCACCATGCATTGCTATCTATATATCAGAAAAATTAGTAAAATTTATGAATTGTCATTTTTACCATACTATTTAGCAATTTTTCCAATTTTTTGTTTGCAATTTTTCTTATAAAAACAGTAAAAAGTATTAGAAGTATAATAAATAGGTCACTTGTGACAGTGCGTGGTCGGTTTCCGTACTCAGTAGGGTAATTTTTATTAGGCGTTCTTATAATTTTTCCACTAATCTTTTCTCAGTGTACTGAAAGTTAATTTAGCGCTGTATTGACTTTAATAACGTTGCAGTACAATAACATTTGGCGCTGCTTTTATCTTCCTTTAAAATTACGCGTTATCAACGCATCTGCGCTAAAATGGAAAATCATATACTATTATTGTTTGCCTCGCTCCCGTTTTCCATTTTGAAACACCTACATACCTGCCTTTATCTCTCTGGCTCTTGATCTCGTTAAAAATTTATCTCTGACATCTTTTTCCATAAAAACGATGGGACAACGTTTTCAGGTCTGAAAATGGAAAAGCTATATATGCCGCGGAATAGACGAAAGATGGAAGAACAAACAATGAATGCGTTTGGGAATAAAGCGGATATCAAAATGTGCGGTGCGTCGTACTTGCGGCTATGAAGGATATCCACGAATGTTTTATTGGTACACATAGATGTATATACAAAACCAACAGCAGATTAAAATCATGTCTTTTGTGTAGTTGAACAAACGATTACACAAATTATCTGATGGAACAGAAAGACAAAATGTGAGTTATAGACCCGATTTACTTTACATTAGTACTACACATATTATGCGTGCTTTTTGCCCACTAAACTTTAAAGTTTAACCACACAGAAAAGTGTGTTGCTGCAATTACGAACGCAAAATTTGTGTCAAAACCGGATTTCATTTTCAATAGTGTAGAACAAAATTAATCTGGGGAAGGGCAAGAGAAATAAAATTTAATTAGCATAGAATTAAATGGAAATATCAATATTTTATCCAACCTGCAGCTTTAAAAAAAGAATAAGATCACTTGTGAAAATTATTTTTCATTTAAATATATATAAGTGAAATTTCATTAAATACCTTTTCTATTGGGATCTGACATCGGTTACGCGACCCTCGCGGTGGCGCGGTGAATTAGAGCTAACCCCGCTTTAACGTTGTACAGATCGGGCTCTTCTGCGCCATGTTGGCTATGGCTAAGATACAGCTATATACATTGACCACGCCCCCATGTCAGATCCCAATACGGATTTCTCGTGCTTACATTAGTTCTGCAGATTCCCTATCAATACTTAATTATATATCGGCGCTCACATGGGCGTTCGGCAATTTCAGCCATCGCTGGGAAGGATATATGTATTCTGTATGAAATTTGCGTTCGAGTGTATCTATATTACAAATGAATAAATGAAAAAGTAAGGAAAAGAGTAAAGTAAATGAGGACACATAAAATAGCATTTGAATACGTTATTTGCGAAGGCACAACTATACCTATTGGTTTTTTAATGGAAAAGCGAGTGTAAACTTAAACTGACCTATCAGCAGTGCGGGAAATTAAGCTGCAACAAACTCCAATGAATTAAAAACCTTCTTTTTCACTAACCAATCGATAAAAAATACGCGAGAGCATAATCCATTATCTATCAATGCGAGCTAGTGACTAAAAATTTTCGTCCGTCAAACGCGACCGACGATATAAAAAAAAAACCCATGGCGCATATGCCCATATACATATAGGTATACATGAATATACTGCTGCAGCTACACGCTGCTCAACCGGCTTCATTGCCGGAATGACGTGCGTGTAGCGAGGCGCTAACCAGAATCCCAATTAACGCCCAGCCCGTTGCGGCTTGCAAACGAGTTTTCATTGGCCCACCAGAGAGCCCCGCGCCTCCGCGCGCGTTCCAATTCAAAAGGCAACCGCGTACGCCGCCAACCCCCCGCGCACCGCACCCGAGACACTGCGGTGCAGCGCTGCTGGCAAAGGCACAGCCAGTTTCCTTCCTTGTTTTTTTTTTTTTCGTCAGAGTTGCAATTGTGCAGCGCGCGCTGTTTTTCGAGCAACGAGGCTGCGTGCACAATTGAAGAGAGCGGGTAAGGGTTATTAATTTTTGTTGGTAGGCTCAGTCATTGTTAGAGATGAGGCTTTTGTGAATTGCTGCTTGAAGAATCGGACGGGAAAATATTTTAGGATGAAAATTTGTTACCTCGATAAAATCCGCCCCAATAATCGTAAATTAAAGTGCATTAGAGCTCGAAGACAAAATTCACAAAAATACACTCTGAAACCAGTACCTAAACTCGGCAGTTTATCACCTCTCATCCTTTCCTTTCCCCCTTTTCAGAATCATCCCAAAATAACTTTCTCGATCACGCATCAGCAATACACGAGAGAAAAAATCTTCTCTTTCTACCCACAGCCAATTTTTCATCCAAACCGGCTCCCGCCACCTGCCGAAACCTGTAAGCATCGCGAGTTCTCCCTGCACAACGATTCTTTTCTCGCAGTCACGTATCCCGCAAAAACATCTCGAAAAATCGTTTCACGCTTAATTCCCGAGAACTCATACCTCCCCCCCCTCCATCTCTCTCTTTTTCTCTCTGCCATCCGGAAAGAAAGCCCACGCGCGTCCGTGTGAATTTTTCATGCCGCTCGCTATACATGTATACACCTTCTAGATTTAACTATTCAGCTGCTGTCACCACGTAGATCCGATCAGGCACATCAACGGCGCTGATACTGCATGCGTGTGTGTGTGCGTGTGTGTGTGGGTGGGTATGCGAACGAGTCTGCTAGAAAATCAAAGCTGGGAGATCGCGGATCCGCGTGGGAGGAAAAAGGCGCGTGGGTGTAGCGTAAAATTTTCATTCCCTGTCGCGAGAGCTGATGCCGTGACGACGACGACGCTCTCCGGTTTTCATGAATCTTGTATTGACTGGAGGCTGCGGTGGATAAGCATCGGGGGACCCGTTCGCGTATTGTACATATTTTCGGCAGAGAGAAACGGCTGGAGTTTTTTTCCAGACGCCGATGGCGTGGCGTCGCGGATAAGTGTGTTTGGGATGCAGAGTGCAAGCCTGAGAGCAAGTCTGTCTGGAGTAGTTCATTGACAAAGGTCTGTTGTAACCGAGGGAAGAGTTGCCCAGTATTGACACCTCCCCCCCCCCCCCCCCTCATTGTTTTTTTATCTATTAAATTTTGATGTTGCACTTGAAAAAGGAAGACGATTTTTTCAATATTTAATTTACAATAAATAAATTGTTTGACAAAATAGAAACGCCTTTTTTCTGTGCAGATTTAAAAAAATTCTGTAGTGGCCAACTTCATTATAAGCAAATATATGAACAAGAAACATTCAGCGGCAGGTAGTAATTTCTGGTGCGAACTATGCAGCTCTCCCGTGCAGTTACTTATTTATGAAAGAAGAAAAATTTTAAGAAACCAATAAAATATGGCATCGATCCTTATGTTTATACACAAGATCATCAAACTCATGGAAAGTCCGAAATAAAAAAGCAATATTTATCACCCTTTAATTCACCCACACAACCAATTAACTGTTCTCCACTACACTAGCTACTGTTATACACCAAACTCCGGACTCAACTTCTCAAGTATACGCACTCCCCTCCTCATCCTCCATATCGGCACTTTTCCACTGGGCAAAGTTCGTAAGCACTCGCGGCGTTTGATAGCCCAGCGCACGGCCCTTGCGGGTTCTAAACGTAAACGCACGCCGTTTTACTCAGGGCATTAATAAGCGCTTTCCTTATATACAAGGAGGATGAGAGGTAAGAAAGAAAGAACAAGCGCGCGCGGTCCCCGGGGCACTTATCCACCCTACAACCCCCCGCCCTTGTTTATCGGTCAACTTTCACTTGGCGCGGGCGCGTGTAACGAGGCCCCGTAAATTTTACGCGCACGCGACCTCCTCGCCGTTATCGGAAATCCCGTAAAATTAACGGGCGCGAGCGCATTTTTTTCGCGCGCGCGAATGTGTGTACGTCGGATCTATCGCACGAGGCGAGTGTGAGGGCGCGCGTGTCTGGAAATTTGATTGTCCGAGAGAGCGCGCAACTGAGAGGCCAGAGAAAGCAGCGAAAAAAGCGGAATGTGTTTTAATTAATGAGACTGTATGTCAGTGTGTATGTGTAGGGACAGAAAACGAGAGGGAAGAAGAGAGAGGGAAAGAGAGGGCGCTCGTGTGTGTATTTTGCTCGAAAGGGATTATTTTTCTCCGCTCTTTAAATTATGAAGGAGGGACGCGCAAATGCCCTCTTTAACGTTTTCGAGGAGAGAATTACGCGCGCACACGTTCACGGTGATATTAAATGTTCGCTGCTCGCTGTTGCGCGAAATTAAAATTTCTTTATTTTTGTTATATTAAATTCTGCTTTACAGAGGGGATTTAGCGTTATATAAAATTCTGCGCTTGATTAAATTTTATTTTTTTTGTAAATGAATCTGTAATTTTTTATTTAACATTTTCTTTTTTGACGTAGCTTAAAAAATCTTTATTTCATTTCTAAAAGGAACTTGCATATACAGCAGACTTATACATAGTCGAGAAAGTAAAAATTTTGTCAAAAAGAGCCAATGCTACGCTGGCCGTCATAATTTTGGTCGCAGCGCGGAGTGAATTGCGCCACCGCGCATAACTCGTACTTCATTAATGCGGGTCATTTTTAACTTTGAATTGGTTTTTAAAGCAATTGGTTTGCACACCTGCAGAAACGAATATTCTCGTTTAACGCTCAAAATGCAGCGTTACAGTTACAGCTGAATATATAAGGTACTCTGGGCACTTTTTCGCGATAATTGCGCACCCGTACGCCGTATGCGAGATTCGTTCAAAATTAAAATTCACCGGCTTATTCATTGTGGAGCGCGAAAAACAATTACTCCAAGCGAACCTCATCGGCGGCCGACAGATCGCGAAAAAAAACTCTCTCTCCCTTTGTCTCCTTTCTTGCGCCTTTCTCCTCTCATACATACGCGCCTATACGCATACGCATATATAAATATATACATAGATACGGGACGACTCTCCGCGGGATTAATTAACATTTTTCGACGAATATTCCAAATTGATTAATTAGATGCCGACTCGGCCTACCCGCAAGAGGCCATAACGCACACAAAATCACCACGCGTACGCGGTGTTGCGCGTGCATACATATCATATACGTGCACGTGTATACGTACATATGTATATATATATATATATACACACACGAAAGCTCGAGCGCCGCTGGCTCGGCGTATAAATTAACGAATGACAAATTTAGCCCCGGCGAAGCGCCATTATTAAAGCATCGGTGTCGTTGATAACTAGATCCCTAGTTAGGCTGGCGCGCGCGCACCGACCTCCAGCAGCAGCAGCAGCAGTCCCTCCGGCAGTATAGGAGAGAAAGAGAGAGAGAGAGAGAGAGAGGGAGAGAGCGATCTCCCAGGCGACATGGTGTTTGCCTTCGTTACGTCGGACGCGCACGCGTTTTCCTCTCGCGTGGCTGCGGGAGGGGAAGAGACCTCGGGAGTATCAAGGTGAGGGCACAGTCGCTGCAGGATACCTACACGGAGAGAAATTACCAGAGTGCTCTAGTAATTTTGTCACAGACTGGCTCAAATGGACTTTTTACGAGATTTTTTACAAATTTTACGAGGCACAAAATAATTTTTATGATTCACATTCGAAAAATTGCAATAGTATACATGATAAAATTTAATCTGTGCCTCGTAAAATTTATTTTGTGCCTCGTAAAATTTGTTAAAAATCTCGTAAAAAGTCCATTTGAGTCAGTCTGCGACAAAATTACTAGAGCACTCTATTTTTCTCCGCGTAAATATGTATATTATAGCTCTGTATGCAGCGACTCTCTTTGAATGGTATTATAAGTCGAGCTGGAAAGTTTAGTGCCGGGTAGATAGATTGAGACAACCGCAGCTGATTCGTGTGTATAATGATGATTGCAGATAAATCATCTCGATTTCACGTTATACATTCGACGTCATTACGAGCCACATTTATTTCTTCGATTCACATTTCCTTAATTGTCTCACGTCGCTCGCCCCCTCCCCTTCTATCACCACGAAACTCATCGAATTCACACTCTCTTATCGGTAATCTCCGTCCACGCGTGCAGCCCATCTCTTCCGGCCCAGCGAATACAGCACGCACGCACGCACATACACACTGACACGTAGGAACACATTGTGGACAGACCTTAATGGGGTAGAACTGACTGCGTATCCTCCCTCTCCCTCTATATGTACAGCGCGAGACACTGCCTCCCCTCCACCCTTTTCCTCGACCGTTGTCAACCCTTACGGGCTTGCGTCTGGTATGCGGCGCCGCTGACGTACGCGCGCATACACACAGGCGGACATAGCGAGCGCAAGCGCGAGCTCGCGAAATTAGCGCTCGCGCAGTTATGCGTGCCGTTGGTGCAATATCCCTGCAGGGCTGCGGTCGAATATATTCTTTTCGCTCATTTTTCGTTGTTGTTTCTATCCTCCGTTCCTCTTTCTCTCCCCTCGTTCTTCTTGCGGTGCGGAATGGAATGTCGAGGTTGAGGGAGGGCGGGAGGAAAGGTGTTTGATATGTGTGGCACGTTTTGAGATGTTGATGGATGGAGGGAGAGATTCTTTTTTTTCGGGGGATTGGCTCGATGGAATTTTTCGGGGTTGGCTGGTCAGCGTGGCGGGTTCGGAGTTGTTTCTGATTTACGATGAATCGCGGGACCTGAATCATTCTCGTAGTGAAATTGTATGGAGTATAGATCTTTATTTTTTATAACGTTCAAAACTATTCAGGCATATATATATATATATATATATATATATATATATATATATATATATATATATATATATATATATATATATATATATATATATATATATATATATAACAGTTATTTCTGGGAATTTAAAATGTATATAACTGTTATTTCTGGGACGTGATTGTTATTTCTGGGACGTCCCGGAAATACAGTTTAATACAGTTTAATACAGTTTAATACAGTTTAATACAGTTTAATACAGTTTAATACAGTTTAAAACAGTTTAAAACAGTTTAAAATAGTATAAAACAGTATAAAACAGTATAAAACAGTATAAAACAGTATAAAACAGTATAAAACAGTTTAAAACAGTTTAAAACAGTTTAAATTACAATCAGGGGGGGAAAGGGGGTGTTTCCGACCCTGATTATAAGTTTTTACACTAAAAAGTCCCGGAAATAACAGTTATATATACACACACACACACACACACACACACAATTATTATTATTATTATTATTATTATTATTATTATTATACCAATGTCAAAGAATATTTTAAATCAGTTTATCTTTGAAATTCAAGGCTATAATATATGAAATCAGTCTATAACTCTTTACAATTTGTTATCATATCGAATACGACTGCTCTCTTTAGTAGAAAAACCAAACAGTCCGTCACCTCAATGATCGCCGTTACACTTCAGCATACCTGGGACGCGATGCGGTTACGATTTCAACAGCCGCCACTTCGGCGCTGCTAAGCGATGCTAATTTGCGGTGTGGCGCATTCTCCGCTGGCGATTTTTCGCGACCCAAATGAGTGTTTGCGTAACGAGCGCCGCAGAATAAATTTATCAGTCTCTGCGGCCACTCGATGCGCCGTGCTATGTGTGCTTTGCACGTGCCCGAGTATATAGCATTGCGATAGTCTTTGCTTCTACAAATTTTACTAAATTAATACTATTGTAATTTCATTTTCATCGCCATGTGCGTGTTCTAGAAAAAAAATTTACTATAGAGATATGAAATTGAGTTGTTTCATACTGATGCATACGGGCTGACTTCCAACACAGATTTTCCTTGGCCAATTTCTATATGTATTCACTGCAGACGATTGGATTTCATTTGGCAACGGTGCATTATAGATGCCGCATGAACGCGCGCCATGAGGATCGTAAATTCGATTTTGGGAGAAAACTAAAGCGCGACTTACGGTATGCTTTGGATCGAAATACCAGGCAGCATTAGCCGAAGCGCCGCGGGAATCAGCGTACCCATGCCACCGATATGGTAGTCACGTACTAACCTGCAACAGAAAGATGTAAAATTGCTCCATCAATACTTGTTAACACTGTTTATCAACATAATTCACATACAAGCGCACATCGCACACAGTCTCTCGCACACTTATAATACATATACAACATGCACTCATACATCCGCGTACGTTAATATAATTCTCTCTGGCGTCGAGTGCGCTCCAATAAAAAGCAATTAAGGCTGTATTGTAAATACGATAATGCATATAACATCGCGCCGGCGGGAGGAAAAAAGATCTCGCGTGATTTGCGCAGCTCATGAATTTTGAAAGAGCGCGAAAGGTCGAAAAGGTGATTATCGTCACTTTGGCGATAGCGCGCGCGCTCGCTCGCTCGCGCTAGTGCGCCAGTATATGGGTAATAACTCGAATTAACGAATAATGACGTACCGAACATGATGCGATCTCGAGAGTATATGCGCTCGATCAAATGCAGCGGAGAGAGGTGGAAGCGGAGAATGGCAGAAGTTTTTTGCCGCGCGCGCGCGCGCACTTCTGCTATATACAATACTCGCGTGGTCGGCGAGCGCGCGAAACACGTACACGCCGCGCGAACTTGACGGGGAAATTATAGCGCGAGCCGGCGCAAAAACGAAGAGGTAAATCCGAGCCGACGATCTCGCACGTACACATAGACGCGCGGGTGTGTGTGGGTGTGTGTGTATGTGTACACGTCGGCCTCGTCGATGCCGATATCTTCATGTAGACGGTATAAGTGCAGCGAGTACGAGTTTGCGTTGGCAAGCGGCGCTACTTGTTTTCGAACAAATGTGAGATTCGAGTTCTTTTCCGAACAGCTGGGCTACGAATGTTTTCGTAATTTTCACGGAATGAAGCGTTCTTTTAATTAGGAAGTAAAATTCCTTGGATTTTTAACAGTGGAATTAAAATATTTGCCGATTTAATTCTTTAATAACACTTTTTTCTTTTTTATGTATAGTCATGGCATAATACGCTTTGCTCTCTACTCTCAGTATTTATGCCCAACAAGACGTAGTTTTTGTTAAAGCTAAAGCGCATTACTACTACTTGTTGGAGTAATAATATTCTCAATGGACTAATATCTCTCATCTTCCCATCATTCAGGCAATCCGAGCTCCGCGGGGCAAAATAAAAATGAGAGAAAGAGAGAGAGAGAGAGAGAGAGAGAGAGAGAGAGAGAGAGAGAGAGAGAGAGAATTAGCGTTCGAGTCGCTAGTGCGTATGTCAAAAGAATTAGAGCCAAGTTGGCAAGAAATGACCGCGTTTTCCCATTGACAACAGCGCGCTCCCTTTCCTATTTACTTACACACACACACACACACACATACACACGCACGCACACACACACACACGCACACACACACACACACACGCGTCAAAGAGTTCAGAAACGTCGCGTAAATTTGGGCACGTGAGAATTCATTAACGTTTCGACAGTATAATTCGATGAGTCCACTTTCATGAGGCGAATTATGGTGATTACTAAATTAAATTTCTTTTATTATTTGTGTATTTTTTCAGTCGCACATATATAATATAAAAACTTGGGCAATAATATTTTTAACGCGCTAATAAATTTTACCTTGCGACTTTCGTCAAGATGAGTTACAGTAATTCCAAACTCGGGTTAATAGAATACTCGACCATCAACTATTCGCTTCACATTCGGCAATAACGATCACCTTGGCGGCCCAGGGTCCAATAAATTTTTGCAAACTACCACATATTTTCGCCTCTCGACTGGACCACCACTGCCAGCACTACCACCGGCAGCATGCAGCACGTGTACACACAGACATGCATCCCCCCTCCTCCCTCCATAAACTTAGGCATCGTTAAAAATTCGTGTAGCGTGAGCGGCTGCGAGCTCGCTTGCGTATATACTATATACACATGACGTCGACTCACGCGACCCGTGCCCTATACTCACACACACCCATACGCTTACGCGTATACCGTATACGTCGGCAGCGCATGACAACGTTACGAATCATTTGTCTCCCGGTCGTGCAATTCATCAGAGAGATCGGGAGAGAAGGAAAAAAAGCTCATGCAAAAAGCCATTAGCGCAAAGAGCCATGAAGAGAGAGAGAGAGAGAGAGAGGGGAGGAGCTGTATACCGTTATATTTTTTCCTAAGTAATAGCCCCTGTGTATCGATGCTCTCGCATCGCCGGTTTATAGTAACGAGCTACCAAGAACATTTTCTGTATGTATTCTAAGGGCAAGTCAATTTTAGGAAAAAGGGGAAAAGGAAAAGGTTGCTCAAGAAGTGTTGAGCTTTATCGATCTTCTTGTTTGAGAGTGTTTTTATGACGGTTATGGGGAGGGGGAGGGGGACTTTCATCCCGTCGAATTCGATAGAGCATTGACAGGTTCCAATTTTTTTATCGGTCTTTGAATGGGAGTTTCAATTGCCATAATAGTGTCAAACGAAATGTAGTAATCTTTTAATTTTGAAAAAGTATAGCTTTTATTGGGCCAAATAAAAAGTGTGGGTACATATGCAATTATAAACTCGAAGCGGTACATCATAAATTTTTAAGACATCTAGCGCATGTACCCATGACTATATTTGACACCATGATTTTAGTCTTGTTTCAAAATATTTCAATATTCACACGGTCAAATCTAGGCATGATTTAAATGATATTATGTTCATGTACAAATTCATTTTATCTAACGATAAGCACCGTGATTTAGCGAGTCTCATATTCCCCAGGACCCTGACTTACAGTATTCGATATGTCAGTCCACTAAAAGAATTCTCCAATATATCTGACTAAGCTTACCATAGTCCTCTATTTCGACTTCGTTGATCTTGGAACTTGCTGCAACCTGTGTCAATCAATTTGAATTCCATTTTTTCTTTTAAAAATGATATAGTATTGATTTCTTTATCAATCTGTTTAATTAAACATGTCCTTGTGCTATGTAGAAACTATTTTGTTGTATTGAACCTAAAGCCCGTTGACTTATAAAATAAAATAAAATAAATAAAATATATGAGTATAAGAGATTATTAAAAATATCGCTCAAAGGAGAATTGGCCATAACGCTGAAAAGCTGCCTTAACGACATCCCTCCTTTGTTGTCATAAAAAAAAGACACACATAAAAGGCGCAGACATATTCACACGGCATACAGCGCACGAGAGCCGCAGTATAGATCTAATCTGGCTCATCCGACACATCTCCGAGCGCAACGCTACGAAATCGCGTCGAAAACAAGCGTAAACCAAATTTTACGCACACTACGACGATTACACAAACAACAAGCCCGGGCTCGAAAGCATCGCTCACACGGCGCCATAATCCAAAATCCTCGGAGCAAACAGGGAAAAATCCCTGGCCTCCTTTAATCCCGTCATCCGTTCAGATTTCCCTCTGCCGAAGCTCGAAATTTACACTCGGCGCGTTCGCACGTTTCCGCTATACTGATTTGTTTTCGCCTCTCCTTCTTCCTTCCCCCATTCCCTCCCGCCACCCTTCGTCCGTGTAGCAATTTGCAGCCGGAGGAGCCGAAGAAGAATTGCTCTAGCGCGCTCCCTCCACGGGGTGGTAGCGTATTCGAAGCTGCCGCGTCGAGGAAGAAGAAGAAGAAGGGGGAACGGCGCAAAAAATGTAGTCGTTGTTAGTTCCGTCGCTGAGCGAGCGACAAAGGGAGAACGCGCGATATCTCTCCCTTCGGCCTGATGGTTCCATTTTCCGCGTTATGTACGATAAATGATCCGTGCGCGTCGTTCGCGCTCGGCTGGTCATTATTGTCATTGTTATTGCGAGCGAGCGCGCGATCGCGTATCACTTTTGCCGAGTGATATAATGGATTGCGGACGCGTTGCGGGGTGATCGTCGGCGGTGTTAATTTACCTCTGTCCGTCTTTCTCTCCCTGAGGTTCTTTTTTCTGCCCTCACATTCATTGACCCAGTGGCGTGGGCTCATTAAGTCGGGGATATATGTACACGCGAGTTTTAATAAATAAGGGGAAGGGAGGAGGAAGTTAGATTACGGGGATAATTTTTCAAGTTAGAAGCTTTTATTGTTTTTTGCTTTCTCCCTCTCTCTCTCTCTCTCTTGATGGTGAAGAAGGACGAGGGAGGAGAAGATGCGGGAGAATACGAGTGATATAATGAGTAGAAAAAATGTGCCGTGCGAAAATTGAGATGGCCGAATAAATTTCGAAGACGCTAGCGAGGCGGCGACCTGGATTTTCGTGGGAATACACTGGGGTGTGCTCTCGTTTCTTTCCAAGCAAATGTGCTACTAATTTTTCAGATACACAGATTACATGAACACGAACCGCAGCACGGTTACCTATCTCATCTTTCAACGTTACGATAATTGAAGCTAAAGTTGCCGTTCGACAAAAATCACTGTCCCATCCCACTCTATTTAACTTATCTAATTTCGCGCTCACCCGTAAAATCTCGTAAAATCTCGAGGCAAAAACACTTTTCTCCTTTTACTTATACACACATACTCTGCCCGTGAGAATGGCGAGCACGTGGCACGTGGCCAGCATCAGTCGCTGCTGTCGCCGAGGAACACATGCTCGCGTTCTCAGCACCCACAGAATTCTTTCTGCCTGATCGGTGCAGCTGCGCGACTCGGAGGACGTGTACAGTTATTTCCGGCTGATCCACGCGTGTGAGTGATAAGCACCTGGGAAATGTATGAATATTCGCGATAAAATTTGAAAATGTTCTCGTGCGCATTTTTTTCGCGTAAGGATCAGAGTTGCGTAATTCGTGCGGTGATGAATAGGTAAAGAAATGGTAAAATAAATGTAGCTTAAGTTTGGACAAGGGAGGGGGGGTGACGTGATTTAAAGGGCCCGTAATAAATGGCGAGGGGTGCGAATTCACTAATAGATTTAGTGTTTGACGCCGGGTGATTTAGCCTGACGATTTGCGTTAATATTGAATGAGGGAGTGTATCGAAAATCACTAAGGCTATATATAGACTCGGAGAAGAGAAAAATTTCCGCACTATTTTGTCTTCGTTAATGTTTCAGAGCGAAAACTATTAGTTTGGCAAATTCAAACGCGCGTTATTGGCGCACATTGTTTGCACGCGAAATACAAACAAAAGCACGATTAAATTTCGTTCGGTAGGAAAAACCTCTTAAAATAAACAATAAATCCCGCCACAGCGTCAATACCTATAACACTTTCCTAAATATCGCAACGCTATGTGTACTATACTCGCTGAGAGGGATTCTGTGTGCAGAAGGATATCCATGAAGTAACTTTTTTTTTAATGATAGTTTTTGATACCTTAATTGATTATACGAATATAAAGGTTACTTTTTTCAAATAATTTTGAAATAAATTTTTTATTAACAAATTAATTGTTTTAACGGCTATTTCTTCGGATCTAACGATTGTATCAAGCTGAAAATTTTCGTCCCAACATTCATTTAGCTAATCTCAATAGTTTTCAAGTTATATTGAAGATTTTGGATGCGTGGTTTGACGCTATGTATAGGTATACCGCGCGTGCTGCGAGACGCGACCGCATATTTAAAGAAAAATGTTAGCTTGATTTAATCGTTAGATCCGGAAATGTAGCTGTTTAAATTATTAATTTGTTAACAAAAGATTATTGTAAAATTATTTGAAAAGTGGCTTTTATATTCGTAATAAGGGATGTAAAAAAACTATTATTTGAGAAAAAATTACTCTATAGACACTTCCGTGCATAGAGAACCACCCCCCACCTCCTCCCAACGAGTCATACAATACCAAAATCAATTTATTCTTCGCTCGAAATCTCTTTCCCCCACTTCACGGCTCTCATAAACCCGAGTGAGTCGCGGAAAAATAAAGTTCATCAGTCACTCCCCCTCCGAATATCTTGCAGTTTCGCCGCCTCTCACGCAATCAGCGATATAGCTTCCATCAGACGGAATGACACCTCTCCTCTCCAGCGTTATTATTATTCGCGATGCGCGCATTGTCCCGAGATTCGCGTGTGCGCAAACAACGACGAGGCGACATGCACGCGGGGCCCTGAAGTCTCGCCTGAAGTGCCTAGACGCGACGTTGTGAAGAAAACGCGCGTCGACGATGAGTGCGGAATGACAATGTAAGAATACGATTCGACGATTATGGACGCGGATTCGCTATGAAGTTCAAATAGAGTACAACTTAAGTAAATAAAAAATATAACAGATACAGAATAAAGTTTTTAGTTTGTAGATACCTCGACTATACGCAAGCGTATACGTATACTAAACAATTACTTCATAAATAATTCCGCCGTTTTCCTTTCAGAGAGAGAGAGAGAGAGAGAGAGAGAGAGAGAGAGAGAGAGGGAGAGGGAGAGAGAGAGGGAGAGTGAGAGGGAGAGAGAGAGAGGGAGAGGGAGAGAGAGAGAGAGAGAGAGAGAGAGAGAGAGAGAAAGAGAGAGAGAGAGAACAAAACGTCAACTCACCATGAGGAATCACACACAAAATCTCGCGCGCCACAATCGGATTCGATCAAACTGAAGGACCACTCCCTCGTGCTGTCTATCGGTCGTGCCTTACACATACATACACACACATGCCCACACGCATACAGACACACAGTACACACCACGCGCGCGCGAAATCCGCTCGTCCGCAAATCCACCCTCCTCCGTTATTATGAATACAAAGCTACCCTCCGCCCTCACCCCACACGTTCCCCTCGATCCAATACGCAATCCTTCGGACTTATCTTAATGCATCTTGCATGACGGTGTGAGCGTGTGTGTGCCTGTGTGCGCGCGAGGGATGAGCTTTTCATCGGTCCTCTTGCTCCCGCCCCCTCTCCTCCCCACTCTATCCCGCTCGCCAGCCATAAAACTGTCACACGCCCGGCGAGAGAAGGACGAATAGCGATCGCGCCGAGTTTATTTTCTCTCTCTTTCTTACTCGAGCGCATAAATAAATTTCGCCCCCCCCCCTCTCCCTCTTTCGGAGTGTCTGCCGATATACGCCGCGCCGGCCGTTATTTATTAAGGCGCGTGTACTTTTCAAGGAAGAAAGGAAGGGGTGCGGCGGCGGTATCTCCTGCAAAATTCATTCCGTTCGCGGGGATCTTTGTAGAGGCCTTCGACCGGGCGCGCGCGCGTGTTAGTGCTTTTATGTTTGGACGGAAGCGGGAGAGCCGATTCATCGTTCATTCATAGCCTCGGCGCGCGCGAGCGCGACGATGCTTTTTTCTTCTCTCGTCGTCCTTTTCTTCTTCGCTTTTCTGAGGAGGAAGGAGAAGGGTGGTTGGCGCAAGAGGATGGGCAAAGTGGAGAGCCCCCGACTGCTTTCTCATTAATGAGCATCCTTGATCTATTTATTGAGGGGAGGGAGTTTTGGAAGATATAAGTTTTTTTGCGGATTCAATTTTACGACTCGTCTGGAGGATGTCTCACTCTTTCGTCTATGATTCTAATTCAGAATATTAAGCATCACTGTCGAGGGAAGTCTGAGCTGAGTAGAGTTAGTAGTAGAGCTGTATTCTCGACGAGGAGAACAATTTGCTTTTAATTTCTCGAATTATGTTCTACGTAAATATTTTGTGATAGTGGTTGTGATAATATTCCACTGAGGCACTCTCAATATACGGGTGGGTACGGGTAATGAGAAAATGTACTGCTACCAATTGAATTCATCCTCTACTCTCTCAAAGAGGCTTTTGCAACATAAAGAAAAGCCTCTTGCATGCTGTCTGATTGAAAATGTAATCTTACTAAACAGTTGCAGCTTAGTGCGTCATTATCTTATTAATAAATTAAATGGTTATCTTAAAAATGCATTTAACTTTAAAATTACTTTTTAGATCAGTGATAATTATTTGAATGTCATACTAAAGTACGGCGCGTCGAGCAGCCAAGAAAAACGCTTAAAAAGTTTTAAACCCAAACACACACACACACACACACCACACACACACACACACACACACAAACACACACACCACACACACACACACACACACACACACACATATATATATATATATATAATAGTCATCTAGATTAAGTAAACGAGCTCCCAAAACTTTTAAACGCTCGTTTACGGGAAATTTTTCCTTATTCCAACATATTTTGATTTCGCTGGCGAAGCTTATTGCAATCCCGAGAGCGACGTGCTGAAACGTGCGCGCGTCTTTTTCGCTCTCTTTTTCATTTTCCACGCCAACGTGCCGTTTTCGCCGCGCTGCGCTGCACTTTTCGCGCAAGTTTGTTTTCTAATTTAACTTTACCTAACGCGGGCAATGAGTATTAAGATAATCTTAATTAACCCAAATTGACAGACTTAAGTTTTCATTTGGAATTACAATTTTCGCCGCGTACAACTCGCGTGGGCGCACTTCCTTTTCTTGCCATTTGCCAGGCGTGACGGGGCTTCTTTTAAATATAAAAAAGGAAACCTTGCGTTTCTGGAATTTTCTCAATTTCGACGACGACGACGACGACGACAATTTCCCTTCGTAATCGCTCAAAATTACAGCTCGCTCCGGCGGCGGAGAGGCGCAGCCTCATGAATGAAGCCGAGCGAAAATTAAAAGAGCCGGAATCGCGGCGCGCTCGCGTAATCTGTTAGAAAAGATAACGTTTCGCCGGAGAGAAAAAACACCGTGGAATAAAAAAAAAAACCGGGGGGAAGGGAAGAGACGCGACAGCGGCGACGACGACGAAAAAAGGGAAGGAGACGCGCGAGATTCTTAAGACCACGGTGGTAACCGCTTTGGCGCGCTCTCGGCCGCTCGTTATGCGAAATAAGTACGACGAGCAAGCGGGTTATTAAAAGTACTGCGGTCTCTTGCTTCCGCCGAACGAAGACGCGCCTCTCGCCTCGCCTCGCGGCCGCGCGCTAAGAAGATCTGAGATTTATATAAGCGAATGGAATGAGGGGAGAGAGAGAGAGAGAGAGAGAGAGAGAGAGAGAGAGAGAGAAATGAAAAGTGGGAGGCGGGGGCGGTGGAGAAGCGGGGCGGTTGCGCGCGGAACACTCGCAAGTTTTGATTTATTCGTTTCGTTTTCGCTCGACCCGCGCACAATTTTCGCGCATTCGCGCACGAGCGCGCGGCCGCTTTCATACACGCGTGAGCGCGTCGTTTAGGTCGACGTCTGCACGCGCGCGCTACTCCAGAGATTAAAGGATGAACGGCACGTGCTGGGAGGAGAGAGGACGACGTTTGAACTTTTCACTTCCGTAAATTAATAAGAAAGTTTTTTTTAGCACGCGCGTGCGCACATGTGTGTTTCTCTGCAGAGCTTCACTGAATTCGTCGGACACGGGGCGACGCTATTTATACATTTGGTGGGGCGTTCCTTTTTACACTCGTCTGCTTGCAGAATTCATTGTGGAGGAGAAAGAGAGAGGGAGAGGGCAACTTTCGCACGGTATATACACGTGTCTTTTGGCAAATTTCATTTCGGCAATTTGCGAGAGGCGAGAGAGTCGCAAACGGAGAAAAAACGCGACTTTTGCGGCATGTCAAGTGCCGTCGGGTTCGAACTAATTAATGAAGTTCTATTCTGAAATTTGCATGGTAACTACTTTCCGGAGATACTCTTAATTCAATATCAGCAGGAAATTCAGCAAATTAAAAGGTTGCCTACGGTAATTGAGTTAAAAAGTCAGTTGCGCATTGCGCGGACGCGCGAGCCCCTGCACGAGCTCCCACAATTTTACATATAATTGAATATTTATTTACAACGGGGCGCGAAAAGTCACCTCTCTTAGCGCGCGCTTCCGCAAAAATTTGAATGCAATAAAATTTCTACGTCTCGACAATGTAATTACAAACTTTACCATGTTATATATATATCACAACTCTAGCCATAATTTTCGTCCGATTAAAAAAAGGTCGCAAAATTTGAAATACGAAAACGTGAAAAAAAATCTTGCAGAGTTACTCACACTGACCGATATATTCACTCGGGCGCTTATTATCCGAGCCGGGCGCGCCAATAGAGAGCCTAGATTACAGCGCCAGATGTCAGCGAGTCAGTTTTATCGGAAACCACCAGTGGCGGCGGTGTGCTCTCTCTCTCTCTCTCATTCACCCACACTCGTATACAGAGACACACATGGAGGCGCACATGCATTCTGCGGTTGGTGGGGCATGCTTGCAATTTTCGTAGTTTTTCGTAAACACTGCAGAATCCACCATTGCCCCGGTTCTTTGTCCGCCGGTCAGTTTCGCAACGCTGCACATAGAGACGTACGCTGTTGCCGCTTCTAATGAATCTCTGCGGTGTGTAATTACGTTAGTTTCTTACTTTGCTGTGCCTGCATTGCGTTAAAGGACTCGCGCTTTTACTTATTGCCGACGAGAAAAGAATGTGCATGCCCGACGCGCCTTGTCGACTGGGTGCGCGTCTGTGTCTGTATGTGTTTGGCATCGGTATGGTGGCGTAGGTTGTGAATTATGTAGCGCGCTGCGTTGGTCTTTTAAAGTTGGCATTTGTTCTTTCGGAGAAGTTTAAAAAATTACGAGGCTGCATTTTTATCCGCGCCGCGGTTGCGTTTCCTTACGCTGCGCGCGAAACTTCTTGCGCGGGGGAATATTCAAAGTTATAAATAGGTTTTTATTTTTATATCTTTATTCCGGGCTGTTTATTGTCTATATTGTTTGCGCTTTGTGGACTGGGGGAAATAAACACTTGAGATTTCATTTTAGAATGGATTGTACACATTAAGATTTTTTCGAAATAAAGTACCGTTTATTCTTGTATAGTTAAAATCACTTATATACTACGAGAGTAATTTATACACTGAGAAAAATGATCTATTAAAAATTACTATAATACATAGTAACGTCGAGACATACTTGCAATATAAAAAAAATCCCTGCTAATTCATTGGAACTTAGCTTCCTCAAACTAATTTATTGATTCCTTTTATTAAATTTAAATTCCCAAAATAAATTTTTCACAAAAACTTGCTATTGAATTTCCATAATAAAACCTTTTTCTTTTTTTTTATTAGTAATTAAATATTAGTATATTACATACCTAGGCCGAAAGTACCACTTTCACTTCTGGCTCAAAAACGCGAACGTGGTATTTTCGGCCCGAGTATGGCGAAAAATAGTATACGCATCACGGGAGAAAAATTGGCCAGCCCACAGCTCGTGTAAATTGCCACCCGAGCCGAAGGCGAGCTGTGGACTGTCAAAGTTTTTTCCTCCCTAGGTGCGTCATATACATATACTATTATATCTATCGCTAAATGTCATTGTCTAACTTTGAACCGATACGGAAAGTCTTATATCTGACATTTTTGGAAGCTGTTTTGGAAATCGTACTTCATGCAAAAATTATTTTATCACTATCAACAAATGAAGATGTAATTGACCGATTTTTTTCGGCAACGAACTCCGTTTGAAGATACAAAAAAGCTATATCTCTGCCAAATTTCAGGAAGATTGGTTGATTCTTACTCTTGTTATCATGAAACAACGAAAACGCTCCTTTTTTATATAGTATATTACGATACTTGGGCCGGAAATTGGATTTCCGGGCCGTGCGTGGTATGACGCCCGAGGCGAAGCCGAGGGCGTCATAACGCACGGCCAGGGCATCCAATTTCCGATCCAAGTATTGTATACTATTTTTCTTACTCCCCGGCCGAAAGTACGTTCTGTAATTGTTAAATAATTGATAAAATTGCGTTGTCGTCTGCTAGCTGTGTTTGAGTGTTAGTTTTTCTTTCGGCCCGCTCGATAGTAGTGCCTCTGTCGGCCGCTTTGGGTAGCTCGGTCGATATTACCGACTGTTTTTTCTTTCGGCCCGGCGTAGAGAGCTGGTTTTTTGGGCGTCTGCTACTTTCGCTATTGTACAGATGGTCTGATGGCCGCCCGACATTTGCAAGACCGAGGCGAAGCCGAGGTTTTGCTGGTCGGGGCGGGCATCAGAAACACATTTATTAAAAAAAGACAACACCACTTTTTATTTCAATTAACTCTTTTTTCTCGTCACACGTGCACTTTCCTCTGTCTATTTCGTACGAGTCTAACCTTCACACCGCACAAACATATTTTTCTCGGACGCTCCCGTCCATACGTTTAAAAAACAATAACCACGATCAAACAAAACCACTTTTTATTTCAACTAACTTTTTTCTCGTCACCCGTGCACTTTCCTCTGTTTATTTCGTACGTGTCTAACCTTCACACCGCACAAACATCTTTCCTCGGGCATGCGCGCGGGCGCTGAAGCGCCGCGGGTCAGGAAATTTCGGCAGCCAATCAGAGCGCGCGGTTGGTCTAAAATAGGATGCGAAAGTTTCTCTTTCGGCCCGGAGATGCGGGCCGAAAGTACGTACTTTCGGGTGGGCGAGTAAGAAAAAATATTTTTTTTCTAAAAAACAAATGAAGATAATCTCTTGAAATTTTAAAACAAATGAATATCTCTTAAAATTTTTAACAAATATAGTCTTCAATGAGTTTAATAAGAGGTTGAAATTTTAAGTCGATACAAAATTTTTTAAACAAATTTTTAACCTGAAATATCTTTGGTCGTAATAGACCGATTTTTTTATCTCGGCGCACGGATGAAGAACGACGTATCTCGGCGCTCTTACGGCCAGTACAGGATGAAGGAAGAATGACGTATCTCGGCATGCGGATGAAGACAATGTATCTCGGCGCTCTTACGGCCAGTACAGGATGAAGGAAGAATGACGTATCTCGGCATGCGGATAAAGACAACGTATCTCGGCGCTCTTACGGCCAGTACACGGCCAGTATATGACGAAATACACACACACACACATACACACACACACACACTCACACACGCACGAACACACACACGCACGCACGCACACACGCGCGCGCACACACACACACACACACACTTTAACACTTGAGCAACCGAATGGGGAGGCAAGAAGATGAGCAACCGCGGGCGCACATTACTTGAGGCCTTCGCGATGCTAGAACTAGAGATTGCTAACATAGGGACAATGCCAACCTATACTAAAGGAGAAAAGTCGTCCATAGTAGATCTGACCTTTATCGATTCCAGATTGAGCCGGGAAGGCTCATACTGGCAAATCAGTGATCGATACACTGGCAGCGATCACCGAGCTCTCATGTACCACCTCCAGCCGACAAGCAGAACAGCGAATATGACCCGCATGCCGAAGAGAGAGAAATAGGCACCAGCTACTTTCGACAGGGAAACTTTTCTCTGCTATCTGGAAGGAACATTGTCGAAGGAACAGTTGGGGCTAGGACTCAAAGCCTCTTGCGGACCATCACAGCGACATGCGATGCTTCGATGTTCACAAAGTAGAATCATAGCGGACGCCATCCAGTCTACTGGTGGAACAAGGACATTGCGGTAATACGTAAAGAGTGCCTTCGTGCTAGGAGACTGTACCAAAGAGCAGTTCGTGGACCGCTGTATGCAGAATTAATGGCTAGCTATGAGCAAAACAAAAAAGAGCTCAAGATTCCCATCAAGACAGCCAAAAAAAAGAGTTGGCAGGACTTCTGCGAGGAAGTGGACAGTTACCTGTGGGTACGACCGTACAAAACGGTCATGAATAAAATCAAACCCAGAGGCACCAGTGCTCCCTCTTATCCAATCTTTCTTGATAGAGTAGTCCAAAGTTTGTTACCACAATACCGGAAACGGCAACCTGGTACTGGTCTAACGGAAGACATTGGTGCAGCCGAGCCAACAGCAGTTACCGAATCAGAAGTGAAGATAGCAGCCAAAAAGATTTCCATAAGAAAGGCTTCAGGACTGGGTGGCGTACCTGGTTTAGCTATAAAGACCGCAGCTTTGAATGTTTCTTATGTATTCAAGGACACTTTCAATGCTTGCCTAAGTGCAAGAATATTCCCGGCACAGTGGAAGATACAAAGGTTGGTACTTCTTCCCAAGGGAAATAAATCTCCGGATGAACCATCCTCGTATAGACCACTCTGCATGTTGGATATTGCCGGGAAATTGTTTGAGCAGATCGTATCTGTCAGACTGGAGGCAGCTGCACAGCAGGTCGGAGGCTTGTTTGATAACCAATTCGGCTTTAGGAAGGGTCGATCAACGATCGGTACCATCAATAGGGTGGTGTCAGTAGCCAAAAATGCCGTTAGTGGTAGCCGGTGCATAAAACACATGTGTGCTATCATTGGTTTAGATATACGGAACGCGTTTAACACGACCAGGTGGGATGAAATCATGCTGGCATTGGAAAGACTAAGCATGCCACTGTATCTTCGAAAAGTGAATCTCGAGCTACCTATCCGACCGCACCCTTCTCCATAACACCGACGATGGTACGCATTCTTATAAGATCACAGGAGGTGTGCCGCAGGGCTCAGTACTAGGATTCCGAATCTGGAACATCCTGTACGACGGATTGTTTAGGCGACCACTCCCAGATGGGTTGTCGATAGTAGCTTATACAGACGATATTGCTCTCATCGTTGTTGCGAAAACCATCGAAGATGTGCAATATCTCGGAGATACCGCAATCGAGGTAGTAGGAGACTGATTGATCGACCATGGACTTAATCTTGCTGCCGAAAAGACCGAGGCGCTGCTCGTTGTCCGAACAAAAAAGAGAGTCTACGACACTTTCACGGTGAACGAAGAGAAGATCAGGACGAGAGACACCATGAAGTACCTAGGAGTCACAATAGATGCGCGTATGTCGTTCAAAGACCACCTCGCAAAAATAGGATTAAAGGCATCAAAAGTAGCTCGAGCGCTCGCAGGCATCATGCCAAATGTAGGAGGGCCAAAGCAGCCGCGGCGGTTGCTTCTTTCATCGGTGGTATATTCCGTGATTCTGTATGGAGCCCCAATCTGGGCTGATGCTCTATGTAGTAACCCGAGCTACGGTGCCGCTTGCCAAAGGGCCTGCAGGACAATTGTGCTGAGAGTGGCCTGTGCCTACCGTACCGTGTCAGACATCGCTCTCTCGGTAGTCGACGGACTGCCACCCGTAGACCTAATGGCGGCTGAGAGAGCTGAGTTGTATCGCGAAGGCATGGTTAGAGAAGAGGGTGACTTTTACCAGGTACAGCGTCGAAACCGATGGTCCAGGAAGACCGGGAAAGAGTGGCAGCGCCGATGGGATATAGCAGACAATGGGCGGTGGACTCATCGCATCATCCCATGTGTCGTGGAGTGAACGGAGAGGAGATATGGCCTCGTCACCTTTCATCTCACCTAGGTACTATCCGGGCATGGATGCTTTCGCAGCTACCTGAAGAGGATTGGAGTATACCAAAGCGCGGAGTGCCCAACATGTCCTGAAATTGACGAGGACGTGGAGCACGCTTTGTTTGTATGTCCCAGGTTTCAGGAAGGGAGAGAAAGATTCAGGGCACTATGGGAAGGCCCCTTAACCCCCGAGGACATCGGGAGGTGCTTACTCTCTTCACAGAGAGGATGGGATGCTGTGATTGATCTCGCCATCGAAGTGGTGGACAGATTGAATTGTATTAGGAGAGAAGAAGAAGAAAGGAGAGGAGAAGAGAGAAGAGGAAGCCGTCCGACTTAGGGCCAGGCGGTGCAGAGGGCCGTAAAGGCTGCAACTGTCCTCCGCGAAGTAATACCTAACGTCGGTTCCTCAGGGGGGAATTACAATCGGGGGAAGGCCCTGCATAACACCAGCAGGGAGGTTTTAGTAGGTATTACCAGAAATGGTCGAGTCCTACATAACATCTTTGTATCCGTAAATGCATTTTCTCCTAACCAGAAGAGGAAAAACACACACACACACACACATACACACACACACACACACACACACACACACACACACACACACACACAGATACGAACAAAAATTTTCCAAAATCGACAAATATCAACATATATTAAGACATCTTTTGTTTCGAAATTTTTTTTCGCCGTTACAAAGCTTCCTCTATGAGGTAACAATAATTATTAGGTTCACAGAAATTTTTGCTATAAATCATAGTAATTATTTTGATATTGCAAGTATGTCTCGACGTTATTATGTCTTATGTACTAATTTTTAATAGATCTTTTTTCTCAGTATATGATTCCCGAATCCGAGTAAATCATGATTCTTAAATGTAAGTAATCGACTTATTAATCATATCTGATTAATTATATGGTCTTTGACAGGTTACGATTCCGATGTTACGCGATTAAATGGATGTATTTAGTCAAACGATATAATATTAATATTGATTTTATAAATGCGTCTTTTGATAATATATTTACTATACATGTAAAGTAAAAATTTGAATAAAAGCTATTGCGATTTCTATTAAAATTTCGATATTAAACACACACATACACACACGCAAGCATGTTCATTATTAAACTTACTTCGACGTCGATCAATTATATTGTGAGATTTTTGGATTGCTTTTCCCGCGTACAAAGCCATTCATTTCCATCACTTTCCTCAAACTTCCTCTCCGCCATTAAGCTTGAAACATAAGGAATTAATCATCGACAATTAACGCCGACTGCGCCTTCACAATTCCGATATCCCCTCGAACTGTTCACCCGTGAGGAGGTAAAGCGAGACATCGACTCCCACTCATTGGGCTAGTCACGGGTGAGACCACTCGAGCCATTGTCACTCTCTCTGTCTTTCTCCCTTTCTCTCGATCTCTCTTTTACGTGACGTATATGAAAACTTCACCGTGGCGAAAGAATGCGCTGTAAGAGGAGGGGCACGCGATAATTACAAAGGCGAACGCGAAAATCATCTCGCGCGAGCTGCCAAGCGTGATAGACTACTCGTATATATAGCTTTTATGCGCTAGGGCGGAATTTCGCTTCTCGAGTGTCGTGAAATCGAGCAGCGACGGGGTAAGAGAGCCGTGCGGTTTTCTTACGGCGCTTATCCCGTAATTAAAAATCTCATCTGGGCATTAATTGTCATCGCTGTTTGACTTGACTTATGTGGATTTTTTTTCTAAAGGGCGTAAGGTATAATACACTGCTTTATCATGTACTAATCTGTGTATAAATTTAAATGTCGTGACGAGAACTATATGGAAATACGCGTGGCACTTTCTATTTGCACAATGCATATTAATTATTAAATAGTATACGAAAGTGCATATAATGGCTATATAGGTCGGTTGCTGTCAGGACGCCACGCGTGACAACGACAAATGGACTCTCACACGGGTCATGCATCTTAAGAACTATAATTGCGTTAATTAATTCGTTACATCCGACGTTTCATTAAAATTAATAGTAAAGAAAAGGAAACTTCGATTGTAATGCATCGGTAATAGGAAATATGACTACTAGTCAGCTCATAAATAATTGATTAACAAGGCGGGCTAAGTAGGTCACTAGAGGTCACCCCAAGTTAATTAGAAAAATGTGGCAACCCAAAGCTGGGATTGAAATCTGAAAAGGAGAATAGTCGGAAAATCCGAACTCTCTAATTCAATTTATCTTGAAACTTTGAATTTCAAACTTCCGAGTCAAAAAGTCTAATTAAGCCTTAGCGCAGATGGATTAAAGTGATGGTGATGAAAAAAATGTTGAACAGAAAAAGTAGACTCACAAATATTTCATACGTGTCTCCGTCTGTCGAAAATGTCTGAATTTTTTCTGGATACTCGTACTTTGATCAGCGGCATTAAGTTTTTTCCAAATTATCAAAATAATATCAAGTTTTCCTCTTTATCCGACTCCATTCAAACGATTCATCACCATGCCCGAGCATAATAATGAAAAAAAGGAACAAGTAGTTCGCATCAAAACACGTTGAAAAGGTAAAGTCCAACAAGGAAAAAGAAAATGCGAGGAAAAAAGCAACTTCTCGCTGAGCATTATACACAGTTCGGTAAACACGGGTTAATCCGACTAAGAAATTTCTTTGAGCGCTTTGAGCGCTCACCTTCTTTCCCCGCGGCATTTACCTGTCTTTTTATCCTAAGCAATAAATCCTCCCACCCCCTTTTCCGCGGAAATCAATATGTCTTGGCGAGCACACAGACCATTTATATACCTCGAGGACCAACGCTCAACGTCTTCTCTCAGATCTCTCTCTCTCTCTCTCTCTCTCTCTCTCTCTCTCTCTCTCTCTCTCTTTCTCTCTCTCTCTTTCTCTCTCTCTCTCTCTCTCTCTCTCTCTCAAGACTGGCGCACGTGCATGCATTATGAGCTGTGCAAGGGAGTTTTCAGGTAATATCTCCGTTGACGTTTTGCGGAGCGAGGGAAACGTTTTTCAGCGCCCCGGAGAATGTACTTTGCAGAAGATGACGATGATGGAGCGCGAGCGAGCGAGAGAGAAAGAGAGAGAGAGCGAGAGAGAGAGAGAGAGGGAGAGAGAAAGAAAGAGGAGCGGAGAAACGCAGTTTCGCGATGTCTTGAGGAAAGAAAGAAGGTTGTTGGTGAATTATTATTTTTTCCTCGTGCTTTTTTGAGTGGAAACGAGGTGTTGTCGTTGTACTTTGGCTTCGAATGTCTTTTCAATGAAAGAACAAGCAAATTTGTATACGCAATTAAAGTTTGTTAAAAAATATATTTCCAAATTGATACTATATTAAAGATCTTCTTCAACTTAGAATAGAATTTATAGCATTTTTAATCCTAACGCAAAACATTAACTTTTTGTATCATTAATTTGTCAATCATTAATGCGGCATATAAGTATAAATAGCGATTATAACGCATTTCCCGATAATATATATAGCTTATATATATCATCGATTAATAATTGCGATTTACGATCTAATATCCTTATAGCTATAATGTTTTTACATCTTCCAAATATTGAAAGAATGTCCAAATGTTTATCTGGAACCTAGTATCTCTACAAAACTCTACCACCAGCTCCCATGTATAAATAAAATTTTCAATTTGTAATTTTCTCAAAACTGTTTTCATTCAATTACTAATTCAATTTGTTAAAACAATCGTCGCGTGCACTCGTTACACCAGTTAAAAAAACCATGCCCAATCTCAACGTTGAACGAAAAATTTCGAATTTCGTGTATATAAATCGAGCAGAGTATGCGTGTCTGTATGTGCGTGCGCGCGCAGCCACTGCTAGTGCGCTTATCCTATATAACCCTAGATCCCTGACCGTACACGTACATTGTTCGAAATTTCGTTGCGCGCTCGCCTGCGGGTAAAAAAAATTTCCATTTTAAAAATTTTTCGAGTACCCTATACGCAAACTGAGAGACAGAGAGAGAGAGAGAGAGAGACAGAGAGACAGAGAGAGAGAGAGAGAGAGAGAGAGAGAGAGAGAGAGAGAGAGAGAGAGAGAGAGAGAGAGAGAGAGAGAGAGAGAGAGAGAGAGAGAGAGAGAGAGAGAGAGTGGGATAGAGACACGTGCATCACGTGAGCGAAAACCCTCGGCTCGTCACTTTTACGAATGAAGTGTCGTGTGCCGTGCGCGCTCAAATTTACATTTTAATTGCGGAACGCATTGCATCGCATCGCACCGCGCATTTTCCTTCCCTTGCTCTGTCTAGTTCTGCGAATAAAGCGTGTGTGTGCGAGAGGGAGAGAAGGACGTTCTTTTTACTTCCCGTAGCGAGGAGAGAAGCAGAAACGGCAAAAAGAACATCATTTGCAAATACTGTTATTGTTTATGCGCTTCTGGAGATTAATTATACGAGCAAGTGTGTGCGTGTGTGTGACGAGCGCCAGGTGGCTGATGTGAGAAACGCACTGGGAAGAGAGTAAAGCCACGCGAGAGCATTGATATTGAATTCGGAATGGCTCCCCCACCGCACGGGTCGGCCTTTTAATTAAGCCTTTAATTAAACCTGCCAAAGATGATGCCCTGTCGGGGCCACGGTTTTCCATTGAGTTCGCGAAATTTCTTCTATATAAAATTCAACAAACGATGTATCGGCATATTGGCTTTAGGAAAAAACATCAAAAATGTAGGTGCATCTATCGGTCAAAGATGTACGTTAATTACTGTTTCACTGTATAGCCCCGGTATAAAGTTTATATACCCAATTTACGAGCAAAGATTCCGGCGCAACTTTCCAAGTGGGTAATCAAAATAAAACGATAAACTTTACGGTGCAAGTCTTGAAGGTCAGATCCATCATTTTAAACTGAAAGTACCTCTCAAAATTTTATCTAAATTCATGACCTAAAATCCGCGTAAGTGCACTATCCCGATGAAGTATGGCCCAACTTTTCATCATTTTCGACGAGGGCGCAGAAGTGAAATAAGCGTCGAGCCTTGCGGTGGATGTGAGTAAAAAAAGGGGAGGGGGTGCGCGTGTAAAGTAAAACGCGCTGCGAAGAACAATTCCTTCGTCATCGATCAGGTGCTTATATAGGCGGCCCCGTTCGTTGTGCGCAGAGGGGGCAGGAGGAGGGGGTCGTCAAGCAGTAGAAATCCTCGTGATCCGGTGAGCTTAATTCACGACGCAGAACCACGTCGCGTAAAAATCCACCGTTCTGGGCTCGCGGGGGCGTCGGGTCGGCCCTTAAAAAAGCGAAACTCCTTTCTGCAAATACATCCGCTTTCTTTACACAGGCCCGTTAAAATAAACCCCTTGGTACTGTCTTTCTCTCCCTCCCTCCCTCCCTCTCGTACGCGTTTAGTTTCCATCTCCAACTATACCGACGACGAAAAAAGAAATCCTCCTCCCCCCCGCCCCGCCAATCTAGCCAGAGGGGCTATACGCGGGGCAAAGGTAACTCGAGCTATTTCATCTCGAGATAGGGATTGAGGGGCGGGTGGGAGGGAGCAGAACTCGTCTCTGCCCCCGAAACCGATTTCATTCCACGGTGCAGCACGGCAGTCTATTCAACCCTATTTCCTTATGTCGCGCCGCGCTACGAAGCCATTTAAAGCCACGCAAAAATTGAGTCGTTCAGCATCGACTCTCTCTCTCTCTCTCTCTCTCTCTCTCTCTCTCTCTCTCTCTCTCTCACTTGCTCGCTCCCTCCCTCCAGTTTTACGCTATACGAGCCACGCGCTCGCGCTTGTTTCGCCTCGAGCACGGGTCGGATTTTAAGCTAGATTCCCGGAGAAAACCGAGGGAGTGAGAGAGAGAGAGCGGGAGTGAGAATAGAGCTTTTAAAGGAAAGCCCGAGTCAAAGGGGGGAGAGAGAGGGGGAGAGGGAGCCAAGCGAAGGAGTTGAAAGTGCGCGAGGGGAGTAAGACAAAGAGGATCAGCCAGCCAGCGCCAGGCTCAGATTAACGATAGGGTGCGCAAGAGGGAGAAGGATGGCGACACGTGCACTAATGCAAATTTTACGTAATCATGTACATGTATATGTGTGCAGCAGCAGCCGCAGTCGCAGCGGCGGGAAAAGAGGAGGGAGGGCTTAGAATTAAAGTGGAGTACAGCGTAGCGGTTGGAAGCTGCTCGCTGGCTGCTTTTTCAACTTTTCAGATTGCCTGTCCTTACGCGCGCTCAGTATTGAATGGTACGTAATGACGTTAATTTGGTTAAACGCACTGCGGGCCACGCTGATGAATTAGTTTTCGGGTGTTGCTATTCATCTCTCTTCGGACTGCACGGCGCGCACGTGACATAATAAGGATTACATACGCCATGATAAGCTTATATGCTTCCGGTTGATTTTGAAAATCGCTCACATAGCGGCAGTAGTTTCATTCTTACAGAGCAATATTTGCAGCAGAATTTTACTTTCGGTCTACTGGTTGGAAAGGGTTGAAATTGTCGGAAGATTGTGACGTCGAGTTCCGACTCAGTGACCTCGAAGGCATTGTAGCGAGGCCCTACTTAGTCGTATAAAGAAAAAGACCGTTGATAAGCTGAAAGCTTCGCTGTGTGACCTTGGCGATGGTGGTGGTGGTGGGGGGTGTGCACAAAAAGCTGATTTTGTTTCATGCCACAGATGTGTATATAAGGAAGGCGACGCAGAATTCTGTTTAGAGATAAGAGCAGAACGGGGACAAAAATATATTAGCCAAACCAAATTAAATAGCTATATTAATCTGGAGTCAACGTACTGTACCATGTTCACAGCGAGCTTTTTATCACGCAGTGAATCCTCTATCAAAGGTCAATACGCCATGCACAAACAGAAATTGTATATACGATCAATCCTTATGAGATCGTATTATTATTATATACGATATAATAATAACGATGCGATATTTTGTTATAATATTTACAGAAAAATATACAAGGATGAGATTACAGTATGGTCAGTTACGGTTCGATGCACCAACCCTATCATTTATAATAAAGTTTACTATGTGTAAAATGAATACATCTTTTGTACACTGCAAATCGAATTTAAACGCAAACGACATTATTCAAACAAACAAAACAAATGAACCGTCATAACAGGCTTCACTCAAAGAACTCGACGAGAATCCCTTGTTTAATTCTATCATCCCCAATCCTAGTGTTCTATCCTCTCGACCTTTGACGCACGCGCGAATCTCTTAAAAGACCAGAACGCAAAAAGCAATTTTGCCGTCTTCTCCTCTCGCTCATATTCTGAACGAAATTCGCCAAATTTTCCATTGAGGCGTCAGAGAGCGCTCGGACGCAAATTGAGGAATGCTGTGTAGTGGCCGCCGCCGCTAGCTTGGGCGGCGTTTACACTGCTGAAGACCTTGCATAGCCACACGCGCATAAATGCATAAATACACGTCGGCGAAATATAACCACACGCTCGGGGTAAAGACTCCTCTTCTCTCTCTCTCTCTCTCTCTCTCTCTCTCTCTCTCTCTCTCTCTCTCTCTCTCTTTCTCTCTTTTTTTTATGTATATAGTATACAGACAGTGCGCATTCAACTCCTCGCGAAAAGCGAGAGAGAGAGAGAGAGAGAGAGAGAGAGAGAGAGGGGGAGAGACCAGGACAAAGACTCGCGCGTGTATACGCAAATATAAGCTCGGGGTGGTGGGTTGGTAGTCCCGGCAGGTGTACGTAGAGAAACACGCACGTACGTATGCATATACACACGCAGAGGACGAGAGAGAGAGAGAGAGAGCTACCACCGCGGCGGGCTGTGCCGCAGTGGCGTATCGAGCGAGCGTACCCGCGCGACCTCTCCCCTCTCCGTGCGCGCGCGCGCGCGCGGCTCTTGATAGAAGAGCGCGCCTCCCGCTATCTGCGCGAGCGAGCAAGCGAGCTTGCGGTTTGTTTTATCTCGCTCGGAGAAAGAAATAGAGAGAGAGAGAAAGAGAGAGAGAGAGAGAGAGAGGGAGAGAGAGAGTGCTATAAGGAAAAAGGAGCGTAAGCAAATGTGTGTATATATATGTATGAAGCGCGGCCACGTGGGTGCGCTGACGCGCAGCTAATACGTGCTTAGAGGGAAATCTGACTATAGGGCGACAACAGGAGCGTAATTGTGGCCGTGGAACGGGAGCAGTGGAGATATCACCGCCCTTTTAATTTCTCTCCCTTGCAGTGGCGGTCTTTTTTTTCGGAGCTTCCCGCAGTCTCGGGTTACCGGGGAGACTGCCATGGAGAAAGAGAAAACGCGATAGGGGAGGCGCGGCGGACATTTGCTTTGAACTCTCGGCGCACATCGCTGCGAGCTTGTATCATCGCGAGCTTTTCGGATGGAGAAGATGTGCAGGTGATGTGATAGTGTGTTTCTCTTTGTTCCGTATTTTGTCTTTTCGTGATGGGTATCGGGGCTTTCTGACTTTCGTAACGGTCGGCCTTTTAGTTGGTTTTTGCTCTCCAACTCACGAGCGCGGGATAATTAGAGAATGAGCGGGTATGGATTTTGAAAGGTGGGAATTAAAACGAGTTTGTAATTGCTTTGAATGAAAACGTTTGAGATTCATCTCGGGCTTAAAATTGTAAAGCCCAAGTTTAAGTGAATATTGACACAAGCACGTTTCAATGCCGTTTATCGATTATAGAAATGTCTATATATAAATGAAGCAGAACAGAATTCGCGCGAACTCGTATTTATAGAAAGTTGTGCGATTCAAAATTAAAGATTGCTTAATTATTCTTTGTTTTGAAGCTTTATTTATTGAGAGTGAATCAAGCTAATTATCGATCCGCGAATTGATTCTCGCGCTAAATTGGAAATAATCCGGGAGAGCGCTAATGAGATGGGCATTATCCGACGCATTAAACCTAATTACTTTTTGTTTAATTACATATGTAATTCGATTAAATTAGATCCACGCGGATCAGCTCGCGCTCTTGCTGTCACTGAGTGACGCTCCAGCAGACCGTTTACAAATTACAATGAAAATCATTATACGCGATCGAAATCTCAAAAAGCTTTTCCGGACCCGCAAACCAATTCCAATAATTCGAAAACCTTGTTATTCCCGCACTTGAGCTGCATCATGATTTTTTTTTCTCATAAACCCCTTTTGCACGCGCGCGCGCATCCATCGACATTCCATTCGCCTCCCACCCTCCCTCTCACTGCGCGCTATCTCCGCCGCACGGCTACGCATTGAATTTTCCCGCTGAATACCAGGGGAGAGCGGCGTACAACGCGCCTATCGTGATGCCGCTGCTTTTTTCCGCGGGACGAACCTTTCACGCGCACGTGTGGCGCAACGACGCGCGACCGTGTTTTTCCGACGGGTGGGCATCGAGCGCTCGGCTCTTTAAATGGGCATTGATTTCGGAGGGCGAATGGAAAGGCTGGACGGCAGAGTGCGGGGGCGGGGGGGTGGTTAATTATTACCGGATTGAATCGGAGTAAATTACCGCGTGGCGGGGCGTTGTGTCGGGGTAGGTGTTTTCAAACCGAAAGCCTAATGATCGGAAGTTTATGATACTGCCTTGGAATTGGATTATTTATGCGAGTGTTTGTGTATAGGTAGGGCTGTATAATATCTAGGACGTTCTTAAGGTTTTATATACGAATGAAAATGGCGCGTCTGACTATAGTGGGATTTTATCTACTTCCACTCTATCGGGTAGGCTTGTTCTACTTTTTCGAACATATTTTAAAACTAAGTGTTCCCAAGCTGTGTAGTTGAAGAACAAAGTGAAACACATGCATACTCATACACCCGAGGAAATCTGGAAACACAAACGTTACAGCCCCATTCCGTATATTCGACAAGTCCACGGATGATGTCCACGGATATGTAGTAAATAGAGATACGCAAGGAAATGTATAAAACCAATGTTGTTGTGTAGGGCTTGTCAAAATATGAAATGTAAAAAAAATTTAATCCGGGGAAATGAAGGGAAAGTTGAAATGAATAAGAGTGAAGTTTGCTAAAATAAGTAGAAAAATCAAGATTTCATGCGAAATTCAGTAGTAAAAATTGTAAAAAATAACTTTTTAAATATTTTCCTATTAATACGCAGGTATAAACTTGTATGTAGATGCTTAAATTTGCATGGATTCTGTATGCTCTTATTAATTTATACATTTCTTATTGATATTTACCTGGGGCATCCATTGGCATCCTCCAATTTCGAGGAGTTCAGAAAGTACTCAATACTACAACATTTTCACATTACGTAATCGTGCAGTGATTTATTTCTCCTTTATCAACTCGCCACCCTACTAATCATAACGAGGACTGAGCTTTTCTGAACGCAAGTGCATCTACTTTATTCATTACATTTACAACACTAATTCATTTTTAAGAAAAGATATATATCAAACTGTTTTAACGAAACGAGATAAGAATTTGTCTCCCTTAAATTTTTTTAATGCAGCGCGTAATTAAAGAGCTTTCTTTTCAAATTCAGCAGCGGAGGAAAATTCCAAAAATTCCATAAATCCGACAATTTTTCACTAAAATTCCGCTCCTATCACCCCCCTCCCTTGAGCCCGCACAAAAAAGTTCCGCCCGCCGTACAAGAGCCCCTCCATTCGCTGGCGGCGAAAGTCGTTTCCGCGAATATCACTTCTATAGCGCTACAGGCATGCAAACACAGACATACCCACACACACACACACACACACACACACACACACACACACATATAGACATATCCAGCCGGCACTTGCGAAAGGCTGCGCAACAGCGTATATATATATATATATATATATATATATATATATATATATATATATATATATATATATATATATATACACATAGACCATAGACATAGCGAAAACTTTGCCCTCGTTGCACGCTATTCTCCGCGTATATATAACAAATCCATTTGCCGTGCGGAGTCCTCCGACATTCAATACATCTCTGTAGCCGCGAAAAAAGAGTCGTTGCCCCCACCCCCGCATTGTAAAAAGCTTGTGCTCATGTTGTTACGGTATTTTTTTTCTTTTTTTTGTATGCAGTAACAAAAAGGAAGCTTTGATTTTGTTAATAGCACGTAACGAAATCGGTTTTGTCGTTATTGCTGACTAGTATAAATACCGATATTCGGAGGTAGGATTTTATGTGAAAATATGAGCGAGTGCGGACGAAATGAAAGCACAGCGAGGGATATATTTGTCCTGCGTTACATTCATTGAATAAATAAAATTCGTTATGCGTTTATTATTTATCTAAAGATATATCTACTTGAAAGGGTAGATTTTTCCCCTTTTGAGTGTAAATCCTTGATGTTGAAGGAAAAGCAAATACAACAAGAACTCCACTAATGATAATAATACGAAAAATATAAAAAACAACCCATCACTTTTATCTCGAGCGCATAAACTGTAAGAAATTCAACTCGTTACAGGCGGCGCGCGCCGTTACAACCAGCACTACTCAACCAATCGACTCCGTCGCTGCCGCTGCTGTCGCGCCGTTAAAACACGGTACTATATGCACACAACACTCGGCGCGATTAATTAAACAAGTCGTATTTGCAAATTGCTCTCTTTCTCCGGGCGATTGGAAATTCGAATGTAGCCCTCCCTGGCGCACGATTTTATACATACTTTTTGATGATCGTGGTACTGCCATCATGCAGCAGAAGCAGTAGCAGCGTTGCGCTCCAAAATCATGAAGTGTCGGCCGGTATACGGGCACGCGATAGTGTCATGTAAATACGCGTGAGCAAGAGCCGCGCGCCACCGCCCGCCTATACGCTTAATGACACCGGTACTTTTTGCTGTAATTACGGGGGACGGTGGGAAGAGAGGCGGGGTACGGGGGATGTATTCTCATTAGCGGAGGGCGGGGGTGAGGTTCTTTTTTGCGGAAACGAAATTTTTTCGAGGTTCGCTGTGATTCGAGTGTAGTTATGCGATTTGAGTGATACTGTAAGCACACGTGAAGATACAATTTTTGAGGAGTATGCGCTAATTGTAAGTGTGTCGGTGAAAAATTGTAATATGGACGTTGAAGGGGAGTCTTTATGTCGTTGTACATTTAAGGGGTGTTATTATAAGAATTAATTAAGATAAACTGAAAGGATCCGAGGAAGTTTTAGAAATTGGTAAAGCAGAAAACAGAGTTCATGAAGTAAGAGGAAACTAAGGTTGTGTATAAACGAAATGGCTTTTTAATTAAGAGAAACATGCATTTCGCGACGTAAGAAGCATTTTTTCATTACTTTAAGGGAGGGAAGTTGAAAAGTAAGGAGCTATGACAGACAAAGAGGGAGAGAGAGAGAGAGAGAGAGAGAGAGAGAGAGAGAGAGAGAGAGCGGGGGGAGGCGTAGAAAGAAAGAAGGTCAAGAGAAAAACAAAGATAATGTAGAAACAACATGAATAATACTTTTATGTCGTGCTATTTTTTTTTTCTTCTCAACTCTTGAGATCCAAGATCTGCGCCATCTTCAAGTCGTGATTTGTCTAGCTACACACACATTATTGCGATAAGGTTCACTGGTAAATAAATTAACTTATAATAAATCTTGTTTATTAATTCTTCTAAAACATTTTTACATGGCTATTCATTCAGATTTTTTTAATAGACACGTATTCATTTCGGTTTCATAAGTACAAAAATATATTTTTACAATTGCTTCCTCCTAGAGGAAGCTTTGTGATTGTAATTTTTTGACTTGTTGTAAAAACATGTTATAATTGTTTTTCGAGGTGTTAGGAATCAAAATATATGATTTTTGAAAAATATCTGTATGGATGTATGTGTGTGTGTGTGTGTGTGTGTGTGTGTGTGCGCGTGTGCGGGTATACGCCTGGATCTTAGCTTCTACTCGATCGATTTTAACCGCACAGTTCTCATTTTTTGTTTTTTTTTGTGTGATGGCGGGTCAAAAATTCGTTTTTTAATTCGCCGATGCGTTTTTGTTTTATTTCGAATTTTCGATTTTCTCAAAATTGATTTTTGCTTTTTTATAATGATAAGATCGAGATATTTGAATCGAATGGATAGTATTCGAAAGAGCATTAAAATACCTATATTTTCTAAAAAAAAATTTCTCTAGCTCTCACGGTTCTTTTGTTATTAACAAAAACGTGTTTTTTTTTTTTAAAGTTTATAACTCCTAAACTAAACGGTCCACTTATTTGAAAAAAATCATGATAAAACAGAATATAAATAGCTATAATCTGTAAAAATTTTAATCCATTTTGTCGACTAGTTTTTAAGAAAAAAATTGAAATATAAAAAAAGTGAGTTTTGTATGTCCAACGATTACGGAAGTAAAATTGACTTAATCGTTACGAAATTCCTTGTAGAGGTAGATTTTGGATAGCTCTCGGTCGAGTTCTTTGGGCAAAATGATTAGTCCAGAATTTTCAGAAATATTTAAGGTTAAAATTTTTTTAACCTTTTTTTCAAATCATAATTTCTCGAGAACGGTTCCATGTATCAGCTCCAAATTTATAGACAATTTTGTATGTGAGATAAATAATATGTATGCGAGTTTTCATCTAGATCGTGCGATTACAGTTTGAGATATTTGATTTTGAAAATTTTCGTATTTTACAAAGTCATTTTCATTGTCGCATGATAACTAGAGAAAAAAAAATCGGTTTAATCATGTTGAAATTTTGTGGAGATGTAGAATCTATATATTATCGTATAAGTCGTTTAGATAAAAGAATTGTGTCATGATTTTTAGAGATATTTAAGGTTAATAGTATATTACGATACGTGGGCCGGAAATTGGATTTCCGGGCCGTGCGTGGTACGACGCCCGAGGCGAAGCCGAGGGCGTCATAACGCACGGCCAGGGCATCAAATTTCCGGTCCAAGTATTGTATACTATTTTTCTTACTCCCCGGCCGAAAGTACGTTCTGTAATTGTTAAATAATTGATAAAATTGCGTTGTCGTTTGCTAGCTGTGTTTGAGTGTTAGTTTTTCTTTCGGCCCGCTCGATAGTAGTGCCTCTGTCGGCCGCTTTGGGTAGCTCGGTCGATATTACCGACTGTTTTTTCTTTCGGCCCGGCGTAGAGAGCTGGTTTTTTGGGCGTCTGCTACTTTCGCTGTTACACAGATGGTCTGATGCCCGCCCGACATTTGCAAGACCGAGGCGAAGCCGAGGTTTTGCTGGTCGGGGCGGGCATCAGAAACATATTCATTAAAAAAGACAACACCACTTTTCATTTCAACTAACTCTTTTTCTCGTCACACGTGCACTTTCCTCTGTCTATTTCGTACGTGTCTAACCTTCACACCGCACAAACATATTTTCTTCGGGCGCTCCCGTCCATACGTTTACTTAATTGTTTCTACACGACTCGAAAGTACGTGTAGAAAACAAGAGGAAAAAACAATAACCACGATCAAACAAAACCACTTTTTATTTCAACTAACTTTTTTCTCGTCACCCGTGCACTTTCCTCTGTTTATTTCGTACGTGTCTAACCTTCACACCGCACAAACATCTTTCCTCGGACATGCGCGCGGGCGCTGAAGCGCCGCGGGTCAGGAAATTTCGGCAGCCAATCAGAGCGCGCGGTTGGTCTAAAATAGGATGCGAAAGTTTCTCTTTCGGCCCGGAGATGCGGGCCGAAAGTACGTACTTTCGGGTGGGCGAGTAAGAAAAATTCTTTTACGGGTTTTTTCAAAATCGTAATTTCTCAATGACGACTTCATGTATCAGCTTGAAATTTATAGACTATTTTGTACGCGATATAGGTAATACCTGTGTAAAATTTCATCCAGATTATATGGTTATTTTTTGAGATGTTTGATATTTTAAATTTTAGTATTTTTGAAAATGCCTTTCTTTGTTGTCGCATAATATAACTACATTAATAGTATATTACGATACGTGGGCCGGAAATTGGATTTCCGGGCCGTGCGTGGTATGACGCCCGAGGCGAAGCCGAGGGCGTCATAACGCACGGCCAGGGCATCCAATTTCCGGTCCAAGTATTGTATACTATTTTTCTTACTCCCCGGCCGAAAGTACGTTCTGTAATTGTTAAATAATTGATAAAATTGCGTTGTCGTCTGCTAGCTGTGTTTGAGTGTTAGTTTTTCTTTCGGCCCGCTCGATAGTAGTGCCTCTGTCGGCCGCTTTGGGTAGCTCGGTCGATATTACCGACTGTTTTTTCTTTCGGCCCGGCGTAGAGAGCTCGTTTTTTGGGCGTCTGCTACTTTCGCTATTGTACAGATGGTCTGATGCCCGCCCGACATTTGCAAGACCGAGGCGAAGCCGAGGTTTTGCTGGTTGGGGCGGGCATCAGAAACACATTCATTAAAAAAAGACAACACCACTTTTTATTTCAATTAACTCTTTTTTCTCGTCACACGTGCACTTTCCTCTGTCTATTTCGTACGTGTCTAACCTTCACACCGCACAAACATATTTTTCTCGGACGCTCCCGTCCATACGTTTAAAAAACAATAACCACGATCAAACAAACCCACTTTTTATTTCAACTAACTTTTTTCTCGTCACCCGTGCACTTTCCTCTGTTTATTTCGTACGTGTCTAACCTTCACACCGCACAAACATCTTTCCTCGGGCATGCGCGCGGGCGCTGAAGCGCCGCGGGTCAGGAAATTTCGGCAGCCAATCAGAGCGCGCGGTTGGTCTAAAATAGGATGCGAAAGTTTCTCTTTCGGCCCGGAGATGCGGGCCGAAAGTACGTACTTTCGGGTGGGCGAGTAAGAAAAATTGTTTTAATTTCTTTGATATTTGGTGGAGATGTAGAGTTTGTATATTATTTATTAGAAGAGTTCTTAGGGTAAAAGAATTCGTTTATGAATTTCAGAGATATTTGTGGTTAAAACTATATTAACCCTCTTTTAAAATCGTAATTATTCGGGAACGCATTTATGTATACTAGAAAATGGAAATGACATGCACTATGCACTATGCGCGCGTGTTGTGTACCCGCTTTTGTTTTGTAATAGCCATTTATTATTTTTAAGGTTAGAACCTTTTTCTTACATCGGAAATTCCAGAAAGAGCACACAAATACGGACAGGCATACTACTAGAGACAAGTACCCTATGTGTGAAATTTCACAAAGAAAATATAATTTGAAGTAAAGGTTATTTAGGAATTTTAAAAGGTTTTGACGACAATATTACAATCAATTATTTTATTTATTTTTCACACATAATTTAAAAAAAATCATACCTATTATTTTATTCATATTTTATACATAATTTAAAAATTAATAATTTTTAATCTTCATAAATGAATTTAATTATAATTATGTCATAAATTGTTGCAAAAATTATAAATTTTGTTATTAAAACTTAATTAAAGGAATGAGCAAATTAAGTTCGAGGAAGCCACGGGCCAATGAATTCACAGCGGTTTTTTTCAATACGAAGACAGCCCGAATCGATCATTCCCACTATACGATAAGCAGAATGCACGTTTTCTCGTGACGTTGTCACATTCTCCCTGCGGTTTACTCCATTCTCCCTTACCCTTAATTCTCCCTTTCGATCCACTTTTCATCTATTTCGGTGGCTTCCAGGAATAACGACATATCTCCACTTTTCATGATTTCGAGTAAATCGAGTTTCTAGTTTCGCATCGGTGTTTTAAATCAAGACAAATGAGATTAAATGCAACACTACATCTATGAATACTAATCCAAATAACATATTGATTACTATAGCAATTAGACCAAATAGCTTTCATGTCTTGAAAACAACGTTCACTTATATGGTTTATCCGGGAATAAAAGAAAATTTGAGATGAGTCATATGGTTTTTCCGGTCTCAATGGTAATTATATTGTTTTTCTGGTAACTTTTTTATTCTTCATTATTCATGAAGAATTCAGTGACCAATATGCTATCATACTAACCGCGCCAGTACACGTCTCTATTGCCTGTGTAAAGCCTGCTATGGTATATATTGTTGATATATGCCGCAACTGGCTACGGAAATTGCATTAAAACGTATCTAAATATAGTTATATAGTTAGTTCCGCAAATATTCAATATGTTTATTCAAGACAACGAGTGCAGCTTAGCCATTTCTGTCATGATTACGTGATAGAGATACTGTTCAAAGATAAGAAATAAGGCATAAAACCTATTTTGAAAAACATGTCACTTATGTGGTTTTTCCGGGAAGCCACAGATTCATTCCTACCAAACGCTAATTGATCTACAACAATATCTCGCATTTCCCCGAGAATCCGGATAGTCGGAATGATGCAACAATCTTCGTCGGCGCACTGTACATACTCTCCTATAGTCGTCCTCTCTTCTTCTCTCGTTTACTACTGACAATCAACCCACAACACAGAGAAAGTCAAGACCTCCTAATACCGATCTCGTAATAATGGGGTGGGTTACCAGCGAATGTCGACAACTGCCCGGGGTAAAAGGAACCATTCCCTCTCCAGTACTTGTACAATGGATGCCATACGTGCGTGAGTAGACTCTTCTTCGCATGGTGAGGAGGAGAAAGAGCGGAGTAATCGCGTCGGTCGATGCACCTCCGCGAGACTTGAAATCTCTTTTGAAGACCACTCGAAACGTGCGCGCTTTATTGCGAGAAACTGTTTGCTATTTGCCATGCGCAATCCCTGCCGCCACGTTGACTTCGTCTTTCGCGTCTCCACTGCATAGGATTGCACTCGACATACGTAGAGAATCGTATTTATTGGCTTTATCCCTGCGAGGACCGGGATCTTCTTTGTTTGGGGGCTGCTGAGAGGGTATGGGCAGAGCCAGGGTTGAGCCAGATTCTTGGTAGGGCGAAACGAGGCTTAATAAAATTCTGTAGGAAATTGAACGAACGTACGCGAGTGATTCTAAAGCAAAGTATTGTGCAATTTATTCGGAATCATTTTCTAAATTCGTAATGGGAATATCTTTAAACATGAATCAGAGAAATCTCACTGACAATCAGTTCTAAGTATATACCGAAAAACTACCTTGGTAGAAATGTTAATCATAAATTACCTAATTTTCAGCAAACTTCATAGCTAAGAATAATATTCTCTTTTTATTTCATAACTATATATGTACCGATTTAAAGTAAATGTTGGCATTTACATTTGACATTATGGATAGTTTAATTACTAGTAATACTTTTAGGTAGATTGTATTATTGTTACATATTTATTTTTGCTAAAAATGCTTGCATTTAATTAACACCTTAACCATAAAATATCGTTAATTTTTTTATAGGGTATATTTTACTGAAATTTCCTTGAGTTTGAATACTTATAACTATATTACAGGGGTTTTCGATTCATTTTAAGAGGGTAAGTAATATCAGTCTTATAAGTTATTAAGTGTTTCAGTATTTCGCGAAAGTCACTGAAGTCCAGTATTATAATTTTATACTTATAATAATACATTCCCTGCAATAATCGTAAGGGAATGAGCATGCTCATTCTAAACTTCCACTTAACTGCAAAACTCGTTCCATCACCCTTCACTCCCCCCCCCCCCTCTCTCTCTCTCTCTCTCTCAGCCATCTGCACTGGCACAAAACTTCATCTTCCCCTCTGTGCTGAAATCATAAAGAACGCCGATACATATCTTCAGTGTCTCGCTCATAATATCAACCGTTCAATCTCTGGCTCGCCGCCAATATTTGCCGCTTGCCATTCGTTTTGCTATTCTCCTTTTCCTCGTGTGCATGAACGTATTCGCCCCCTTTCTTTTTTTTTCTCCTTGACTATACACCATTAATGATCCGCGTAAAAAAAATTTTGTGGGCCATATCTTGCCCACAGTGTTGGACAAGTATGAGCAATATATGGCCTGTTGCAAGCCACCTGAGGGCAATATATGGGAAATATTCGGCTCTGGCGCCTGAGCCGTATTCGGGCCGGAATGGGACCATAGTATTCCCACAATATCCCATATAGTTCCCATATTAGTCCCATATTTATTTTCATGAGAACCATTAACAAAATAAAAAAACAACAAAAAATAAGCGTACTGTGACAGTAAAATAAAAAATAAATAAATAAATAAAAAAAAAATTAAAAAAAATTTTTGAGTGGATTTGAACCTAGAACCATTGAATTATTAGACTTGCTCGTTACCGACTGAGCTATTTAGTTATGTTTTTATCAAAAGATCAAATGGAGGTTATATACTGTAATTTGAAACGAATGATCATGTCCTTCAAGTATTAACCTCCATTTGATCCTTTAATATAAACAACTAAATAGCTCAGTCAGTAGTGCCTGAACGGAAAATAAATAGGGCAGCCCTAAGTAAACGTAAGGGCCAGAGTAGATTTGCCGCAAGGGCCCCTATAGCAAGGCATGTAATAGGGCGCTGATATGGCCCCGGTGCGGAGTGATAAGGCCTTAATTTGCCTGAAAATCGCCTTACAAAAATTTTTAATAATTTTTAGTAATTAAACTACACGAATGGCCCTTCTCTGGCCCTGATACATATCCATCAGACGTCCACCTTACGAAGCCCTGATCACGCCTTGATGTTGTAATTACGTGTCTGAATTTAGTAGGTTAAAAATGTTATTACTAGAGTAACACGTGTGTGGTATTTGAAAAAATTTGATTTAATTATTTTAGATAACTTGCGATGCTTACAAGGCAGTACATTAATTTAAAGCAGTAAATTAGTGAAAAATACGAGATATGCCAGAAATGCCCGGCGGGGACCTTAGCGTCGCAAGTTTCTTCCCATGTAGATGAGGATGGAGTTATGGCGAGCAATCCGTACGCCGTGGGTGCGGGACATATCTGCAGGATATGATTGTTAGTTCTTGGCAATATACACCCCGCACGGTAGGAAGGACTCCGATTCCTACCTTGTGACACCAGTAACAGTTGATATAATCTCTGTCGGTAAAAAGTGCGGTTCCGTCCGTTACCCATTGGTGTTGGTTAGCAGCTTGAACGGAGTGCTTAAGCGCACGCCCTTCTATCAGACCGTGGAGGAGAGCGGCCCACCGTTTGCAGCTTGTTTGTTTGTGATGATGGTTTTCCTATCGGTGAGCCGTTTATTACATTAGAGAACTTCCTTCGCTAGGTAAGGATCAGTGATGTTAGTCTCATTTCGGCCCGGCACGAGACCGAGAAGGCGGTTGCGCCTGTGAAGAGGCTAGTATTCTACCGGAGTGTCGTCCAGTAGAGCTAACCATTATCTCACTGTGGCACTCACCATTTTGTCCACTCGCTGAAGCTCACTGATGGTAATTCTCCCTAGGGCCATGTGATAATATATCTTAGGGAGAGCGGTAGTCTTCAATGTGTAGATACGCTGCTGTGGTTTGAGTGGCACTTGGGTAAGGCATTGAAGGAGGAGGGAGGAGTCTCAGTTGACTGGCTAGAGGGCGCGAGCGCCTGCCTTCTGCCGAGAATTCGGTTCCCAGGTAGATCCAGGATTCCTCACGCCTAAGTGCTCGTGCCGATTGACCCTGGATGGTGAAGGTGGCTCTGGCATCGACCACAGTTTTCCTTCTATTCGAATCTCTGAAGATGGGGACCATATGTGACTTGGTGTTGTTTAGCGTCAGCTCACAGTCCTTGAGCTAACTCGCCGTGTGATCGAGTAGGTGTTGAAGACCGGCTCGTCTGTCGGCGAGTAAGACCAGGTCATCGGCGAAGACTGTCGCTCGGATGGTGGTGTTATTGAAGATGGCGCCACATTCTTCAGGGAGAGTACGGAAGAGGTGTTCCATGATGATATTGAAGATGATCGGCGAGAGTGGATCGCCCTGTTTTACTCCTGTCGTAACCTCTAAGTGGTCCTGATACCCATCCGCAACCTCATAGCGTGGTGGTACTTTGCTAGTAATAGTCTCGGAGATACGAGATGATCTCGGAAGGAAGATCGGTTGCTTCCGCAGCAGCCAAGAGGGCGGTATGATCCACACTGTTAAAGGTCTTGGCGATAACAGTACGCATGCGAAGATACAAACAATGAAGATGGTAAAATTAAGGAGATTCGATAGTGTCATGCTGCAGGGTGAGACTAGAGACGCCCCCTCTCTCCCCGTGGGCGCTCCCCGCTCTCCGCGCACCTTCTTGCGCCGCCTACAAACTCGGCGTTTTGCTTACGTTTTCACCTACTTCTTTGCCAAATGCCTTGTAAGCGACCAAGATCCCTCTGCGTTTTTATTCTTTGATTATTTTTCTATTAAAATGAAGGTCTTTTAATTTTATTTCTGCTTTTTTTATAAAATATTTTTCTTCATCTCCCAGTCGTAAGTACGTAGTTCCCGGCTTGATTTCACTCTGGAAAGAACGATTTTTGTGGCCTGCTACCAAGCAACGCGCGCTCTGTTTGGCCGCGAGATTTTTGTGGCTCGCTGCATACTTAGAAACCGTGCCCGTGTTGTAACCTTAACTGTGCTTAACCTCACAACTGAACTTTATACGAATAAAAAGCTTCGTGCAATTTCCGTCATGCAATTTCCGTGCAGATAAAAAGACTATAATTTATTAGTTTTTATGATGTGCGTAAATCGTACGCACGCGGTCCGAATGTTGCTTTTTAATATCATATGCGTAAGTACTACCCACTTTAAGCAAAGTGCATAGCGAGTAAATATAGCTTTACGTACACTATGCGTTATAGTGCCACTTTACTCACTGAAAACAATGCGTAAACTTTACGCATACTATATCAAAAAATAAATTTTATGACATATTTAAAATAAATATTTTGCGGAAATTTTGTTATTTCTATCTCTTATTTGAAGTCTATATTAGTGTACAAAATTATAATTTTATTTCATAACTTACTCGTGTATCAAATAAAAAATAAAAACATACTTAAATTCACTATCAATTATATTTTCTTGGTCTCATTACCTTCTGCATGTGTTTTTGCTGCCTGACCTGACCAGCAAATACCTCGATTTCGCCTCGGTTTTGCAAAAGTTGGACGGGCATCAACCACCCATGCACCGCAATTATACGAACTCAGCGAATATAAGTAACCGAGTAGCAAAAGTAGCAGAGGGCGGGATAAATTTGGGCCTAAAAATTTTGAACACATGAAATTCATAGATTTTTCATTGATCTTTCCAATGGTGATATCAAAAATTAGAAAAAAAATTTTTATTACTCAAAAATGAAGTTTAAGTGTAAAAAACACAGAAAGTTTTTTTTATTGGATTTCTTATCAACTGTCCGTTATGCAATCATCTTGAAATCAATTTAGATGATGGAGGGATTGTCTGAACTTCAAAAAACTCTTTGAAAGTTAATTTTGTCACCTGATGATCCAATATGGCGTCCGAAACGAGAATTCTGTTTAGGACGCTTTAACTAAAGAACTATAATCTTTTCGAAAAAAATGATAATTACAAAAAGTGCTTAGAATTCATCAAAGAATACAATAGAATTTTTGCAGAATTTTTGGAGACAATTTTGAAAATTTTTATACTCGAATTTTTCATAAATTTAAAAAATTTCAAGAAAAATTCTGAAAAAATTCTAATACATTCTTTGATGAATTCTAAGCACTTTCTATTGACTGCAATTTTTTCTGAAAGTTGATAGTTTTTGAGGAAAATAATCTTTAAGAAAAGAAAATAAAACGAAAACTATCTTATCATTTTTTCGATTTAAGGCTTAGTTTATTTATAATAAGCTCATAAATATTTGAAAATATTTTCAACTTATACTTAGTGAAATTTTTACTTATTTCAATAGTCATCATAACGAAAATAAACTTAGTAAATGACCGCCGCTACCTGTACATGCATAAGATTCTACGTAATTGTGTGCAAATTTAGTGCGGCAGTGGTAAGTATTCTTTTCTCTTTTTACAGATTTCAAGCCCAAGTAGCTAGCGCTGGTTTTAATTGAAGACCTTCTCGTCCAAGGCTGCAAAAACGCTCTATACTCACGCGATTTACGTGTCATTACAGCGTTTAATGAACAGCTTTTTTCTTTCTCATTCGTAGCAGCCTTTTGCGCATAACAAAGCCATGTCTCTCCCTTGTACTAACCTGAAACAAACAAAAGCGACCACTTGTAAATATTCATTCGTCCGCGTTTATGATCTAAAGAACGCCGCAAACGAGATTAATAATTTATCATTGTAAAATCGTGAAACGCGAAGGGAAAGAAAAGAGCCGCGCGCAAAACTTATGTCAAGCTTATCTCTTTTGATGTCGCTCGTCGCAACGCGATACGCGAAATAGTAATTAATGTTATTAAGGATGGCAAGTTACCTGGACCGTAGATGGAAAATTCACCAATTACACGATCGCACGCTGAGATAGAAAATGAGGTGCAAAGCCGGAAAGGAAGACACGAGTCTACTACATACGATTTTTCGTAAAAAGGCAAAAACCGCTGAGGCTTCGCTAGCGCTGGGCTGTAGCCGATGTAAGCAGGGCGAGTGAATCTCCGGGGTTTGATAAAGTCACGACCGAGGTGCAAGTTTTAACTTGTCCCGACGTTCATACACAAGTGCGAGAGAGAGAGAGAGAGAGAGAGAGAGAGAGAGAGAGAAAAATAGCAGGTTGGAATGGGGAAAAATTGTTCGGGGCTAACGAAATTCGCTGCGCGCGGGCGAATAAAGAATTCGCTCCCGAATTGATGGAATTTTTTCGGAAGTACTCTTCGAGCAGCGCAGAACTCGCGTTATATTAGTCTTCGTTTATTATGCGCCGGGGTTGCAAATAATTAATTCAATTTTAAATTTATCTCATGAAATAATTGATATTTTACTTTTTAATTATTGAATTATATATAAGAAAATTATTGGATAGTGAATACAGTAATTCACTTTATACCACTCTAACACAAAAATCGCAACTTTGACCTGATTTTTAAGCTCTCATGGAATAAACTACTGTATGAAACGTGTGTGTAAGGTGATATTTACCGCATTCGACTTTTCTCACTCGCATTGTTAGTGCGAAAAACGTCTCATGCGGTAAATAATCACCTTCCACACCAATGTCCTAATGTACTATTTTATTATTATATTATACAAAATGTAATTCAAAACTTTTTTGATCAAAAATAAATAAGTTGCTTCGTATATATTAATTATTCCATAATATAAGCCTGGATGGGTCGTAGATAAATGTTTAAGGTAGTTCACCCGGTCGAAACAGTAGTTGTAGTTATTGTATTTTTTAAATAATGTTTTATTAAGTTGATAATCCAAGAGTAAGTACATGTAACAAATATATACTAGAAGGAACATAAGACAAATTTTTTCAGACAAATTCAGGCAATAGTCACTATGCTATTGTTACAATTAAAGACAAAAACTTCAATAAGTTTCTCTAATTTTTTTATTTTTTATCCGATCTTCACGAAATAAAGCTTATTTTGTTCGTTAAGAAATTTCAGGAAGAGTATCGGTGGGAAAATTTATGATACGAGTTACCAGTACGGCGCAACATCAATTGTTCATCTTAAACATTCTACAACTTGACTTGCTTTTCTTAAACAAATTGATATTGATATTGCGCCGTACTGGTAACTCGTATCATAAATTTTCCCACCGATACTCCCCCTACAATTTCTTAACGAACAAAATAAGCTTTATTTCGTTAAGATCGGATAAAAAATAAAAAAATTAGAGAAACTTATTGAAGTTTTTGTCTTTAATTGTAACAATAGCACAGTGACTATTGCCTGAATTTGTCTGAACAAAATTGTCTTATGTTCCTTCTAGTATATATTTGTTACATGTACTTTCTCTTGGATTATCAACTTAATAAAATATTATTTAAAAAATACAAAAACTAAAACTGCTGTTTCGACCGGGTGAACTACCTTAAGGAGCAAAATGAGACGTTAAACATTAAAATCTAAAGAAAAATAAAAATATCTATGTGTTCGATTAACAATTTTTTATCAGAATACTTTTTTTCGCTTCAAAAAGTATTCGTCTTTCATACCCGTGTTTACTTACATTATTATATTTAATAACACAGCCCCACAAAAAAAAGAAAAGGTTCTGTACTTTAGATCGGACTATCATATTTCGGTGTATTTTGGCCCCCTAAGTATGATTCCAAGGTCAGAATTCGTTCACCACGTCTGAATTTGGAGATATCATTAGGTATAAGATTTTTGAGATATCTTAAAAAACAAAGTAAAAACAAATTTTTTGTTAATCTTTTCTACAAAACAACGTAGCATTGTTTGTTCCCTTCAAGACCAACTTTACACCATCCCTCGACAATTTTTTTTCTCCGAGATCTAAATACCTGAATTTTGTAAACTCGCACATATCTCTTAAAATCAAATTCTTTATTTCTATCTCGAAATTTACATATTCAGATCTCCGAGAAAAAACTTGTAGAGGGATGGTGTAAAGTTGGTCTTGAAGGGCGCAAACAATGCTACATTGTTTTGTAGAAAAGATTAACAAAAAAATTGTTTTTACTTTGTTTTTTAAGATATCTCAAAAATTTTATATCTAATGATATCTCCATATTCAGACGTGGTGGACGAATTCTGACCTTGGAATCATACTTAGGGGGCCAAAATACATCGAGATATGATAGTTTGATCTAAAGTACAGAACCTTTTCTTTTTTTTGTGGGGCTATGTAATTTATGACATCAAAATTAAATTTAATATAGGGTGATAACCGTCTTAACCATTATCTCAGGATCCGGCTGAAAAAGGTGTTATTCTCGGAAGCCGGTTGGAAAAAGCGTTAACTCGGAAGTCGGTTGAAAAGACGTTATCTCGCGCGATGATGTTTTTCGTGTCTATTTACTATTTTTTTCATACCTTAAAAAATGACTGACCATTTAATTTTATTAATCAACCTTTATTTTTTGTTAATTTACTAGTGGTTTAATTTGCCATCTGTTGTCAATATAAATAGAAGCGAAAAACATCATCGCGCGGGATAACACTTTTTTGAACCGGCTTCCGAGATAACGTCTTTTTCAGCAGGATCCTGAGATAACGCCTTTTTATGCGGAAGCGACAATATATGCTCGGTGAATTTGGTTTTTAAAACAACATATTGGGTGATTTGCATGAATCAATACGGCGCATTTTGTAGATTATTGTTTTATGAATTTTCATTAGCGGGCGAGTCTTTCTAATTAATCTCGAAGTGCTCACTCGTTGAAATTGAGGTTAATAAGTCTTATTGATAAAAAATATTGCAATTATTTTTCTCTACAGTATTAATTTATTTTAAGTAGTCGAATGTAGTATATTATTAGGATGGTAATTATCAAAATATCAGTTTGGAAGAATAAAGCGCTTTTTCAGTAATGCGTTGAAAACGGGTTTACTTCATTAAGGCGTTTGGAAAAGAAACTATTTTGCTGATCACTCGAAAACCTGCTAGGGTAAGTGTGCCAGTACTGTGCCCTCACCAATTATTGGATTTTTGTATTCTTTCAAATGGCCATTAACTGAAACTTGTCATCTGGTTAAGAGACACAATAACTGAGTACCACCGTATACCCTATCTCAGAAAGGAATATTTAAATAAAAATCCAAGTTTGCTCCTTATATGTACTATAAATATTAAAGTTCACAACGTTTTTTGATTTTGTAGTCTTGTATTCAATATATACCGATGTCCAGGGACTGTGGATTAAATGATAAGTAATAACAATTTAACTAGAAAAGAATCAGGATAGAAGAAACTAATTGTTTCATCTACGACACCTATACATTGGTATGTATACCAATATATCCCTTTGATGTAAGAATGTGCAATCGGAAAATACCATACGAAGGTATACAATAGCAGCTTCTTCTTCAGAGCATCGCGCCGACATACTGCTATCTTGTTACCAGGCGAAATAACCATTTCGAATCGTTAAATCCTTTCGCAAACTTAGCAACCCGCTATTGCAATCTGTATCGGCCCCATGCAGTCCCAAATGGCATTAACTTCATCCGATTGAAAATTCCAGAATTTGTAGCGAATACGATAACAAAACGCGCGATAGCGTTATACCGGCGTCCAATGGTGCGTGTTACACAGTGCAGAATCTGTGTCACAGCCCTGCGCTCGCACGACGAACTCTATACAGCGCCAGATCAAGCGAATGAATTCTTCCTCAGTAGATATATATTTATCAAACCCACTTCCCCTCTGTCCGAGGGGAAGTGGGTTTGATAAATATAGGGATGGCGGGCATATTCGACGAACAAAGGGTCGCGAAAAAAGAGAGCACGAGATCGAAGATAGTTGAAAGCGCGCAGTGCAAGAATCCCAGTGTAAAGGAGTAGTGGACCTCAGAAATGTTCGCTTCTCCTCCGTGCGCCCGATGATAAAAGCAAAGTAAATGAGCGTTTCTATCTCGGGGCGAATCGCAGACAACGGCGGCGGCAACAGCGGAGACTAAGAAATCGAATTAGTTGCCTCGAGTTTTGAGCACTGCGAGAGCGAGAGAGACGAGGAGAAGAGAGTAAAGATCCTTTTATTTGATCCTCTCCCTCTCTCGTCCGTTAATCAGGAAATCTGAGGAGAGAATAAGCTATTGTTCCGGCTAACCAGGACTGCACTGTAATCCAGGCCCCGCGAGAATCCAAATGTCCGCTCGGTGGCGGGTGCAGCTTGCGCTTTCAAAACGAAAAATCGATTTGCGATAAGTGCGCGCGCGTGAGCTCGAGGGATGAAGAAATTTCTGCGAGGAGAGAGGGTGAGCACGTTTTACTCTTCTGTGTACTTGCATTGTCAATGGGATAGCGAAAATTGTGAAGGGAACGAGGTAACAAAGAGGATAGCAGTTAATTATAGGACAGCCCGATGAATCTTTTAAAATAGTCCGCGCGTTTCGTAACAGAGGCGGGATATCTCAATGACTGAAATTGAAGCGAAATCCCGAGGCAATTGCGTTGCTTTAGAGTGAGTATAGAGATTACGTAGTCTGGTGTACGTATTACCGAATAGCTCGATTTTGCAAGTACATCAAGAACCAATTTCTAGACTTTATTTTACCATAAATGAAAATGAATTAATTTTCTGTTGGTAACACTGTAACACCACAACCTTATATATGAGGCGTTTCCCGTCAGCTCTCCAGGCACGGCACGCGAGCGCGAAATCATGCTGTTTTCAGCTTGTGTTTGAAGGGCTAAGATGTATCTAAAAAAAATAATCCCCAAGTGATTTCGATGTATTTTTTCCTCAGCTTTCCGATGGTGCTATTAGCGCGGCGGCTGGCCGAGCGCCTTGTATTTTTTGAATAATATCTCGAAAAAATCAAAAAACCCCTATGTAGAAAAAGGCTATATCCATGTAAAATTTCCTCCTCTTTCGATCTAGCAGGTCAAAAAAAATATTAAAAATATAGTTTTTGAGATATAACACGTTTTATGTTTTTTTGAGGTTAGAATTGAAAAATTTTGAGAAACTAATAGCACCATCGGAAAGCTGAGGAAAAAATACATCGAAATCACTTGGGGATTATTTTTTTTAGATACATCTTAGCCCTTCAAACACAAGCTGAAAACAGCATGATTTCGCGCTCGCGCGCCGCGCCTGGAGAGCTGACGTGAAATGCCTCATATGTACTAAAGTAAATTACTGCCTGCCTTGTTTTTCCATCTTATACTTGCAAGATGGATATTCAAATGTCTTTCTTTCCGCCAAACTGATCTCAAAAATATGTTCATTCACTCCGTTGATATTGCAAGAAAAAATGCACGGCAGCTTATTTCGACAATAAAGCCGAAAGAAAAATACATCGACAGTACGAGAAGTTGAAAAAAGAACTTTCCAAGCAACGCACCATAAAAATCCGCTTAATTGGAGTCAATTTCTCTCTCCTCTCTCTCTCTCTCTCTCTCTCTCTCTCTCTCTCTCTCTCTCTCTCTCTCCGTTCCTCTCCCTTTTTCTACATGGATTTCACCTAAAATGCTATCTTTGCTGTAGAGCTTCCCTCCCCCTCTCGGTTCAAATATTAGGCAATGGCCGCTGAAAGAAACCGAGAGAGAGAGAGAACGAGAGAGAGAGGAGAGAGAGAGAGAGAGAGAGAGAGAGAGAGAGAGAGAGTTGTCTGGTATCCTTTTATAGCTATCGCCAGCTGCAATTCTCGATGTCGTCGGGATCGCTCAGACATCTTTAATTGAAGTCTCTTCATTTCATCCTGCAGGGCTGTTTGAGGTTATCTTCCTCATCGTCTTCTTGGCGAAAAACTCGCTCTTAGCGGCTTCGCATTTTCTTACGTTTTTTTTATTCGGAAAGATAAATGCTTGCCCTCATCGAATATCCATTAAAAACTACTTTCTATAAATGAGTTGTGTATTTAAAGACGCGTATAAATAATGGATGAACTTTGGAGACAGCTATCGTATTCCGCTTCATTTGGACCGCCAAGAGAGAGCGAGAGAGAGCGAGAGAGAGAGAGAGAGAGAGAGAGAGAGAGAGAGAGATTACTTTTGTGAGTGCACAGGGCAAGCGACCTCTTCTGTGTTTATATCCCACTCATTTCATTAACGATTTATCTTTTGCGATATTTTCAAGCGTTATCGCGTCAGTAATTTACTAATGTCATTCAAAATGAATTTCCATCATCTTTATACGCCACGATGAGTTATTATAATCATTTTGCGCATCAGTTATCAAATTTCTGATATCAAAATCCACGTTCACATCTCATTTATAGAGGAGAACGCCCGTGCGATGCTTCTGAAAAGTATCAAGTTTCAAAAAATGGCGAGACATTCACCGAGCTTTTATCCAGTCGCTCTATTGTTAGGAGAGGATACGCGCGCCGTCCAGTAGAAACGACGTTGTTGGGAGGTGCGTCAACATTAGCTCGCTTTGGCCGCTGCAGCACGAATTTAAATAAAAAAAGGGGGGGAAAGGATATCCGGACCGTGGACCGGGCGCAGAGGCGTTGCCAAGTCGAGGAGGAGTTCTCTCTTTCTCTCTCCGTTTATGTACTCGGGAAATGGCTGGAGCTGTGCGAGACGCCCTTGTTAAAGCTGGTCTTTTCTTCCTCGGCCATATCTCGCTCGAATTTTGAATTTCAAAGTCCTCTCGCGTATATATAACGATGCTTGCGCGGCGGAGAGATTTTTCGCAAGGGAAAAAGAAAGAGGGGGTGAAAAGTGTGTGTGTATGTGTGTGTGTGTGTGTGTGTGTGTGTGTGTGTGTGTGTGTGTGTGCGCACGCTATGAGCTGTGCGCCGCTTTTGCGCGGTGGGGTGGAGAGTTTTTAATTTTTCATTATCGAGTGCATTGAAGGTTGGGCAGAGTGTAGTACTGGCGGAGGATGAAACGAGGAGTGGAAATTCCACGAGACTTGACGTTATTTCACTTATCTTTATTAATTGCTGTACAGCATACTTGGGATAACTGTTGTAAAAGGCCGAGTAAAACAGGAGATGGTGGTAGGAAAGAGAGAGAGAGAGAGAGAGAGAGCGAGAAAGAGAGAGGAGGAGGAGAGAGGAAAAGAGCGAGTTTAAAAGTCAAGGAAAACTTATCTAACTTTTCTCATTTGAGATAAAAATTTCAAACTCCGAGATGGAAAGTAAATTAAAATAAAGATAAAAATTATACATCCGGTACGAGCGCCCACGCGCACTCGCTTGCAGCCTAATGTGTTTTTATAAAAAATTATGGCGGATCGGTTTTAGCCTTTTTGCATGTTGCGCCAAATTAATTTAGCTTAACTCGATGTGTCAAAATCATTATTCGAAGCAAAAACGGAGTAATTTTGTTGTCTTACGACTAACATTAAAAATTTACCGCTCTCCGCGTCCTTAAATTAAACGATTATTTAGGAATTACATAATCGATTTCAACTTTATTTAGTGATCTTAGCATTTTTCAAACATAAAAGAAACTATCGGTTGAACAAGATAAGATAATCCTACCACATCGGAATAAAGTAAGTTATTTATTAAACTACACTCCGAACGAAAATAATCAAATTATAAATTAATATAAACGATAAGCGTGGCAACCGCCGCATTATCGAATCCACCCATATAATTGCGCTCTGCCATTCGTTACGTCAAAAGCAGAGCACGCAAGCGTAAACCAACTCTGAATATCACCACCACCGGCGTGCAGTGAAATAAAAAAAAGAGCGAGAACTCGCGCGAGATAGAAACAAGTCCAAGACAATGGAGAAAGTAGAGAGAGAAAAAATCCAATACTCCCTCGAAAATTAGCTCAAAAATTAGCTCAAAAATTGGGGCGATATATCATGCGTCGCCCTCCTTGCGCTATACACGAGCAGCGAGAACGTCGTGAATAAATCAGTTGACTCCCTTCGTTCCTCGCCCTCCCTCGAGCCATGGCGGCGGCGGCGGCGGCACATCCAAAGGGCAAATGACGAATCGATTGCGTTAGGTGGAAACAGACGTACACACATATACACCTGTGTGTGTATGTATATATATACACATGCACTCTACACACGCGAGACGGTCGACCATACGTTATCGCACTCACGCGATGCATTACGCCAAGAGGTATTAGGTGCAAGATTCAGGCGATGCGGCGGCGCGCGGTTATGCCTCATACGGCGGGATCATGCATATGAGAGAATGCGCTCGCGGGCGGGCGGGGATGGAGGGGGGATCAAAGTGTAAATACGAGGAAACACACGCCAGGAGTCGTAAGTTGGAGCATGCTTTCTCGCCCATTAACGTCCACCGAAATTCCGAATTTCGCTTTATTATGTTTGCGCGCAAGCCGCCAGCCGTACAGGTGTATATATACACTCTGTGCATGTGTCTGTATGCGCGGGTTGGTGGGTGTATGCATGTATGTACGAGTTGGCGAGTGCGAGGCCGTAATTCCTTATACCCCCGCCGCTATATACTCGCACGTATTTACATGAGAGGGGTTATGGATCGGCGCTCCGACAACACGAGAGGTAGGCGCGCGCCAGCCACGAAATTGACTCGCCGCGAATTTTCGTTGTTGACCCCTCGCGTTAGTTAGTGACGTTTCCTTTGCCCCCGAATAGCGGACTAGACAATTTTCTCGAAATAATTTTAATTTCATTTTATTCTATAGTTGACTTTATATCCGAGATATTTTATTCCGAGTGATTTAATCAACTACGTATTGATTCTATAGCTTATTTTCGAACCATCTCACGCTTACTGAAATAAAAAGAGTAGTTTTTTATTACTTTAATATTATTAATACGTATTATTTTATATATTTGTAATTTATGGTTGACCGTGAGATGAGATTATTTTAATGGCTACAGAAGGAGGTGAATAAAAAGTTGTAATTACATGCATTAGTCAACAGAAGCATTGAATAGCAAATATCTCCGTTATGTGTGTTAAGCAATAGTATTCATGGCATTATAAAATTAATGTTTAAAATTGAACGCATTATGCTCATTGTAATAAATCCCATGCCATATTCAACATTATACGCCCGTATCCGTGCAACATAAAATCATTATAGAATGATGTGCTATTTCCTGCTTACAATTTTGTCACACGTTCAGCGAGCGTAATCATTATTTTATAATAATCCGAGCATTGAAAGGTATTATGTTCGCTTTCACAATAACAATGCTTATCATTATTAACGTGCACGGGATAAAATACGTTTATTAATCCCGTTTTCAAAAACCATATACAATCAAATAATCATTCCAATTTTTCGAATATCCGATGGCGAAATCCAGCAATACGCCAACCAGTAATTAAGAGTGTCCAATATACATAAGTATGAAAAAAAAACCAAACATACATATCAAATCTCATTTCTAGGTAACAAAAGTATTCTGTATTATTTTGAAAAGCTACATTCAGCCAACATCACCAATACAGGCCAGCCTCCTTACACCCCACACGTACGCATACACACACGACCTTCCGGGAAAAATTTAGAACGCTCGCTTTTCACGTATATATATCTAGATCTGACCCGCATTTTCCGCTCCATCTCACCGCGACTGCAGAATCATCATCCATCAAATCCTAATCCCCGCGCACGCTTGAGTCATCACACTCGAAACTCCCGAAAATAAAAAAAAAAAAAAACGTAAAACCGTCGACGTCGCAGTCAGTCAGCCGCGCGCTTATATACCCCGGGAAATCCGTTCCGCGCGCATATATATATACATATACACCACGAACTCCTGTCCCAAATTCTCGCTGGGCTGCGGAGAAAGTTCCACGGAACTCTTGGAGGGGGCCGAAGTTCAAGGAGAATTCCTTAATCAAGCGAAATTAGAGTTAAACGCCCTGTGATTCGATCGCGGTTATACTCGCGACGGACGACGACGACGGCGGCGTCAGGCGTGCGCTTCCCCTGCCCGTCCGTCCGTCCATCCGTCCGTTCGCTTTAGCTCTTGTCTCGTCGGCAGTTCGAGGGAGAAGGAGTGCGCGAGGCTAGTCGAAAGGTGGGGTATAGGAGGAGAGTTTCGTACGTGCGCAAACGCCCGGCCCCCGACCAGAGCCCGTCGCTCCGCGAGATTTGCTCAGAGTTTAGCCAGCGCGTGTGTGGGTGAGAATGAGTGGCTGTATGTGTGCGCGCGCGCGTGTGTATGAAGTTGGCTTGACCTCGTCCCGGATGAGATACGTGCATTCCTGGAGGAAGAGAGCGGGGATTTGGCTCGTGTTTTTTCTCAAAGCAGGTGAAATGTGGAAAATTAACCACTCCATTTTTGTAGCCGTTCGTAATGACGTCTTTTCATTCGTACATTGGTATTGTGATCTAGTTATCGCGATTTCTATAGAGGATATAAATTGATAATAATAAGTTATGGTAGCATCTATCGTTGGATAATTCAACGACATGACGCAATGAGTTTTTAATAAGCATATATAGTTACAATATCTGCATTGAGCGCAATAGCGTTATTATGAAGACTCGGCGGCGACGCTTCTTCGATCGGAAACTTTCTATACGCTCAAATGGCATTAAAAAATAAGTTCCTCGCGTAATCGACTTTTCTTGCGGGCGCTCGTCGATATAATTCAACTCATAACTAAATTTTTAATACAATGTAATATGCTAATACAAAGCTTACTTATTCGCATTGTTTCATCGTATCATCCAATAATAACGTTTTTTTCCAACAAACGCGATTAATATTCCATCATAACCTTTCGTATCGACAAAATCTACGTATACTACTATCAGCGAAACGATATCGAGTCACCACACTTTAAATTGCCGAATAAAGAAAACAAGCGATATTTCACTTTTAATCTCCTCGGAGCTTGTGCTTTTTCAATTTACAGCCACGTTAGCCAGATCGGCCTGCACATTTTCAGACTCTCACAACTGCATATTCAGCCTGAGGATCTGCCGTGAACTCACGCGTGCCCCCTGCTTAGTCGCGCGTGTTTATATATATCAGTATATACATACATGCCGCCGCCGCCGCAGTTTGTGGGCTCGGGCGGTCAAGGCAGAGTACGGAGGATACTGAGGGAGAAAGGGAGAGAGAGAAAGAGAAAGAGAGAGAGAGATACGGGCTGTACATAAACGTCGTGGGGATTTGGATTATTAATGCTGAAGATTCCCGAGACTGTGCGCCGCCATCGCCGAGTATATAAGTATTGACTCCCTCTCTCCCACGTGCTGTGCGTATACGTATTATACATATATGTACGTTGTAGGGTGGTCGAGTATCTCTTGTGTATTGTGTTTGCGCATGTGGACGTACAGGTGAGACAGAGTGAGAGAGAGGGAGAGAGAGGGAGAGACGCGCGTGCGTGCAATCGATATCGCGACCGCGAACGAACGGTCGTTTTCGCTCTCTCTCTCTCTCTCTCTCTCGCTCGCTCGCTCTCGCTGCGGGTGTGTATACGGGCGTGCGTGCTGAAGTAGCGTCTCGTAAGCGGCTAAGAGAACATGCGGAAGATCGTTTTTGAGCGGTAATTACTTTTCGCCGATGATACAATTTGCTTTTCTTATTTGATATTGATTAGCAGAAAAGGTTGTCACTTATTTGTTTTTTCAATATCAAATCATTGTATAATGATTTCTATGAATGAGATATAGTTTCGTTTAGATTGTACGATAGAAATTCACCAGCCATCTTTTTGAAAATATTATTTCTTATATACCGAAAATATCATTATCATATGTATTTTATCATCTCGGCTAAGGTAACAAATTTAATTATTAAAATTCGAAGAAACTTCTATAGTTATATTTTATACAGTCATACAGCGACTCATACACAATAATAATGTTATTGAATAACTTATTTTTGAGCTAATGTTTCAAATAAAGTTTCCATTTTGTTCGTGCGCTTTCGCAATGTACACGAACAACGCGTACGCTCTCGTTAATCCAGCCTTTGACATAGAAAAAAATGATATTATAATGAAAATTCTGAGAATCGACCACGCCGGCGATGTATTAGAAACGAAAGCGAAAATCCAACTATAGCGACTGGGAAGGGATGAAGAAAACCTCGGTGCAAAAACTAGGAGAAAAAAATCTCCGAGGCGGCGAACAAAGAGAACCGGCAAAGAAAAAAACGAAGCCTCTCCTTGCCCGAGAACAGCTCAAGACGTAGAGCGAGAAAACGGACGCGCCTGGCTGGACGCGTCCAAATATTTACCCTATACCGAGAGCCGGGACTTAATTTTTTTTCCTCGTGTACGCCGTCGCTGCTGCTGGTTCTCCGCGTGATTTTTATGATTTCACGGCTCGGTAGGACGGTCATTGGCCTGGAACCGAAAAAAGGGGTAAATGCGCGCGCGCGTAATGCGAGAGCGTCGAGCGTCGTGGCGCTAAAAACACAGTGCCAGAGAGGGAGGGAGGGCGAGAAAGAGAGAAGGAGAAAGAAAGCAAAGTGTTACTTTTGTTTGTCGGGAACAAAGCTGCAGTGCAGAAAGAGAAAAGGGCGGGGGGGGGGCGAACGACGCGGATTCTCTCTCTCTCTCTCTCCTCTCTCTCCCTCTCTCTCTCTCCTCTCTCTCCCTCTCTCTCTTTCTTTCTCGTACTCTCCCTTCTCTCTAGGCCCCGGGAAAACCGACGATAAAGGTGAAAAATCTTCGCTTCCCTTGTCATCCGGCCTCGTGCGAAATTCCAAGGTTTTCCTCTCTTCCTTCGCGTACTCCTTCCGCCCTCCTCTTTCTCCTTTTTTCGCCCTTTCCCGCGCCGAGGTTCCGGGTCCCTGCGTGTCTTGCCCCCGTTGAATTTTTACGATTTGTCGCGGGGAGTTGACTCTGTCTCCCTGAGCGACGCCGTCGTCGTCGTCGTCGTTTCTGGGTTAACTTCCTTTAAGGGTACATAGGAAAGTTTGTTTTCTCTCTCTCTCTCTCTCTCTCTCTCTCTCTCTCTCTCTCTCTCTCTCTCTCTCTCTCTCTCTCTCTCTCTCTCTCTCTCTTGGGCCGCGCGCGAAGAGTCGAGCGGAAATGAGCAAACGAGCTCGGGGGCAAAAGATACACGTCGTCGCAAGCTCGCTAGCGAGCCCGAAGCCGTATAATTGTCTTGTCGGGGTAATAATGGAAAGAGCTTCAAGGAATTGCAATTGAACGTAGTTTCTGTTTTTACGCGCACGCACTATGACTCCAAAGAGAGAGAGAGAGAGAGAGAGAGAGAGAGAGAGAGAGAGAGAGAGAGAGAGAGAGAGAGAGAGAGAGCATTAGACTCGTTTATTTAGAGCTGATTCGTGCGTTGCAGTTCGTTAGTTTCACGGTTGTCTCTAAAAATAATGAGTAGGGTTTGAAATGGGCGAGAAGCACAGTTTCTGTTAAAATAAAAATTAATTCAATCTTGACTTTAGATAAGACCGTAATTTTTGCGTACTATTTGAAGAACGACGCAGTAAAAAAGTAAAAAATGGATTCTCGGCTGAGAAACATAAAAAATGTGATGTAGAACAAAGTGTTACTACTTTGCAATATATAATATATAAGTTGTAAAAATTTGTAATGAGTAATAAAATGTGACATAAATTATAATATTAAAAAACACTCCGCGCTGCTATACCTTACGCTTTATCGCTGTTCTTACGTGAATCCCACTATAAATATTAATTTAACTACGTATCCGCTACTTTGGCCCATAAAATTCCCGAGACATCGCCCCGTAATATACTTACACATAATATAAATTCGAATTCACCAAATTCGCCCTCTCCCTCTCTCGTGGATTTAACCTTTTTTTTCAATAATTGGTCCCCCCGGCGTCGGCAACACCGTAGAGCCTCGAAAAAAAGTAGACAAACTTTTTCCTTGGATTATCATCTCCGTTATACATACGCCAAGACGAATAATTATGAAGGTTCGTAAATAAATATGAAAATTCAAAAAATAAAAAAAATGTTAGTTCCATAAATCTATAAGAGAAAGGGAATCAAATTTTCTTTTTATTCAATCATACCCGAGGTTCTGTCGAATATCTATTCACATTACAGCGCCAGGTCATACCGGTGAAATTAAATTGAATCACCGTTGGCAAGAGATTTCAAGACTTCTCTCAAGTCGAATTTTTTTTTCTAATGCAATGGGATCCGTTTTTCCATTTATTAAATAGATTAAAACCAACCGCATTTATAAAACCAGCTTCGCTGCTCTGCAAAAATGAACAAAATAATTTCATAACGATCAATCTTTCCTCTCGCTCGAAGTCCCCCATTCAAAATTCAGGCGAAAGAAAGTGCAAAGGCCAGCAAGAATTCCACGTCGTCGCCGTCGTCGTCGTCCGCGCCGTTCAAGGTCGATGACACTCTCTCCCGGGCTTTTAATTAGCGGGGGCAGCAGCAGCCCTCTCTCTCTCTCCCGCGACATGATTTAATGCGGCGGGTGTGAGCAGTCACGCGTTCTCCCTGCCGCCGCCACCGCCGGCGTAAATACCGGCGGCGAAGCTCGCGTCGTCCACCACCTGGGCGATATTCGGGCTCCCCGTGTGACCTCTCGTTAAATCGGGCGCACCGATCGCGCTTATCCGGCCGCCGGCAATCCATCACGCCGCGGAGCCCCGGGGAGATCAAAGCTCGCTTTAAGAAGTGTGAATTTTAAACGGCGCATTCGCTCGCGACGTATACTGTTATCATGACGGCGGGATTATTAAGGGGCCGCGATCGATACGGCTCAGCGGAGGAGGCAATTGTTTTGTGAACGATAGGGGAGGGCTTCGTTGTTTTTATTCTCGAGGCTGACCGACATTCGCGGTTGGCAGTGCTTTTTTAGGTGCTTGCTGTTGGTTCTTTTTTTTCCTGAAGTGGGGGAGGGAGGCGGTGTAATTGATTTCGTCGGACGGGTATTTATTGTTTCGGCGAGGGCCGAAAGTGTGCGCGAGAATCGAGGTTGTGAGCTCGTAATTAGCATAAAATTGCTGTAATAGTGTGCTGAGTAAATGAAGGAAATTTCTCGGTAGGGTTTGAAGCCGCGCGAGGATGGCAAACTTTTAATGTGAAAAATTTCATTAAGTATGTTGGTGCAGTCGTATAATAAAATGTGCCGCCGAGATTTGAATTATTATAAGGGAAACCTGGGCGAGTAGGCGTACTTTTTACATAATAATTTTATCCTAATTCCTATAAGTATTGTCACGGAGATTTCCGTCGACGTTGGACACAACGTGGAAGACGAGAAACAACACAGTCAGCATAAACATAACTAGCTCACGATGCACTCGTCGTAGCATCGCGATGTTAGCTCAGTGATAGAGCGCGAGACTATAGAAACTTTGGGTCCGTCGGTTCACGTCCCGCTCGTCGCATATTTTTTCACTTCACTTCATTTATTTCTCACATACGTAACAGTATAATGTTTTTTGAAAAATCTAACATGGCTATTTAAAGCTGTTATCCTAAGTACTGTTTTACAATTTTTATCTTAAGTTTAAAACAATTGGAATTTTAAAAATACAAATATATTTTTATCATCTCTTCCTTGCGCTAATTCGCCCCTACCCCATGGCTTGTTGGTTCTTAGGTTGGGGTAGCTTGACTAACAAAAAATTTAAGACAAATCATTGACTAAACAGATTTATTATGATTATTTTTTTATTTAAATTTAAACCATTTCAAGACACTTTAAGTGCATGTTTACATTTCATCTGAAATGTACAACATTTCCGCATAATAAATAAATAAATAAATAGAATTTTCATAATGGAACTTTTATAAATATATAAAAAACAAAATTAACTTTCAGCAAATAAGAATTTTTTTTATTTGTACACTTTTCATGTGCTAAAATAGTATATTACGATACATAGTGCCATAAGTGGCCCATTATGGCACGACGTGAAATTAGCGCCCGAACGCAGTGAGGGTGATAATTCACGTCATGCAGTGGGCTACTGAAGGCACTAGTGTCGTACGATATTTTATAGCACGTTTACATAAATCTGCTGTCATGCCTATCAGTGACATAAGTAGTGCAGTATATCATCGTGCAGTAGCGCCCGAGCGCAGCCAGGGCGATAAGCACGGTGCTATAATGGATTACTTACGTCACGGGTAGGCGTGACATAAGTGCGGATTTATGTCACGCAGTGTTATAAAGATTTTTACAAAATGACTCATTTAACCTGGGCCAATTTACTCCGGAAAAAGTACGCCAACTTGCCCCGAAGTTAGTCATAATTTAAAAACAGAATTTATGCATATCCTAATTATATTTTCGAAAATGTGATATGTATGAAATAAAAGCTAAAAGTAAGCTCTATAATATAAACATTAATTACTCATTAATATTTTATTAAAATCGATAAACGACTTTTTTCAAAAATTTGTTATTTGACACTAGTTATGTCAAAAAATTCAAATTGATTTCTTATCGCAACAAATGATGTTTTAACTTTGATAGTTTGAACACTAACTCACGACACCATTACACAGCGCTGATGCCCTACTGAAAAATCTCACGTGAGATTTTTCAGTAGGGTATAGACAGTATTGCCAAATGTTGCTGATAGGCGGAGTTATTATCACTGCCCAACTTACCCCTGTAGACAACTCAACCCTGTCTCCCCTATTACTAATTGCAATTTTTAATTAATTTAATGACAAAGACAGCCCCGATTTTTTACATGATGTATATTATTAAAAAAAAATTAGGTTGCAGATGACGCGTTTGAGTTTTGCGATAAACAATGATTGCGTTTATGTCAGATGTAAGATCTTACAGGGATAAAATATGTTACCTACACACATACATACATACACGCAGACGTAAAAAAATTCTCAAAATCGACCGATTTTAACAAAGAACATGTTTTTGAATATTTTTTTTTCTTAAAAACATTCTTTACCGTTCCAAAGCTTCCTCCACGAGGAAGCAAAAATAGAGACTTGTATAAATTTATTTCCCCTATTTCCCAAATCTCTGACATGTTAAATTATTCTAGATTTTTACAATTTATGCATTTCAAAAATTATAATTGGGGGGTTGACGAGCAGAGCGAGTAGGAAGGTACACGGAAAAAAAATCCAAAACACAGGTACCCCGAACCTCCGTATGCGGCGTCACATCATAATTGGGAGAGCGACGCTCCCGATTTCGGGTGACAAATTAACCCTCACGTTGTCTCGCACGAACAAAACACTGCTCTCCCATCTCTCTTGGTGCGTCATTACCCGGATTCAGGCGACTTTGTCGCCCGATGGGCGTAGGCGCGTTCACTTCAGAGGCCGGCATCTTTTTCAACCGAATTCGGTAAACCCGCGGTTCAGATTTTTTTTCCGTGTATATATCTGAAATATTTCACATGCAGCTCAAAATTTTAAAATCGCTTAGGTTTGGCGAGTTAACAGATTTAGACCCATATTTTAATAAGTACAAAAGTTATTCTACATGTAAAATTGTTATTTTTTTGCAATTTTTCGTGAAAACTCAACTTTTGTCATTTTTTTACTCAAAATCCTGAAACTTTTTGTATAGCACATTGATTGGAAAAAAGTTTCCATTTTACTTGTAGAATGTGGCCATATTTATTTTATGACCCATTTTAAAAGTCTGTGATTGGTTGCTTCTCAGTATACATTAACCCATTTCGTCCCAAATGTCCAAGATTTTTTTGAGTTTTCAGCGTTCTATCTTTTTATATAAACGGCCCAAAAAAAATGTAAAAGTACCATTTCGGATAGTTTGAAGCCTTCTCTTTCGAATGCCGTAGCCAGAATTGGGCTATGACTTCACTAAAAAAAGTTATAACAATTTATTGCAAAAAAAAATCCGAAATTTTCAAAATTTTTTTTTCATAAATGTGAATTTTGAACATGATAAAGTTGTACCAGATCATCGCATTTGCTATAAATCGTGGAGTTTTTATGTTCTCTTTAAAACCCAACCTCGTTGGATTTTTTTTTAAATTCAAGATGGCGGCGTCAAGATGGCGCCCTAAGAATAGAACAAATTTTTAAAATGCAAACCTTGCAAATATATCATATTTTTTATACGAAAAAACTATGCCTGATCATTGCAGTGAGCATAAATGACAACAATATTATTTGCTTGTCAAAATTCATTATCAAATTTAAAATGGCAACGTCAAGATCTACAAAACAGTGTGTAAAAACGTTTTCCGCCGACTACACTTTTCCTTACAAGTTTTTTTCCATGAAAAGTGTGTAGTTAATTCCATGTATTTTTTCCGCTGATTCCGAATATGCAATTTATTTTTTCGAAAAAGTTGTTGCTAATTTGTTATTAACAATTTAATTGTTTATAACGCTATAACTTTTTTACTAATTAATATTGAAAAATAAAATTGACGCCAAAATGTATATTTTTAGATTTAGAAACTTTTTTGCCTCTTGTAAAATTTTGCTATCTTGCATATTTTCCAAGATATTTAATAAACCATAACGTATATGCACATAGGTGTGCATAGTCTTTGCTATTGTTATATAAATATCTTGGAAAATATGCAAGATAGCAAAATTTTACAAGAGGCAAAAAAGTTTCTAAATGTAAAAATATATATTTCGGCGTCAATTTTATTTTTCAATATTAATTAATAAAAAAGTTATAGCGTTATAAACAATTAAATTGTTAATAACAAATTAGCAACAACTTTTTCGAAAAAATAAATTGCATATTCGGAATCAGCGGAAAAAGTACATGGAATTAACTACACACTTTCCATGGAAAAAAACTTTAAATAAAAAGTGTAGTCGGCGGAAATCGTTTTTACACACTGTTTTGTAGATCTTGACGTCGCCATCTTGACGCCGCCATTTTGAATTTAAAAAAAAATCCAACGGGGTTGGGTTTTAAAGAGAACATAAAAACTCCACAATTTACAGCAAATGCGATGATCTGGTACAACTTTATCATGTTGAAAATTCACATTTCTGAAAAAAAAATGTTGAAAATTTCGGTTTTTTTTTTGCAATAAATTGGTATAACTTTTTTTACTGAAGTCGTAGCCCAATTCTGGCTACGGCATTCGAAAGAGGAGGCTTCAAACTATCCGAAATGGTGATTTTACTTTTTTTTTGGACCGTTTATATAAAAAGTTAGAACGCTGAAAACTCAAAAAAAAATCTTGGACATTTGGGACGAAATGGGTTAATTTAAAAAAAAAAAGAAAAATTGTGCGACAAAATATCTTTGTTCGTCAAAATTTTTTCTGATTCTTTATTAAAAATCCTTGAAAACAAGCCCTGGATTAAGATTGGCAAACCCTCCTAAATAAAGGTATATTTTTTAAATATGAATAGAAACCAATAATTTGTATTTTCGACAACCGGGTGGATTTGGGAACTTAATATTATTCACACATTTCATGTCATGGATCTTGTCACTGAATTTTGTCAATGTATAAAAAATACATTAAACATCTATTTTCAACAGTATTTTCAACTGAACAGGCTTATAATAATAACATTTATATTTACTTTCCTGAATTTTCAATGGGAGCCACTTACACTGCTAATACGCTCTATTCGCATTCTTCATATCTACTAAAAATTAATTTTAATAAGTAATCTATTATTATGTGTGCAAAAGCTGAAGGTAAATTACTATATAGAAGTTCAAATCAAGGTAAATGACAGACAATTTAGCAATTGTATATTCCAATACACAGACAAATACTTCTTGCTCTATCATTTTTAAATAAAATATGGTTTTTTTATTAAGACCTCGCTTTATAAAATTTCAGAAACTATGTAATCTGTAATCATGTAAATCATTAGCATTCATAATTTAATTATTTAATGTTAGGCTTGTACTGAAACCACGCTCCGAAATTAGGTCCAAAGAAATTTATTATTAACATGTTTAAAAGCTAGGGTACTTGACAGACAATTTTGATGACTATATTCCAACACCCTGACTTATTCAATTACTTATACTTAACATCATTTTCTTATCGATACTTATGCTTTATGTAACAATAAAAATTATACCTATCTTGTTGTTATATCTTTTACAACAGAGTGATTGAGCAAAACTTAAAATTTTTCATGTTAAATACATTATCTTTCTGTCAAGTACCCTAGCTTTTAAACATGTTAATAATAAATTTCTTTGGACTTAATTTTGGAGCATCGTTTCAGTGTAAGCTTAAAATTAAATAATTAAATTATGAATGCCAATGATTTACATGGTTACAGATTACATAGTTTCTGAAATTTTATAAAGCGAGGTCTTAATAAAGAACCATATTTTATTTAAAAATGATAGAGCAAGAAGTATTTGTCTGTGTATTGGAATATACAATTGCTAAATTGTCTGTCATCTACTTTGATTTGAACTTCTTTATAATAATTTACCTTCAGCTTTTGCACACATAATAATAAATTACTTATTAAATTTAATTTTGAGTAGATATAAAGAATGCGAATAGGGTGTATTAGCCCAGATACCCATCAATGCTGCGTAACATAAAATTTTCATCCCCATTATACTAATATCATTTCAGCGTAAAGTTCCATCAGCAAAACCAAAGCCGCGCCTAATTAATCCGACCTTCATCCTTCTACATACTTCCGCTCCCTAGCGCTCACGCTGTAATTAAGAAACATCGCTCAGCGCCACTTCTTCATCCCTCTTCAAAGCCCGCATTCTGGGCTCTTTTCGTATGTCTTCGCGTTCTAGCCTTCGAAAAACGTCGTCGTAGTCGCCGCTGCGCGTGTGCGCCTGTTGTTCGCGTTCCCTGAATGAAAGAACCGCGTCTCCCTTTACCTCTCTCTCTCTCTCTCTCTCTCTCTCTCTCTCTCTCTCTCTCTCTCTCTATTGCCAGAAGAGAGCACTCTGCGGCATCGCATACCGTAAAACCTTTTTTAAGGCTTCGCGATATAACGAAATGAGAGGAGCGCGCGAGCGAAAGAAAGAGATAGAAGGAGAGAGAGAGAGAGAGGGAGAGAGAGAGAGAGAGAGAGAGAGAGAGAGAGAGAGAGAGAGAGAGAGAGATGCTTTGTCGCGGCGGGCGCAGGGGCGAAGCTATTTATTTACGTAAAAGCACATCACGACCCAGATTTGCGCGAGTTTTTGCGACAATAATGCGGCCGACGCGTGCGCACGTCCTCACGAAAATACCAGAAAATACGAGTGTATGTGTGTCTGTGTGTGTGGGAGAGAGGGAGAGAGCGAGAGGTGGTACAAAGGTGTGCGCGAGTGTGCGTCTGAGGGTGTAAGCCGCTGCGGCAGCGTTATTGCGTACAAGAGAGCTTTTACGCCCACGTGCGAACTGAAATCGCATGCATGGTTGGGTGTATCTATACAGCAGTGTGTATGTGTGTGTGTGTGTGTGTGTGTGTGTGTGTGTGGGTGTGTGTGAGTAGGGTGGATGAAAATTTCGAACTATTTGAGATATGCTTTTTCAGGTAGTAGGATTTTTAAAAAGAAAAGTGGGTCAGTAATGCTGCAGCATGAATTTTTTAATATTACGCAGCGGAGGTATGCTCGGAAAGGAAAGGGAAAAAATCTCATTTTTGCAGTAGCGCGTGATTAATAAATAACCTCATAGTGATAACACAATTCTAAATGCCAAAATATCATATAATATATGTACACGAATGTGGACGAGAGGATCGAACGACGAAATGGGCAATGGACAAACAAAATAGAATTTGTGGAAATTTATTCTCGATCATCGGCCGGCAAAGGAAACATTAGGCATTACACCCCATTTTGATGCGACGCCTTTCCCGCGTTCACGGTCGAGGGCGCATGGCAAATTTTCCTCTGCGCTTACAAACGAATATTTGCCACGTCGCGTGCGCGTGCTCCAGTGGATATATTATATTATATATAGCCCCGATGGATTTGGGCGGGCGCCTGTCACCTGCTGCGCGACTGCGGCTAATCATTAAGCCGTCACCACTCGTCGTCATTATACCTCTAAAATACTCTTTCACGCGGTGAAGCTGTGTGTGCCTGTGTGCACGCGCGCGCGCGTGTGTGTGTGTGTCGTCCATAGCTATAATATAGCTAACTAATGCCTTTTTTCCCACGAGTGTAGACCAGATTTTTTTCGTTAGTGGAATACCGTGGTGGCAGAGGGACGCCAACATCGCGGCGGTATGGCAAATGAATTCAATGATTTCCTGGAAGATTCCGATGCGCGCGCGCGCGGCCTTATCGCATCTGATCACGGAATAGATTTGAAAATTGCCCGGTGACACGCACGCGCGCCAGATTGAAGAGTCGACCGCGGGTGTTCCCCGAATGGCGGACTGTATAATGCCGAACGTGTCGTGAGATAAACGTGTTGGTTTGCTGCTGTTTTTTCTCTGGCTTCTCTCTAATTAGCCGAGATGTAAATATTATACACAGTGTAAAATATACGATACGTATTTGTAGCATTGATATTTATTGCTGTTACGTATGGTAATTTAGGTTTTATTTAACGTAATAGGCCTTAAAAGATATTCTTATATTAGGTATCAAATATATTTATTATTTATTATTGTTTATGCAAGAAGTCATCCTACAAAGTCTTTGTATTCTACGTCCCATCTCAATAAAAAGCTCTATTTCACAAAATATTCGCATCATACCAAGCACAAGTACACTATGGGTATACCCTTCAAACTTCGATATTACAATATTCCGTATGCAAAACAAGAGCGCTGTAGCAGCAACAACAGGTCTTCTTCTTTTTTCTCACTTTCTCTACCTCTCTTCTCTCCAAATATATCCCATCCATGCCAGGACTGGAAAGTGCATCTCAAGGAAAATCATCGGGAAAAAATTCTTATCGCATCCCCTTCGGCTATTCGACTCCAGTGTCTCAACGCACACACAAACGCGCCGGTACAATTTCACCCTCTGCCACCCCCCTTATACACAAACATTAGCATTCGAAATTGTGTAACGCTGAAGCTCGTTGCGTAATATATCACGCCGGCAGGCGCTTGTGTATTATATATATGTGTACATGATCGAGCGGCAGCCTCTGCGGCGTCGGCAGCTAGCCCCTATATATAACAATCGCGATATGCGCGAAAAGTTTTTCCAACGGTGCGTTATTGCACTTTATACACTCGATTGTATTTCCCTCCGCACCCCCCCGCTCTCTCTCTCTCTCTCTCTTACGCGTACACCACTACATTTTACCCGCGTGCGGTGAGCTATAATTGAATTTCGCATCTACGTGCGCCGGGCGCGGGACGAGGCGGCGGTTGCGGGAGAGCGAAAGTTTCATGCGAACGTTATTGGATTTTGCAAATAGCGACGCAGCCCACGAGAGTTACACACAGCGCGGCAGCTGGCTATACGGCTTTTTTCCTCTATGCTTTATTTTCGCGGGTGCAGGTGAGGATTTTTTTCAGAGGGGGGTTGGGGGAGGCGATACAGCGTCGCTTTACACCTTCCCGTCATACGGTCTTTTTGTTTCTCGCGCGAATCCGCTCGTATATATGAGAGAGCAGCGCGAAATTTTTAGATTTGCAGGAGATAACGGCAGATGGATGACCGCGTGCCTGCGCACTCGTTTGACCGGGTATTCGGAGGCTGATTTGATACGAAAATTGGAAGTGGGTGGGGCATTTAGATTTTTTCGACCGCTAGAGAAGAGCTTCGATCGGTTTTTTTCACACCCATACGTTGAATCGTGGTTATTTTGGGTCGCGGAATTACAGATGTAACAGTCCTGTCGAGAGGATTATTTACTACAAACCCCCACGCACACACACGTACAAAGAGAAGTTGTGGAGTAAAAATTGTATGAGTCCTATAGCAAGGCATTGGACAGGGTACAAAAAGTTATCAGATTTACAAAAGAATTTACCAGAAACACAGAAAAAAAGTACATACGAGTCTAAACGGGACTATTTGTAGTTTTTCATTAGTAATTTTTCTCCATGTATATAAAATGCGTTGCATGAGTATCTTTTTAGGGTGATGTAATTGCGCTGTAATTGCGCTGTACTCATTTTATCGAAATTATCGGTTGTAAATGATTATAATGTCGGCGCGAAAGCATCGTTCATTATTTTCTTAGCGTTATAAAAATGACGTGCCGCGCGTTGAATTATCCTCGTATTTCGATATTAATTCATATCAAGTGCATTATAAGCCGATATCACGGCGTGGTTCGGGCATGCTTTTTATGACTGCGTTTAATCGGTCCCAATAAAAATGACATTTCACCGATATCTTTCACCTAGCGCGACAATGTAAAACTCATGAGGTACGCAGATATAAGAATTTAATGGATGGCTTTAATAACTGACATTATTGTACGTCCCGCGTAACTAAGTACTTACTTTTCGCTAGCGACGTTGAACAATTTACATTTAATTTCAGTCAAGAGGGTAAAATATAATTGAATTACCGCGAAGCGTTTCTTACTCTATAAATTATAAACTGACTTCAAAATAACAGTGGATAGTCTAGAGGTCGGTTAAGGTTTCTCTTAGTATCGATTGGATCGATTTCAACTTTGTTACACGTAATGTATATACTCGACTTTTTTCAGGTGATAATTTGAACAAGAATACGAAAAAATATGTAATTTTTTAATAACTAAAATTAGAAAATTATTGTAATATGAATTTTATTATTCATTTCATATCGTAACTAATGGTTATAAACTCATATTCTTGATTTTTAAAAGCTTTTGTGTTATGATATTGAGAAACTTAATACTCGATAGACGGGAGCCGCCCACTTGATAGACTATCCCATTATTTAAAATTTAACAGTCTGTTTGGGTGTCATGTTCTACATCGTAATTATAATTAGGTATAATTAAATTTTAATTGCGGATATGATACATTTATTCATTATGAAAAATGCTATCACTGGTTATTTTATTATTAATATACTATAAGGTAATTGAAAATGAATAAATACAGCACGTCTGCGTAATACAAACAGCGTAATATATTTAGCTGTACACATTCGCAAATTAAATTATCCCAAATGGCCGTCGTTTTTAATCTACAAAGTAAAACATTAGCACCTCATTTTACGAATGAGTAGTTTATTAGCACCAGAAAATATGTGAAAATTCAAGAAAATTCATATTCAAAGGACGCTAAAGTGAGACTACTTTCATCTCCTCGTCATGCATAATATCACGAGTCCAACCGAATTTCATCTTTTACGCGAAACAAAACAACAACACAATATAGCCTCACCCACTTCTTCCGCTATGTAATCCACCCCTCCCCCTCCTCGCTTTAACCCCTTCCCTCTCCTCCTCTCAACCTCTTCACAATCTTATCCCACCCCACGGAACATCTCGTCCACTTGGAGACGCCGAGACACTTAGCTGTGCCACGGGCGTTTATCAAACCAGTTAACTCGATCCTCCGGATTAACGGTCGCTCCACCAAAGCATTCTCCGATACACACAGAGGTTGCCCAGCCACGATCTCCTCCAACTACACGCTAATGAATTCAAGGCCCGTGCGCGTATCGATTTCACCTCCGGCCACAAGATGGTACCGTTTGCGCACGCGAGCTTTTTCTCCTGTAACATAAGGCGCGGAGCTGAATTTCCCTGCGGTTCTCCGGGGCGCGAATTAGGTTGCAGAGGAGAATGGTGGGGGGAGGTCGCGAATGTCGGGGGCAAAAGGTTGCCTTCTGGGAGCGCGTGTGTTTAGGGCTGGCGCGTTGATTCGGCGCTTTGAAGGGGCAGCGAGTGTGAGTGTGTGCATGTGTGTGTATGCATGTCTGCGTGTATGTGCGTGTGTGTTGTGAAGGAAAACATGAATAGTGTATGTTGAAGAGTTCAGTGCCCAAGTTTTTCTGTAGTTGTAATTGCATATATATAGGGCATATACTTTGTCGTGTCTTTTTATTTTCACATAATAACATCATTTTAACGTATATTTATAATAATATAATAATGCAATAACATTAAAGAAAGTTAATAAATAAAAATTGTAATTTTACGTTGAAGTTTGCTGTACATTTACAGCGAAGACCCCATAAAAACACTGTAAACAAAGTTTAATTTCATGATACAGACATGCGCCCTCTTATTCATTTTTATTCGGTTCATGAAACTACTTTAAAGCCTCTCGCTTAATGTGATTTTAACTTGCGGTTATAAATATGAGAAGTGACATTTTCCATTGTGAACTTTCCGTCAAAGGCCAAAGGATGCTGAAAGTTATTTGACTTTTTTAATGAATCCTCATTATTTTACTTTTTGGATCCTCATAGAGGATCACAGGAAGCTTTGGAACGGTGAACAAAATTTTCAAAACAAAAAATGTTCAAAAAGATGTTTTAAGGCGATATATGTTGAAATTTGTCGATTTGGAGAAAGTTTTTCGCGCGCGCGTGCGTGTGCGTGTGTGTGTGCGTGTGTGTGTGTGTGTGCGCGCGCGCGCGCGCGCGTGTGTGTGTGTGTGTGTGTGTGTGTGTGTGTGTGTACCGCTTTATCTCAAGATATACTTGATCGATTTTAACCGGACAGGTCCGGTTTAAATTAGCTATTTAAAAAAACACGTTTTTGTTAATAACAAGAGAACCGTGATAGCTAGAATTCTTTTTTTTTTTTAAATTATAGGTTTTTCTATGCTCTTTCGAATGCGAGCCATCCGATTTAAAAATTTAAATCCGATCATTAAAAAAAATCAAAAATAAATTTTTCGAAAATCAAAAATTTGAAATAAAACAAAAACGAATCAGTAAATCATCAAAAATTATTTTCTTCCCGAATTCGGAATAAAAAAACAAAAAAAAAATGAGAATCTGATGGTTAAAATCGACCGCGTAGATCCGGAGATAAAGCGGTATACATACATACACACACACACACACACACATCCATACAGACATTTTCTAAAATCATGTGAAACAAACTTCTAACACCTCTAATGATGTTTATAGAGAGTTTTAACGAAGTTGAAAATTTTACTATTACAAAGCTTCCTCTATAGGAAGAAGCAAAATGTAAATAATAAGAATTGTACAAAATAAAGAAATGATAAAATCAACAATCAACGATATTTTATTGAAAATAAAAGAAGAAGATGACGAAAATTATAACGGACCATTAAAAAAATCAAAATTAGAAGTATAATTTTAATTTTTATAATATGTACACAATTATTTATAATAAAGATACACAATTATTGAATAACAATATATTTATAATGTAAAAAATGAAGTTATTATACATAATTTTGAAAATGTGAGTAAGCTGATCTCAGGTCAGATAGCAATTTTTTAATTATTTATATTTTAAAATATTACTTATTTGTTAAATAAAATAAGTATCAAATAGCAAATAATTTCAATAATAAGAAGAAAGTATGCAATTTTTTAAATATTAATGAATTATTAAACATATTTTATATTCAAAATATATACTATATACATGTAGGAACGATACATTAATTTGGAGGAAGCTACGTGCCAATGAATTGGAAGCGGCTCTTTTGTTTTACAACCAAAATACGATTTTTAAATTTTCATTTTTTTTTAAATTTTTTTATATGTTAGAGACAATATTACGTATTTTATTTGTCTATTTCAACGTGCTTAATTAGCCCTTACGATACATAAAAAATAAATACAGAAATTAAAAAACAATCGTCGCTAAATTGCGTTATCTTTAACAAAAATTAATAAACAGAGATATAGTTGAACTGAATTGAATTGGTGTTTATTTCAAAATGGTTTACACGAGGTCCAAGATAGCCAATATATTTCAGAAAAAAGTTATCGAAGATTTCTTAGGATTATAGGCATACATAATATAGTCGCAGAGTAAAATCTATGGTTTACATTGATAAAATTGAGAGAGAGAGAGAGAGAGAGAGAGAGAGAGAGAGAGAGAGAGAGAGAGAGAGAGATTCGGTGTCATCAACTTTTTAATGCCCTCTTTTTGCGCCCTCTCGCCGCACTCGCTATCCATCAAGACAATCATGAAACCCGATCGATTAGACACTCGCGCAAACGAATTTTCCACTGATATCCACGAGCGTCCCCCCAAACACACCCACCCACCGACACACACATACACACACACACACACACACACACACACACACAGGCACGCTTTCGCATAAAACTCCATCAGCGCCGTAACGAGCCTTTAATCGTACGGTCGGCGCGCGTACTCACCACAGTAGTGCGTATGTATATATATGCACATGTACATATATACCGAAGAACTGTCGCGCGCTGCCCGCGTCAATAAATTATCATAACGATATCAGAACATCGCGCTCTCGCGCGCAGGACCAATGGCAAAATTACAGCCGTTCGCTCGGGCCCCCGCGCGCGCACGCCGATAACAGAGCGCCGCGCGAGTTCGCGTCAGCAGTTATAAATAAATTCAACTTCAATTCTCATCCCCTATCTCCCCCGCTTATATTCTTTCGCTGGCGCTGCAGTGGGCTGTTGGCTATGGCAAAAATCAATGTGGCCGCGGGAAGCGTTTAAGAGCCGCGCTGCGCGCTGCGGCGACGCGGAAAACTTGTGTCTCGCGCGCGCCGGGAGAGGGCTTTAAGTGGGCTCAAATGGCGCATAATCAAGAGGACACTGACACGGGATTTTAAGATCGCGCAAGTGGCACGCGGACGATGCTCGACGCGCGTCGCTCGTTTAATGCGCGAAAGAGGAGAGAGAAAGAGAGAGAGAGAGAAGGAAAGAGCGTGCGCGCTGGCTTTGTTCGAGTACTGCGTGTGCATCGGGGGGAAATGCGCGCGGGCAATTCATCGGCAAAAATGGCGCCTCCATTCGTCGCTTGAAAAAATGACCGATTGTTTTGCCGTGTATAATGCTCTATGTATGCACGTAGGTATACGTGTGAGTGTGAGTAAGCACTGCGATTGAATGTTGGCTCTTTCTCTCTCTCTCTCTCACTCCTCTGTGTTGTCGCAGTGAGAGAGTTAGTAGTACGAGTCGATTGTTGGCGGATGATTTAGCGAATGGGATTGCTTTGTGAATGACGGATGGCTCGAGCGTGTGGCAGGCGCGCGTGTCACTTGCTTTTTTTACAGTGGATGAGGGAGAGTGAGTGTGAGAGAGAGAGGGAGAGAGGCTTTTCAGTAGTTACTTTATTGGGTTTTTATAACTGCTTTATTGAGATTTCAAAAGCTTATTGCACAATGGAAATTAACGTTCGCTATTGCCGAATAAATGAATAAATTTACTCTTAGATAATATATTTGATAAAAAATAACGACCATTTAATGAATTTATATATATGAGGCGACGATTTACCGCATAACACAGTATAATTCTTGCTTTCATCGTCGACATAATGCAGCCGAAGAAATATTCAAACCACGGCGCGACGCGCATTTTTCGCCGCCCGCGCCTAATGCGATGTCTTTTCAATGAAAATCCAAGTTTCGAGATTTTTCTGTCGAGCGCATTCACGTACCGTTCATTGGCATTCAAAACACAGACGGCGGCGGCGGCGGCGGGACGCGCACCAATTTCTCAACTTCCCTCTCTCCTCGATACCCTGCGACACACACGCGCGCGCGTGTGCCATTTGCATGTATAAAGTCGGTAGGGCGCGCGCAAGCAGAACGATTTCCTAAGCCCCCCTCCGACGAATTAAGGCAAGTTTCAGCTGCTCCGCGTGTACACACATACATATGCACACAGATAGAGTTCGAAGCGCAACCTTCTAATGCAATTTACGCCTGATTCAGGCAGCGAATCCCTGTCACGACTCTCCCGTTTTTTTTTCTTTTTCTCATATTCCCCGTCGGCCTGAAAGACATGCAGTGCGGCGGCAGCGTAAAAGCGAGTGCAAGGAAAGAAGAAAAGGAAACGAAAGGGCGGCGAAGGATTTTGCGCGAGGTAGCGCGCCAGCTAGCACGTGCGTGCGTAAAAGCTCCGTCAGAGAAGTATCATCCTTTTACCACGCTCGGGATATATCGTTTTACGGGAGAAAAATGCGGCAGCGAAAGAAGCAGACTCCCAACGCTATACTGCTGCTGCAGGCTCAATGCAGCCGCGAGCGAAATGTGACATTATTGTCATAGTTCGACTACCGCCGCCGTTGTCTCGAGCGCTAGCTCGATTCGTCCAGGGCTGACCCCGACCGACTATTCCCCAGATACGACCTACGTGTGTACACGTACGTGTGTGCACAATGTGTGGGTGTGTACCCGGAACATGAGTAACTAGTGTCGGCATAATTATCGTGTGTATCGCGTACATTTGTAAGGACCCGAGAGCGAGGCGGACCCCCGGGAGTCAAGGAGCCAGCTGTTATTGAAATATTAATCGAGGTTGCGAGCGAGCGAGAGAGAGAGAGAGTAGGAAAATATGTATGCATAGAGAAAGAGAATGCGCTCCGAGTAGTACCCCGTGTCCTTGCAGAATAATCTCTTAAGAAAAGGTTCTGGAGATTTTTTCGCCGACAAGTGTAAGAGGGTCGCATGCATTTTTTAACGAGCGTTTCTCTTTCTCTTTCTTTTTTCTTTTTTCTGCCCAAAGCAGCAATTATTCGGAATTTTTGGCATATATTTTATGTACCGAGTATGCTTTTTTGGGGAAAAATATGCGCAATATTTGAAATGCATGGAAATTTTTTATTAACTATCCAGTTATTAAAGAAACGTTTTTAAATTATTTCGAAAATGTACGCTGTAAAATATTGCTCTAAATTTACTGTATTTTTAACTTAATTTAATTGAATACTGTACTACGAAAAGTTTTATATATATTCAAATTAAATTTCAATTACGTGTATTAATTTCATTTTATTATCAACATTATAGGTATCATTAACGGTTCCCACTTATAACATTTGCTCCAAGCACACGTCCGTAAAATTCGTTGTAGAATGCTTTACAATGTATATTTGCGAAAATTAAACATACCACGCGCAGTTGAGCTAATTTAACTTTCCACGCATCTCTGGCATACTTTCAATTAGCCGCAACAAGCAAATCTTGAACGCAAATCCGCAATTCCAAAGTTCGATAACCCCGCGCTCGCGCGCTTTTCGTTACGCTGCACTCGCGCGACAACAAACGATACCATTCGCAATTACAATTTCCCCGCGTACTTATGCATATAAGCACACACACACACACACGCATAAGCAAAACTACATACGAGTCTTATAAATGAGGCGCATCGCGACGTCCGAGACAAACGAGCGATTCCTCGAACCAGCGGTCCGCCGAAATTAAGCGCGGCCCTTTTAATTGCCCGGATTATCTCCTCCGGTTTATTTTCTCGGAATGGGGGGTTGACTGACGCGAGGAGAAATGTAAGGCATGCGGAAAACGCAGGCTCTCTCTCTCTCACTCTCTCGCGGAACGCGGTCAGCCAGCACTTTAATACGAATGGAGGTTAATCAGACAGACGAGCGCGTGTGTGTTTTGGCATATGAGAATTGTGATGCGCTCGTCAATTATTTCGTGGTGAAATCGCGAAAGCCAGAGGAGGAAGATGACGCAATTTTCGAATGGTGAATAATGAAAAATTTGACCGCGTCTAACGGCGTGTACTAGGCTAAAACAACTGAGCGCCTCCAAGGGTTGGTCTCCCTCGTCGAGCATCAAACATGCATAGGCAACGTCGACGTTGTTTCAGTCCCGGAACACGCAGTTTTAAATATTGATTTTTGCATTCGACATTAGTTCGGCAATCTCGCTTTGATTTCGCCAACGAAATAGTGCTACTTATTTTCGGAGATAGTGTCGTGGAAATGCTCCAGTTTTACCCAGAAATCCGTACAAATCTGGCGAGAGCATCGTAAGATACAATGGCAATATACGAGCGGCATGCTGAAAGAAGTGTTATTCTCTTTTTCGAAAGTAAAAGAAGTTGATTTTTTCAGAAGTTATAGTTATACGGTTCAAAGTTGAGCGTACAATACACGAAATACATAGTTAAAACTATCCGGATTTTGAAGGTAAGTATCTGCATCTTTTAATTTCGAAAAATAGCAAATGAAAGCTTTTATTCTCATAATTTTATTCCCTTATTTTACAAGTTTATATGTTGCTTATGGCATCGACTAAATGATTCAAGTGAGTATAGTATGGTCATAATAAAGCTATTTTTAACATAATGTTCCTTTTGGAAAAGCTATATGTATATTACAAAAAGATTTTCAGTGATTTAACATTTTAATCTTGGAATAACGAGAATAGGAGAAAATGGGGATGCCCAAATAATTGCAGTCTTTTGTCCATTTTATCATATAGGTATACGTTGTTTCGCGGATTAACCAAAGGCTGTAGTATTCTTCCTCGAAAGTGCTTATATGAAGGCTTTGTATGAACGAATTTCATTATGTTGTGGGTGGGTAATTGAAATGTCATTTTTAACGAAAATTAGTAAGTCCGTGCGCTCGCGAGCGAATGCGAGGAACAAGCAAGGAAAAAAGAGAACGGGAAATAAAGCATACTATGTCGATCACGCAAATGGAAATTTGTAATTTTGTAGTAGAAAGGTTAAAAGCTTAAGTTCTCTCGTTCTCTGCTGTACACACATCAAAAGCTTTTTAGAGGCCACCGTTCGCCATGATTGCGTTTTCTGAATTCCCATTGAAAGAATGTGATAAGTAATTATAATCGCTCGCGCGTGTACGTTGTTTCGCAAATGTGCGAGAGACTACATTAACTTTTTTTCGTTATAGGCTAGCCATCTCACAAAGCCTATAATCCTGTCGTGCGCGAAGATACGCGTTACGCGCGAGAATACGTTGTGCTTTCACGCGAGTTGCAGCCCACAGCCCGGCTTGATGGATTTAGACTCGGCGCGCGGCTTAAATTACTTATAATGGATGCCAGTGTGCACGGACACTATTTATATTCGGCCGGACGGACGGTGTCGCGTTATAGTGCAAGAAAGTAGTTTTGTCTTAGAAAGGAAGTATTGTCTTTTGTAATTTTGTACTGGATATAAACTAATATAAAATGGTATTGTTAATTTATAGGTCTGAAGTTTGCAACGTTGTGGTGCAACGAAATAAAAAAATATTTGATTTTACTTCAAGTTTATAATAATTAATATTACTTTTGCGTGTAGATTTATTATTTTATAGTATCAAATAACTTTATAATAGATTTAGATAAAATTTCCATTCCTTGATAACTTTAATTAATTGTAAAAAATTATTTCGTTGCACTCCAACGATGCAAACTTCAGACCCATGTTAATTTTGACTACAGTGAACTATTGATAAGTTTATTGCATTAAAAGAAAAATAAAATGACTTATCAAACAACCCAATGTGCAGAACAATACTCCCAAAGTAGATTTTTGTGCAAATTTATGTCAAACAACAGCGTGTCATTTTTAGTTGTTGGTTTAAGATTAATCTTGCAAATCAATACTTACAGATTTAAATTGCTTGGACTACTAGGGCGTCAAAATTGTCTTAATTTTTATATAGCTCGAAACGATATAATGCGAAATTTAAATAGGCCCGGGAACAAACATCCATTATTCGCGATTTACGACTTGTTACATTTAAATCCATCAAGGGCTTCACGACTTGCGTGAAGGCAAAAAATGCTTACCGTAACATATCTGCGGACACGACAGGATTATGGGCTCTGGTAAGGAAAGATTTGTATAAAATATGTAATACAGTCTAAAATATTCCCTTTTTGCACGATTATTACGAAGGATTTATTTTCTAGGCATGAATTCGGAATTGATATATAACAGGGATAATTAATTTGTTAGCAATAATTCTAGATAGATTTTTAGATATAACAAATTAATGTTAAAATTTAATGCTCATAAGTACAAAATTAATTTTATTGATAAGTATATAATGAAGAAATAAAATAAAATTAGATATGACAAATGACCACTTTTATTTAGTCTTCTCTTTTCTTCATTTCAAATCCAATTAATTTTATATTCAACGCATTCTCACATTGTTAAAACACAGTGCGACGCACCTTCAGCGCTCTCGCTATTTTCAGTTTCGCGCGCTCGCTCTCGCCAAATCGATTCGTCCGCGTAACGTAACGTGCCTCAGTCACATTAGCGCAAAATCTAGGCGATGAACTCTATCATGTTAGAGCAGCTCGCTAACTCGCTCGGTCCGTCTCTCTTTCTCCTTCTCTACCGTAAAACTTGCGCACTTTACGGGCTGCGTTATTATAAAACGCAAGGAATGTTATACCGTCCCATCGTTGAGTTATTCGAAAATTCGCGATCACGAAGAAGCGCGCTTACACGTGTATACATATATATGCTTGGCAGTTTTCTCCCTTTTAGTAATTTAACTTGAGTAACTGCAGTCGTGCTGCGAGAAAGAAAGAGGGAGAGGCAGAGAAGAACGAGTGTGTACGTACAGGCTTATGCACAGGGAGATAGAACGAAGTTTTCGCTGTACGCTCTTCTCTCTTTCTCTTTCTCTCCTGCCCTCTCCATCGTTCTTTTAAGAGCACGGCTTGTCTATGCAAAATTCTTTAATTGCTCCTGGCTTTTAGCGCAGGAAGAGGAGCAAGAGAACGCCGCAGGGACGGAGGAAAGGAGTGGAAGGCTGGAATAACAGTGTAATTTTACACGAGGGCAAATAATCGCGGCTGCGTGCAACGCGGGCTTGCCCCCCCCCCTCTCTTTCCGCCACTCCCCCTCTCTTTCTCTCTTCCGTCGTTCTCCTTTTTGGCGATACTGAGAAAATATCGGATGTTGGTTTTATCCTTGACCGCGTCCTGCCCCCCTCATGGCTCGCGTCCGAGCGTGTACGATAATATTTTTTCGGGATAAATTTAAGGCATTACGCGCGCGTCCGACAGAAGTCTGATCTCCTCTCCTGCCGCGAATTACGTATACGGTTATATGAGGGAAGGATGGCAAAAAATATCGCGAATCCTGATGCTGCGTTTCCATCGTCGTGCGAGGCGATTGTTATTGTAATAGCGGCTATTATAGGATAAAATTGCGGACAAGCGCACGACTGCACACATGCGCGCGACAGGCGCAAACACAGGCGCGCGCACACGCGCCTGCGAAAATAGAACGCGCGGTTTAACGACGCGCACGAGCCGAGAAAGCAAACTCACTCCCCTTTAACTGGCAGCAGCAGCAGCGCGCTTCTTCTTTTTCTTTTTTCGAGCGCGCACTGGCAAGAAAAAAAAGCGCTCATTGGTTGGGGCTGGTAATTTTAGAGCCGATTCTCTCTCATCCGCCCGCCAGTCTTCTCGTTAGAGGACGCCGGGGCTGCCGTTACCGCTGCGTTGGGGTTACGCCGTGGCCAACTTTTTCCCCAGCGAGCTTTTAGAAGCGATGAATATTTGAGGCTGAATTACGGCAGGAATTTCGGCTGGAATATATTTTGCGTCCTCAAACCCTTATGATGGCAAAAATAAAAAGTTTTCCGGGAAACATATTACAAACATCGTTGGTTCTGTTTCGTTAGAATTTCTGAAAAGTTGGTCCATTTTGCGCAATTTTTGCGGACAAAGTTTAAAATATCATTTTTTTTTGCTTCCTCATAGACGAAATTTTTTAACGGCGAAAAAAATTTTCGAGACAAAAAATGTTCAAAAAGATGTTTTAAGGTGATATATACATATTTGTCAATTTTGAGAACATGGTTGTCGTGTGCGTGCATGCGCGCGTGTATGTGTGTGTGTGTGTGTAAACTCGTTATATCTCGGAAGCAAATCGACCGATTTTCATCGGATAAAGCCTATTCTCCTCGTCTTGCGGAAAAAAATGGTATCCTGATTAATTTGAGGTTTGATAGATTTTCTTTTGTTTTATAACCTAAAAATGATTTTGACTTTTTAGTATGTTTTTGATTTTGTTATGTGTTACAGTCAATATTAATTAATATAACAAATTTTTATTGAGAGGTATTTAAATTACCTACATTTTCTTTTTGTAAAATTTAAATTATCTTCAGTCTGTCATTTGTTATTAAGGAAAAAGTTTTTATATTTCATAAATTAATTTCTCAAAAAATATTGTATTTATCGACTTGAAATTTTAACTGCTTATTACATTCATTGAAGACTATATTTGGTTAAAATTTCAAGAGGTTATCTTTATATGTTTAAAAAAAAAATATTTTGGAAAAAATTTGCGTTTTCGTTGTCGCACGATAACAAGAGTAAAAATAATCGAATCTGAAATTTGGCACAGATGTAGCTTTTATATATCGTCAGATCGAGTTTGTTGCCCAAAAACATCGGTCAATTACATCTTCATTTGTTGATAGTAATAAAATAATTTTTGCATGAAGTACGATTTCCAAAACAGCTTCCAAGAATGTCAGATATAAGACTTTCCGCATCGTTTTAAAGTTAGACAATGATATTTAGCAATAGATATAAATCTCTTTATTTAATTACTAAAAGAAAAAAGAAAAAAAGTTTTGTCGTGGAAATTCATTAGCAATTTTTTTTGTGAAAAATTTATTTTGGGAATTTAAATTTAATAAAAGGAATCGATAAATTAGTTGGAGGAAGCTAAGTGACAATGAATTGGCAGCGATTTTTTTTTTGCAAAATGATGAGAAAAGAAAACTATAGTATACACTTTCCGGACCTCCTTTTCCAATTTTGATATTTTCATTTTCTAAAACCAATTACTCAATATTTTTATATTGTAAAGTAAACATTACAAGAAAAAATATTTTATATCTTTTAAATAAATTGTATACAGATATATTATTGATTAAATTTACAAGTTCTTATGTTGATTATTATAAGAGGAAAACATTATTTTATGAAACATTTGTTTTTCTTTCATTCACGCGATAACTGGAATAAAATACGATATAATCCTTTTAAAAACTTTTAGAAACACAGCGTTAACATAACTGACAGTTAGTTAGATTTTGCTTCAAAAATCTTTTACTTATCCAGTTACTATATTCTATTTAATTGGCATACGAATTCATTTATTGAATTTGGCATCCGTGGGATACTGAAGTTGAAATATCTTTATATTGTATACTGATATTAAGTTATTGAATTTGAAAATCTTATAGTGTATTCATAACTCATTGCGTTTTTAATCAAGAAATTCCTAATTTAATCAATAATAAGAATCCACAAGACATTTAGCTGTTAATGTTCTTGGTTTATTTACGCTGCGACTTATTTATCTACCTGTCATAAAGTGAAGGGCACGCTAAGTTTTAATCGCGCAGCACAAATTTGCACAGCTTTGCAATTTCTCCTCGAAATCCATTTTTTCGTAGATCGAGTCATCTCCCTATTATTAGTGTATTAAAATTTGACAGCCAAATGGCAGAGATGTGTTTTCTCTGTTAAAAGAACAATTAAATTTTTCTGCACTAAATCGATAAAATTATATCTCGCCACAGCGACAAATTTAAGTACCGCTCATCAAGTCTAGCTCGAAGAGGGCAGATAAATCACGTTTTTCGATACAGCAAAACTGTTTTATCTCCTCTAACAAACGCACCTTTTGGCGCCGTGAGAATTTTTTCATTTGTCCCGCTAAATAAGTTAAGAGCTCAGCGAAGCCGGCAGCAGCGGATCCAGTCTCTCCAGCGCTCTCTTTCTCTGGGGCTTAACTCTGGGAAAAATAAAATACGCGGCGGTGGCCACTGTGCAACTTGTGAACTTGTGCAAAAACAAAGGGGCGATTAAACTTGGACGCGACTATCCACGCGTACGAGATTTTCCGTCGCTTTGAAGTGTGCTCTGCAACACACCTTTTTTTGCGCGACCGCGCGTCTGTTTGCTTTGTTGTCGCGTTAGATTCGATTGTTAACGGGGCTACGCGCGCGCGCATTGTCCGAATCTATGTTATCGATACTGACAATTGATGTTTTTGTTTTTCCTGTTTTTCGTTTTATAGTGGTAGAGTGCAATTCGTTTGCGCGTTATATTCGATTAAAATTGTAAATTTTTTTCAAACGTGGCGGCAAAATACGAAAAATTTTCCGATATTTTCCTAATTCAAATTTCCGCGTTCCACGAGAATCCGGCGAAATTCGAAATTCGTCCAAAGGCTCATCTGAAAGTGTAATTTGAAGCGCCGCGCTAGCGCTGTACAGCACCACCAGTCGCAAAATAAAATCCAGAAAAAATATAAACGGTTTTCTTTCGGTGCGTGTACGCGCGTGAGGGGTTACAGGATAAACTAAGTCCCTGAGCGTGCAAAAATTGCATCCGTGCGTACACCATCAAAACGATGTAAACACACGATATTTCCATGGACTGGGCGGGGTCACGCGGCACAGCGCGAGCGTCGAACACAAAGGACACGCGCGATTAATTTCGATTGAAATCCAGCCGTCGGGGCCGCATGCGCGCGCTGACATTTTGCGCTCATCGTCCCGCATGGAGCGCGCGCGCGTTGCATGCACTCATCGATCGCCCTTCAACCGCTGGAGGAGTCCGGTGTTTCGACGAATCACTATAAAATTCAAGTCAACTTTGCGAATCTCACGACAGCGCTATTGAATATTTGGACTTGTCCATTTTACTTACTTTTATATATTTACTTCTTCGATTAAATTATAGCAAACTAATGTTTTTAGAATGGCCAATTTGTCGAATTTTAAAAGTATTATATATATTATACAGAACATCATTTGAAGTTGATAATGTCAAAAACTTGCGTATTACTTTATTTATAATAATAGACTCTTTCAGGTCGCGCATTTCTATATTCGTTGTAATGGTCTTCGATACCAATCGCCTGAAACTAATCATGCTGGTATTGAAATTCTATTGTTGGTACTTGACAAATTAATGTAATAGTAGTTTGATTGTTACATTAGTCAGGAAATACATAGTCTATGTGATTTTGAAATTCGCAATGAAGCACAATTTATGAGATGGTAAAGCCGAATCAGACGGATCCCGTCAGTTAAATTGAAAGAGAAGTAAATCTTTATCACTGTTTTATATATAATTACTAGTAATACTGAAAAAAAGTATCTTATACAGAGTCAAAAAAGAGATTTGAGTCGCTGCCTCTCTCTTACTCTCTCTCTCCCCCCGTTCATTACGCGCCTGAGAGCGGAAAACAGCGGGCTTGCAAGTTTTATGAAAAAATATTTCGCAATGGACTAATAAATAAAAGGCCGCCAGGCTGAGAGGAAAGGAGGAAAAATAACGCCAACTGTCGAGCTCGCGCGCCCGGAGGGCTTATCGATGTTTCGCTGCAGCATCCCCGTGTTGCTACAACGGAATGCAGCCAGCGAATAAGCGACGGAGCAGTGCCAAACTGGCGTAACTATCAGGAACCAGGCTCCACGAGAGCTCGGCTGCATGTAAATACAAACGAAAAAGAGAAGGGGCGAGGACGAATTAGCGAGCTGGCGATTGCCCGAAAGAACCCCTGATGAAAAAGTTTCTCGACCATCAATTCGATCAATCTGCGTGAAAATATATTAGAGTTCATTTTATATACATCTATATCTAATTTTAGGCTGCTGCAGATGAAATTAGAATTCTCAGGCTATATGAAGGATAATGTCGAACATTGTTATAATCGACAAATCGATTGTCGCAAATTCACGCGAATTCGTATTATCAAAGGTTTCAGCTGACGAGCTTCCAAAACTGATCGGCCAACTCAGCAAACCACTTTTGGAACATCCTAAAATCCATCATTATTCTAAATTCCCGGTGATAGCGATTCTATGTTCGAGATAACCCGGATAATTCCATTGGCAACTAGGGCGCCCGAAATAAAAAATATAACTGCGTGCGCGGCTGCTGTTTCGAGCACGTACATCCATGACCCCTCGCGAAAAAACCCCCATCAGCGAATTTGCTAAAAAAACCTCTCTCTCACTCTCTCTCTCTCTCTCTCTTTCTCTCTCTCTCTCTCTCTCTCTCTCTCTCTCTCTCTCTCTTCATGGTACACGCTAGTAGAAAGAATGAACAGCCGGTTTAGCGGGCGTGCGCAGGCGAACACCACCACAACAGCACCGAGAGTTAGCGTTCAGCCGCATCATTGGCCTTTGTCGAAGAAATGCTAGCGCGGTCGATTTCGATGGCCGTGTTTATTAGCTCTCTCTCTCTATCTCTCTCTCTCTCTCTCTCTCTCTCTCTCTCTCTCTCCCTCCCTCTCTCTCTCTCTCACTCACGTCCAGTCCTCTCCGCTGACACGCATATACGTACATGTCGGTCGCACATCATCTCTATCTCACTCGCACGCGCATATACACAGTTGCTCTCTCTCCTCCCTTTTTGCTGCAGTCGACGCCTCCCCCTCTACCAACGCGCGAATTTACTCGTTGCGTGAGCGTGCAGCGCGCGGTCACACTTCGCGGTCGCGCCCGCGCGCGAACGACGTGAAAATTGCGCACTGGGCCGAGCACCATCGGGGCTTTATAAATGACGTGTGGGTGGCACGGAGGAGAGGGGTGGGCGGGGGAGATTGAGCTTTTGCCTTGAATAATGCTGTAATGAGAATGAAGCGGCGTGTCATCGTGTGTGCCGCTACACGCGTCTGTTTTAACGAATATGCGCGTGCGCATGGATGATGGGAGGCGTGGGTGGGTGTAGGATATGCGCAGATGCAATATGATGCCTTATTTGCAAAAGTGCTGCGAGGTGCGTTGCAGTCGTTCGCGTGTGCTCGTGTCAGCGAAAGGGTGTGTGTAATATACTCTAAATAAATGAAAATTGATAAAGTTTGGCTTTTTTTTTATTATATGATACCGACGTGCTTTACTTCTGTGTGTGCGCAGATTTTCAGCGACAGGTATGGGTTGTAACGAGCGACGAGCTCTAAAATATTGGATCGAATTTTGAGCGCTATTAAAGTTTGCCTATAATTACCGCTCAATTGAAACTGTCAGCCACTGAATAGCCCACTGGTTGAACATGAATAACAAAATTATTATAGCATGCTTTTCGTTCACCAATTCGATAGTAAAGTTAAAAGAAAAAAAAATTGTAACAGTTTGCATAGACATATAAGCTCGTCTATTCTTTACTGTGTCGTGTCTGTCCCCTATTTTTTGCGTTCGAGCTCGTATTGCATGCATACCGCTATAGACGAGCATTCAATTGATCGGATAATCTTTCGGAAGTTAAAAATAAAAGCACACACACACACACACACGCGCGCGCGCATACACACACACACATACATATATATATATATATACGTGACCCGGACAAAAGCTTTCACCACCGCGCGGATAATCTGGCGTCAAAACAACGTATCATGGCACTCTTTATCGTCTCTGCGTATAGTTATTCATTAATTGATGTACTGTGATGAGTATTACAGTTACGCGTATTTTTGTTATGAGCTATTAAGGCTGGGATGGTAAGGTGATTATAATGGTTTTCCGCGGGTATGTTATACATGATGGGGTAGTACGTAGTAAATTACGTGAAAATGGAGTAGCATGTGCATGGTGAGACGAACATTTATATAGACAAAACATATTGTTAAATAAAATAATATATACTTATTAGCTTTAGTAATGAAATATAACTGTATCAAAGGTTAAATTCGTTAAAAGTTCATTCCAAATTGAAAGCTAAAAACTGCTTTGATGGTTTGATTACTACCAAGATGAAGCTCGTCAGTGGCCTACACCGCTACATCTTTAATCGATATTTAGACAGCGCAATTATGCTATTCGCCGAATGAGCGTAGATTCGGCGAAAGAGACAAATAAGGCCGTTCCATTATCTTATAGCATCGTGCGCGGGAATAATGATGCTATTCGCATTCTTCTTCATCTTTTTCTTTTTCTTCTTCTGCTCGCTACAACTCCTCGCCACTCGTACACTTTCATTACGAAAGGTCATATCAATAATAAAATCCGGCCATTTAAACAGGTTGGCGAATAAAATTTAGCTGCTGCTTTTATTCTTCTTACTGAATGGACACTACTTTCACAAGACACTAACACGTTCACGTATCAGGGGGTCGTTCGCGTTACAGAGCTCGGATATATTCGTCGATTTCTGCGAAATTCGCTTTCTAGGCGGTCAGTTGATTCCAGTATACAAGGCGCGTTGGGTTAAGGACAAAATCCCGGAACGCCATGTGGCACACTAGGCCTCGGTTGATTATGCAGCAGCTTTTACACACATTTAGAAAGTTCCTGCTATATGTGTGAAGTATAGCAGAGCTGGCCTCTTGTAAAATTCAGAAAAATTTCATGGAAGCCCTTGTAGTACACTCTCGACTGAGTAAACCACTCAAAAATTCCCGGCGCACGACCTCTCAATTTCAAAATCTTATCAACGTTGCGCGAGCCGCGGGCGCTCGCCATATTTTCTGCGCAAGCACTCTAGCTTCTCCAAAATCACGCTGCTATCTTCCACAACCTGGCCCCGTCCCTCCCTCTGTCTAAAAAAAACTGAATATACATTCGCTCGTAAAAGTAGGTATAAATACACACACACACACACACACACACACACACACACACACACACACACACACACGCGCGCGCACACACACACACACACACACACACACACACACACACACACACACACACACACACACACACACACACATATATATATATATGCGGTCGAGTATGGGTCGGCCAGTCGCGCCGTGTCCCCTACTATACTATAATACAGCGACGCACTCGCTGACCCGTCCTCGCGTTGTTATTAAGCCTCGTTTCGCATTATTAGTCGTTTATGGAGCGGAGCACACGAACTTGCGTGGATATATACGCACGCGTTTGCTTGACCCCCCTTTTCCTTAAGACACCATTTCGACGCGACGTGCAACATATTGGCCTGGAGATTTCCTCCTCGAATATGTCCGACGTCCCTCTTTACTCTCGCTCTTCCTCCTCCTCTCTCTCTCTTTCTCTCTCTTTTGCTAGGTCATCGAGCAGGTCGTGGCCGCTGACGATAAGGCGACCATTTGTAGCCTCTCTCTCCCTCCTTTACTCTTATATATAAGATTGCAGCCTCTGCCGCACTTTGGGGATAGAGTGAGAAAGAGAGAGAGAGAGAGAGAGAGAGAGAGAGAGAGAGAGAGAGAGAGAGAGAGAGAGAGAGAGAGAACATCGTCCCAGCAACCCTAAAAAGTGAAATATCACGGACCTGTCCGTGAGGAAACAGAAGCAGAAGGAAGAAGCGCGCAGCAGCGGAGAAAATTCCTCTCGCTTGTTCTCTTCCCCTACCTTCTTCCACTCCTTCTCTCCCTCCTTATTCTTATACTCCCCTCCGGCATGGACCTTTGTCGAAATAAAGCAGCGGAGGGGAAAAAGACAACGAAATTGTCGTACAGCTCAGAGCTCTCTCTCTCTCTCTCTCTCTCTCTCTCTCTCTCTCTCTCTCTCTCGCTTTCTTGCTCTTTTAGCTTTTCCGCGTGTACACTGCACCTATATACGCGTATGTGTGCTACCCTCGAGAGTCTTGTCTCTGCCGCTACCGTCACCACCACCGACTGCGACGGCGATCTTGATAAATAGCCGCTTACTTAGGGTACACAGAGCGGCGGCCGAGAGAGGGGGTGGGAGGGAGAGAGAGGGAATGAGAGAGTAGCACGGGTCCGGCACGTAGTCACTTTTATCAGTGGACATTATCAGAGTCAATTATTCGAGAGCTTCCCGGGTGAGCGCAGTTCGCCCTTTGCTGCCGATTCGCATCCGTGACTCGATTACCACCACCGCCACCGACATCGTCGTCGTCGTCGTTATTCTCTACATGCGCACTTTTTAGAGAGAGAAAGAGAGAAATAATATATATAAAACCCAACTAAAGGCAACACATCACGTATGTAGCGTAGCGTTGGAGAAGACTCTTGTGAATTTAGGTTCTTTGTGGAAGGGATGATATTTGTAGAATTTATAAGGTAACGTCGAAGCATCATTGCGCACGTCTTGTAAAGGCTGGATTTAGAAAATTACGGAAATGCTCGGTTTTATTTAAAGAGGGAACAAGATTTTTAACATGAGAATGAGAACTTATAGTATATTGTGTACCAACACTGAAAAAAAATTTACGTTGTGAGAACTGAAAGTACGACTCTGACAACGATACTTTTTGGCTGATTTTCTTTTCGCTGAATTTTTTAGGTACAGTAATTGTATCGGTACAGCTGTGACAGCCGTATAAGATACACTGAAAGTACTAATGTATAGAGTTCTTTTGTCGAAGCATTAAATAGAATTATGATTCGACATACGTACATATTTTTCATTAAAATAATCTCGATTGATAAATACACTGGATTACAGATGAAATACGCAAAAGCGGATTGCGAACACGCGGTTGATCGGCGGATTTTGTGACTTTTTGAGGTTATAACATAAACGTTGGCTTTGCATGGTAGCGTTGCCAACTAAATCGTATACTGTTGTCAGAGCTGTACAAATACATTTTGCGCATCTGACCAATAGTGCCGTTACATTATACAAATAAATAGATTGCTTTAGCCGTCTGTAAGGGTAAATGATCATATATAAATAGTGCTAGTACAGCAAATCGAAACAATGCTTTCTACAGCCTAAAATTTTTTTCAGTGAAGACGTAAAGTAGGCCTTTTTAGACCGAGTGTGGAATTTGCAGTACGAGTCGGGGCGAGCTAGCACGAGCCGAAGACCAGTACTGCAATCACACGAGATCAAAAAGCCCATTTAGCCTTTGGTGCACACGTTATTTTTTGTGACACGGGTTTGGATTTTTGCTAAGACACTTTTGCGCCCGCTATACCTTTACTTTTGCGCCCGCTACGGCACTTTTGCATCGGCTATGGCACTTTTTTGCTCGCTTCGACACTTTTGCGCCGGCTGGTCTAGTTACTTTTAACCCATTTTTTAGGTTCAAAAAACGCGAAACTCGTCCCTGTGTTACAAAAAATATAATATATTTCAAAAATCAATTGATTAATAAGCTTTAAGAATCATGTAATTGTAACTATAAAAATATGGATTCCCGAATCAATTAAAAGTAGTTAACTGTAAATAAAAAATATGAAAAATGGGATTGCTAACTTGAACAAAAAGAGAAACAATTTTTTAAAAAGAATTTCATATACGCTTTTTATGATTTTGCATAATGGTTTATTGATAAATTGTAACGTAATGAAAAAAAAATTTGTATGGTTTTAATGTATAGTTAAGAAGGCTTACGTTGAATGCTACTATAAAACAAAGACCTAAGCACGAGTAACTTGATTATCACTTTTAGAATGCTAAATTGTCAGTTATACTCTGCGCACATTTCAATTAAGCAAGTAAGATAATCTTGTAATGAATAGGTAATAAATAAAGTTATGATCGTGTAATGTAAAAAATTCATATATCTTTAAAAGAAATATGAATCAACGATGATCCGCAAAAACAATAATATCCACGTTCAGTTATAACAAAAATGCACGTAACAATTTGTTGAATTAAAATAACGATACAACGACAACGATTGTATAAATTCTGAAAATAGCCACGGCTCCCATCCCTGCAATGCTCTCTCTCTCTCTCTCTCTCTCTCTCTCTCTCTCTCTCTCTCTCTCTCTCTCTCTCTCTCTCTCTCTCTCTCTCTCTCTCTCTCTCTCTCTCCCTCTTGTTATTTATATACATTTAATATTTACCGATCGATACAATTTTCCGTATGGCGCATACATAACCACGACTAGCCTGGGAGAATTAAACCGTAATAAAGTTTGCAAACGTCGCATTTTCATTTTTATGCTGCCGCTCGCAAAAATAGAATAACTCTGACGCCCTCCCTCCCTCTCTCTCTCTCTCTCTCTCTCGTGCGCGCGCGCGTTTTTCCACTACCACCGTCGCACGAGCTTCGCAGCTTTGTAATTTTCCGTCTGAGTGCCAATTTAATGATCGGTCAGCCGATTATAATAGGCGCGCGCGCGCGCGCGAGAGAGAGAGAGAGAGAGAGCACGCGCGCACACGCATGATCGCGCCCGAAGGCAAAATAGTGCTGACTCACCGCGCGTTTTTTCACACATCGTCGACTTTCTGCCCACGTCCTCCGCCTCTGCCTCTCTCTGTTCGTATAAATAATAATAAAACGTGAGTGAGCCTTTAAGCCCCTGAAAAATTGTAAGTGTCGTCCACCCTCTACTAGTCCCGCACGAGCTACGCATTATATATACACTATACACACAGAATGCAGGAGGTCGCTACTACTGCTTAGCATGGTTGCAATAATCCGATTCATTAATATGCATCAGAGTCCATTTTTTCCACTCCCCAGCTCTCGTGTGTGAAAAAAAGAGAGCGACGGCAAGCGGTAAAATTTTAATCCCGAAAATTTCTCAAATGCGTGCGCGATGTCTATTAGCGGCTGAGAAAGTGAAATCTGACTTTAAAATTACGCGCATTTTGCTGAAAAAGTGAAGAGCATGGCGTGAACTAACGACGCGAATCGCGAAATTACCGGCGGGTCTACTGCTTCACTTTAATTGAATAAGATTTTGTTACCGGAGTTGTATCCATAGTATGGAGGGGTTTACCGTTCAAGGGTTGCGCTGCCGCTGAGTGTTTTCTCAAAAGTTCATTCATGAGGCGCGCTCGTTAAGTTATTTCTTGTCGGACGGGAAAAGTTACACTGATATTTTATTGATTAATGCTATTTTAAGAGATAACAGTAAACAAGCTACGTCGAACGAGCCATTGTTTTTCGCCCTGTTCTGCAAACTGCGAAAACAATCCTCGACGCAACTGCGTTTGATTTTTCTAGAAATTCATCCTTCTATCTCTCGTTTTACAATTTCATTCGTGGAAGACAGTGTTTGCTTTCACTATAAAAATATATTCAGAAAATACGAAACCGACGCTCCCGCGCCCACCATTTATTTTTCCAAAGAAATTCTATAGATACGCTATGCCCGCGTCGCCCCTTTATCAATCACGTTTTATAAACAATTTTAATGATCATTTATACAAGCCTGCGTGCAGGTCTCGCCCCGGGCGTACACAGGAAATATGCCCGACGCGCAAACGAGTCTCGCGTTGTGGAGGTGGAAAAAACTCGGGCGCGTAATTCGCCAAATTTGGAAGTGCAAACACGACGGCAGCGAAGCGCCACCCCTCTGCACGGCACGTATATATGTGGAGTCGACTGCAATATTTACCTCTCGCCAGAGTCCATTTTTGTTCGTCTTTCGGCGCGAGCTGCATGAAATACTTTGTCATCGCGCAACCTTCTTATCCGCGGGGTGGGCTAGTACGAATTCTCTTTCTCTGTTTCTCTCGCTCTCGCTCTGTTTTACATGCGAAGTTTTCCGGTTCGTTAGGTATTCAAATTAACGGAATACGCAATGAGAAAATATCGCCAGCCGTGGGTAAACATTGGCGGGAGGCTGCGCGGAAAGTGCGTATTTGAGCATGAGGTATAGCTCGATCGAGTAACAAGATCGCACGTTGGCAGCCGATCTCTCATTCTTTGTTCCATGTGAATTTCTTTTGCCTAGGAGCTAGGGGTGGGAGAAGTGAAAGTTGAAGGTGAGAAATTGGCAAGTTTTATTTTAATTCCATACAGTTATCTTTCTGGCCATTGATTTAATAATTGTATAGTGAATAAATAGTGTTCATTTAGTTTTTCCTTCCCCAAGGAGAAAGTTTTTTTTCGAGAAAATATTTTTCGTACTGTTCGCGTGTATTCTTTAAAAATTATTGATATATGTAGATAATGGTATATTTAAAAGTTAAATTGATGTACATTAAGCAACAAAAAGGCTTCGAAGAATTTTCACGAGCACTTAATAAAATGTTAACAAATGAGGCAAATTGACGAGAGTTTCCCAACAATGCAGCAAAAAAAAATTCAAGCAAATATATATGTATACACGCAGGTCCTCTATCAAATACAATGCTTAAGAGTTTTAATTCATCGTCCATTCAGAGCATTAAAAGCGGTGAATTATACAATTTCGTGAATGCCGCTCTCGCATAACATGTAGAATATTAACAATCTACGGAGGGAGAGCGCGAATGCGCGAGACAGACAATACACAATGGGTATTCAGGTATACAATGGGCAGGCATCAACAAATAGTGAAGAGCCTGAAGTTCCATATTAGTTTGCACATTATGGCTCTCTCTCTCTTTCACTCCCTCAATTGCCAATCGTTCGTGTCACTCACATGCATATAATATCGACGTTGAACGAAAAATTCTGTACGAACAGAAATTGAACGTCGACCCCACAAAACACCTATAAAGTGCCAAACCATTTGCCGATGTTTTCTGTAATTAATCAGAGGAAACCTCAGCACCCCCCTTTCTCCCTTTTTCTGCCTACACAGCATAATAATCGTAGAATGTCTCGTCCCGTCCGCTGGCCGATGATTGGAAATCGATGCCTCTCGCCGGTGAAAATTATCCCTCGACCCATTAATTATCCCTCGTTACATTTCAATAATCGAGATGGAGAGAGAAAAAGAGTTCTGCATGCGCCGTTACGCCCGTCGGCAAACGGGACGCTGCGCAGCGACAATGGACGCGGGGTACGATAGGCGGATCAGTGCCGCGCAAATGCGCGAATTGACCGGTTACGGGATTACCCGCCGAGGACACGACGACTGAGCCTGTCGAGAGCGCAGGCGCGGATCATGCGACTTACGAGGAGTCCCATTACCGGAAAGTCAGTCGAGAGAGAAAGAGAGAGGAGGATGGGAAAATCGAGTCAGGTTGATCGGAAACAAAAGTGAGGTGGTTAGATTGGATCTCGGCTTTGAAGTACTTACTCTTTCGCCTGGAAACTATGCAATGAGACCTCTGAAAATTTCCGAGCTTTTTGATATTTGAAAAAGTTTTTCCAAACTTTAATCAAACGAATTTTTTCTAAATGAACTTTTTTTACACAGAAAGACTGATATGATTTAGTAAAATGTGTAGTATGGCATGATTCAATCATTTGAGATTAAAAGGATGAGCGTTCTTTTGTTCGAGTTTCATTGGAGCCTATAAAAACTTCGTAATTTACGAACCTTTTAAGCGATACTTTTAGCTGCCTATAATTATAACCATTAAGTTCAGTAGCACGGAGTTAAAACACGCGCGTCTAATACAAAGTGGCTTGCAAAAACTGATCGTGGCTTTATTTTCAACAATAAAGAATTGCTTTTAGAGTATAAAAGAAATTGTAAATGATATAGCAGAGATGATATACGATAATAAATGAATTGTTTCGCAATGTAATAAAAGCACACGGTATCGCACCTGATTACTCATGCGACTTCCAGCCCACCCTTTGTTCGCGATGCAATATTTGAACAGCGGCTCTGCGCAGCGTACTTTTAATATCCATAATGCTGCCCGCTCTCGTCGCCAATCAACCCCTGCATTTTCATCCTTGTCAATTCCGACAGGCCGTTGCGATCGTCGATGGCACACAAAAATTTACATTCCGCACGTTCTCCGCGATCATCAAACATCTCAATGTCTCTCCTCGTTATATTCGACCACTGTGGAGCTGAATACTGATACACATTTAAAGCGAAGAGAAAATATGCCCCTTCCCCGTTTGATTATTTTACGCAATTAAATTCAACCGGATTCGTGTCTCCCACTCTCTCGTCTTTATAACAGCCGAATTTCCAGCCCCGTCGCCGAGCGGCTAATTGAATTGACACCTGCAGTTTTCGAGGGAGAGCGAGAGATAGCGGAACCGAAAATCTGTAAACCGAAGGATATACACACGCGGGGAGAACGAGTGAATGCCGGTTTCGGCGATAAATTTTATTTACTTTCAGCGAACGATCGGTCGACGAAGCCGTCGGAGACGACGAGGTAGCAGGTATCTGCCGTTCTCCGGAACTCACTTCCTCTCTATCTTGCGCGCGCGCGTACAGAAAAAAAGACTGCCATTACGACCATAACACTTTGCTTTTTAAATTTGTACAAGCTCGCGTTTTTCTTCTTGACAGAAGAGAGAACATTTTTCATTGAAACCTTCAACGTAATTAAGGGCGTTTTTTAGATTTATGTATAACTGCGTGTGTTATATTATGGGCTTCGAGTAATTTTAATCAATATAATCGTTTTCAATTTTCTCATTATGGTTATAGTTATAAATTATCATTATAAATAGATTTTATCCAAGACAATAAATCAATTTGAATTGAGATATATTTTCCATCAAATTGAAAAATCTGTAGAGTTTACTACTTTTTTTTAAAAATAATTTACTATAATAGTTTACTACGATTTGAAATACAGTTGAGATGTGATGAAATAGTTTCATATGGAATTGAATTAAATTGATAAAACAATCAATTAAATAAAAATTTATATCAATTTAATAAAATAATGACTTTGTAAATTAGGTTTAAATAAGGTCATGTGATTATTGACGAATAATTAAAGTGAAACGCAAATTCAAAGGCTTTATCACCAAAATGAAAAACAGTTTGTTGATAAAGATACATACAAATCACTTATAACAATGAGATTTCAAATAACTATATGTCCGCGGCACAGTTGTTTTTCTTCCGCGACGAATATTAAAAACGAAAAGTTCAACTTCCGCCGCCGACACACATAATTTCCTTTCCAGAGGCAACATCGGTATTCCAATGTTCATTGCACGCTATTTAAGTTGGGAAAACTTTAACCAAAACGTAAAGATTAAAGAGTTTAAAGAGTTGAGCGCTTGGGCGCATGCCTCGAGTTTAACGCAACGATGCTCCTTTCTTGCCTCCGCATAATGCCCGCGAAGTTTGAATTGGAACATTTTTTTCCCTTCAGAATTCTTAGGATGCGGAACAATGGAATTTCCAAGTTTTCTCAAGCTGCTGTGTCGCAATCTAATTAGTACTTCTGAGATACTGTTATTATTAGCATTACGAGGTCGTGCTGGAGGGCGCAAGCGTTTCGAGAATAAAAATTTGCTGCGCGCGCTTGAAAAACAAAAATGATAGGCGTCATCAGGTAAATGGATTGCTTTCATTACTCGCCTAAAATAATTTTACTCTCGCTTCTTTCCAGAATGCCGCTCGTTTCTCGCGCTTGCGCTTGTGAAAACATATTTTCTCTTTGAAGCCCGTAAAGTTTCTTGCGCAAAGTAGGTTACCATATTTTTTCCCGACGAATGTCGTTTTTACTTAATGGTGCTATCTTTTATAAAACTTTTGTTACGTTTTCGAAATACAGCTACAGGAGCTCTCGCAATGCTTTTACAACAGACCAAATCAAGTTTATTTGAAAGTAAGTGAAAACGGAGGCATTTCAAATTTGAATTTATTTTGAATGAGAATTTTAAGTAGACCATATAAATAATAGCTTTTAAGAATTGCTATTTATATAAAAACTAAAAAAACAAGTTCAGTAATTTAATAGTGGATAAACTTTTCAAAGAAAATCTTATTCGATTTGACTTAAGTGTCCTCTTTTAAATTATAAATGAATCGAAAAAATCAATGTCGCATAGCTTATATTATGTCTCCTCGAGGTTATATCGACGTACAAACGCGTTTGCTCATGATTATCATCTGGTCGCATTAGCAGCTAATGAAAAAGTGTGCGGAGACCGACCTTAATTGGCATTGCCTTCGTCCCCTGCCCCCTTCAATCACTGCGGCACATCGATTGACTTTGTAAACGTAATATTCACAGCCGAACTACCGTAGCGGATGCTTAACAAAGAGGGTTGCTAAGTAAAGATGGAGATAAAGTTGTTAAAGCGAGGGAGGAAGTTGGGGAGACAGGGAGAGAGCTGACAAAATGAAGACGTTTAAAACACCAACATAATAGAGTAGTAGCCACGGCATTCGAGTCAAAGAGATGACTACGAGGTGCACCGTATTTATTAAACGTGAATGTTGATTGGTTTTTTTTTTTGAGCATAAAAGTATAAAAGTAATAATAAAAAGGTATTCCGCCGAGAATAAAGAAAAAAAGAGGAGAGCGAAGCAGGAAGAGAGACTGGAGGAAAAAGCGTATACCTGAACTAGTTATTATTAAAGCGTGATTAAGCCTGCCGTTCCCAGAGAAAACTTTCATACTTCCACGCGCGCGTCTTTTTTCTTTATCTCCCTAGTTTGTTCGCTCTCTCTCTCTCTCTCTCTCTCTCTCTCTCTCTCTCTCTCTCTCTCTCTCTCTCTCACTCTCTTCTATTTTACTCGGTTGTCTGCGGAGACACGACCTTACGGGAACGGCGGGCAGGACGATGGGAGAGAGAGAGAGAGAGAGAGGAATAGAGATCGATATCATAATGAAGCATACTTCAGGAAATGCTTATAAATTCAGGCATGATTTAACACCATTTTCCGCCGTTTCGTTATTATTGGTTTGTTTAAATATTTACCGAGATAGGAAAAAATGGCATGTCATGTTCTTTGTTATAATTTGATAACTCATTGCCGTAATCATTGATTTTAGTGTAGTCTTGTATTTTGTTTAATTTTGAGATTATAATTTAATTCAGATTATGATTTAGAGAACGGAGAATAAAGAAATATTAAATAAGAGTACATAGCAAATAGATTTTCATAATATAACTTTTATTCACAGTCAGAAAAATATGCATAGGTTGGTGATACGATTTATGATACGGTTATAGTTTTTTTGTTTTTAATCAAATATACTATAGTAAATCAATTGAAAATCAATGCCGAGTAGACTCGTCTTTGTTCTACTTCCATTAATTAATTAATTATACTAAATATAATTATGCAGTAGTGGATTCTGTAAAATGTGATTTCGTGATAACTAATTTATTATTTTATCGAGTATCAAAAGAAAATATCTTATAGTAGATAAAAACTGCTGCCAATTCATTGGCACGTAGCTTCCTCCAAATTAATGTATCGTTCCTATATGTATAGTATATATTTTAAATATAAAATATGTTTATTCATTATAATTTTTTTTCAATGATTTAATAATTCATTAATATAACTAAATTCACATCGTTAGTGTGTTTAAAATTAATGACATTTTTACAAGATCATTAAATGCAAAGATTACAAATTTTCTAAAAAGCACTAAGTCCATTTTCTTGATGACGGAAACACTTATTATGAGTAATTATAAAAATATTTACATTGATATACACATGTATATATCGTGACAATTATTTGAGTTAAAAGTCAAGTAGTAACTGAAACCCTTAAAATGGTGTGTGTAATAAAATTGACAAATAATTACAGAAAAGTACTTGGTAATATTAGCAAAATTATTTTGCATGATTGATTTAAGAATAAATTAAGGAGTACATAACTAATGAAAATTGGACGTGATAATTATTTTTTTCCTTGGCAGCACTATGCCCAATAATGTGTTTCTTTTTAACAAATTAGTTACTCGAGGTAGCCAATATTTTTTTCTGTATAATATAAATTAATGGAAGTAGAACAAAGACGAGTCTACTCAGGCATTAATTTTCAATTGAGTTTTTCATAATTAAATACATATAGTAAAAGAGTAATCTTTTTTCCATTAACAATATACTACAAATATAAACGCAGCAATTAAAAGTAAACTATCAAAACTATCGAAAACCATAATAGTAACAATTTCTCGGTAATATATATATATATATATATATATATATATATATATATATATATATATATGTTTTATGTTAGTTTCCAGGACATTCCAGATGTTTAGCGTTGGTTTCGGGGACATTTGTTAGTTTTGGGGACAGTCCCTGAATCTACATATGTTTAACGTCAGTTTTGAGGACATCGGCCCCCATAAGAGACATTATTTCTTTAGTCACGTATAGGTATACAGTAACATGGGGTCCTGGGAACTAACGTTATACAAGTTTATATATATATATATATATATATATATATATATATATATATATATATATATATATATATATTGATACTTTTCACCGGTACAAAGTTTTCACTCACTTCCTGACCCTGTTCTGTACTCTTATCGGCAGTGTCGACAAAGTGTGCTCAACCAAGCGTAGCCTAAGCCAATGGGGAAAAAACTCCAACTTAAACCAAACTAGCGCTTTTCAAACCGCTCGACGCGAGCGAGCGCTATTCATAAATTCGTTTCGATTCGTTCAAACACGAATTACCGACGCCCCTAAACGGGAATTTAATCGAATCAGAGCGCGGATTCGAGCGCGAATATTCAATATCGTTTTACTTCATTTCCTATCACGTTTACCTAGTTAAGCACCGCGCGACCATAAAAAAAAATTATCAAAGGTCATCGTTGTGGCAAGTTCATAACTAACTTTTGCAACGCCAATGCTTGTAAATTATTCAAATGTTCTCAATATCTACAGAAGCATCACAGAGCTAACTTTTGGATTAGCAAGAAATTGCCCTTTTGAGGGTAAAGAGGAAAGCAAAGGGTGCAGTGATTCGCTCGTCCAAAATCTCGGTCACATCCTCGAGCGAGAACCGCTAGTCACGTAGGTATTTTCGGCACGCGGCTAGAAGATCGGGGACTATGCCTGGTATGACGTATACGATAATAATCCTACCTGGTAGTCGTGCTGCTGCGAAGCTTGCCCTCGGTGAGCCACGTCCTTCTCCTCGATGTCTTTGACATCGTCATCATCGCGATTCCGACGATGGTCCACGTCACAGCACCATAGACGACGAACGTAAGCATGTCGCACTGTACACACTGTATGTATCTTCTCCTTCTCTCTTGATTCCTTTCCTCTTTGATTTCTCCCCTTCCGTCTGGCACTTATCTCACTTGGCCTTAGTTCACGTGGATGTAGCGCGCAGCCGCTTCCACTTAACGTACATCCTATCCCGATGATGATACGGCGCGCGCCACATGTGAACGTCGATCATTCGGCAGCACTATTAGCACACTGTGTAATTACACACGCGTGCGTCCGCGAATCCAGTCGTTCTGATGTTTGAACACAAAAAGATCCAAAACAGCACACTGGGGAAAAGGGGTTTAACTGAAAAATCAAAAAATCGTCACGGCTCAGCCAAAAAAAGGACCGAACACAAAAACCAAAACAAACTTGTTCAACGAAGCCACATGTTCGTTCGTCACACTTGAATCACGCTATTCTTTGTGAGCACAGTATGAAAACGTAAAAGCAAAATTAAAACCACCAACTATACCGCACGAACAACAAACAACTGCACAATCAACCACTGTGTATATATCGATTTCTCTCCCTCGTGTGATGCACTCTGCCACCGCTCCTCGTCGTCACCGTAGTGGTAGTGGTAGTAATAGTAGTAGTAGTAGCAGCAGTAGGAGTATAAGCGGTTTCCCACTCTCTCTCTCTCTGGCTCGCGACGTGAGGTTCTGTGAAAACAATGACCTCTCGACGCCTATCTCCCTTCGTTCAGCACATTACCGCGTGACGTAACGCTACTGATAACAATAGGGCTGGTGCGGGCGGGCGACGCACTGCGGCTTCCGCATCTACAGGTGACAGCGGTGGACGCAGTATAATAGCTGCCACCTTCACCTCGAGCAGGTAGTCTAACACACACACACACACCGAGAATATCAGCCCCTTTCCTTGTCGTCCGGAGGTCAGGAGCAGCGACTCAGTACTAAGCTATTAGCCGGCGCTGCTGTCCCGACCGCGACGAAGCTCATGGGCCTGCTGTGGAGAGCTACGCCTGCGGGCTGATGCATGGAGAGCTACCGCGGCGAACAGGCCAGTAGAACGAATCAACATCGGTCGGACTGCCGGCCTTCCGCTGCGTGATACACTCTCACTCTACTGCCTTCGTATACGTGACGTATATTCTCTCCTCTTCTGCAGCAGTACACTGTAAGTACATACCGCGCACTTTCTCGGTCCACAAACGCTGCAGTGCAGTCTCTCTCACGCAAGCGAGAGGAACGTTGTCGTCGCCTACGACGGTGCACACACGCGTGAACGCGCGCGCAGTCCACGAACGTTGGTCCTTACGGGAGCGCTGCTCTTGGCGAACTAGCGTCGTCGCGCCGCCCGTCCCCCCCGAGGGACACCCCCACCACCTGGCCGCCCTCGCCGCCACCGCCGCTCTCTCTCTCTCTCTTCTCTCTTCCCCCACCCGCGTTCTCTTAGAGCGCACGCCAGTCGCCCCCCACCAGCCGCGGTACCACGCGCCACGGTGCTCGGGTGGGGGCTTGGGTCGCGTGGCTCGCGGGTGGTATAGTGGGGGTACGGAGCGCGCGCGCGCCCGCTCTATACAGCTGTGTGTGTACGGCCACCACTACTACTGCTGCGGCCGACGCTGCCGCCACTGTGCCCGCGGGCCGCGCAGCCGCGCTAGATGGCCCTCTCGCTCGCTCTTTGGCGAGACGCGGAACCGGAGAGAGATAGAGAGTGAGAGAAAGGGTGAGGGAGACGCGAAAAGTGCAGGCTTCCGAAGGCCGCCGAGGCGAGCGACCGAGCCCCCCTTTTACCTTACAGCTCTCTTTCCGCTCCCCCCCCCCTCTTTCGCTCTCTCTTTATCCCTCGTTCGCTCCGCTATCTCTCGCGCGGAGCTCCCGGGAGCGGGAGAAAGACGGGATATATACCTGCAACGCGAATCCCGACTAATGTCATGGATTCGAGACCTCCTTCCTCCCTACTGCGCCCGCTGCTACGCGCACTGGTATAGGCGTTATTATACACACAGATACACACATCCATATATATATATATATATATATATATATATATATATATATATATATATATATATATATATATATATATATATATACACGTATCCTTTCTCTTTACATATATACGTAAATATATATATATATATATATATATATATATATATATATATATATATATGTACACATATACATATATACACGTACGCCAGTCCAGGCCATCGGCGCCACCATAGGGACGACGACGACGCTCCCTCAGTCGCGTGCGCGCGTCCACCTAATCTAATGGTCCAGCTTAACTTTTACGAGGTAGAGCGAGCGAGCGAGTGAGCTTCTCTATCTCCCAGCCGCCCTCGCATGTGTGTTCGTGCAGTCTCCCGCATTTTGTATGCAAGTGAGAGAGAGTGAGAGAGAGTGAGAGAGAGGGTGAGAGAGCAGCTCGTTGGAGGAATGAGAGAGAGAGAGGGAGAGAGAGAGAGGACAAAGGCTGCGGTAGTCTCTGTGTGTGGCGTGTGTTCCAAAGTTTCGATGCGGCGAACGCAAGCCTAGCCGGACGAAAGAAAATACGCTTGCGGGCGGCCGAGGCTATATAGGCGGCGAACTAAGCGGCTTCGCTTTATTGTCCATTGAAATTGAAATAGCCTTAGAGTTAGCGTATTTTCTAGTTTTCTCGTTACTTTCGCTCCGTCTACGTCGTCGTCGTCGACGTCGAACTCCGCTACCACCACTGCTCCTCTTGCGCGCGATCGTCGTCATTCTTTTTACCCCATTATCGTCGCTTGTTTTCGCTCCCACCACCCTCTCTTTCTCTCTCTCTATCCTTTTTTTCTCTTGGCATCTCTCTCGATTCCTGCAGACTTCTTATATATATATTATTTTCGATTGTATAATGAAATTTCGATCGCAAATTTTAGATTATTGATATTGCGTGCTCCGTTGATACGTAGCATAAAATTTGAGGAATGACATAATAGATTTATAATTAAGTAATCGATCGCTTATTTAATATTATTAATTGAGAATACAGACTTTATTCATAGAATTTTGAGTCAAATAATTTCTAATGTGTTGATATGGACTCTCATTTATAATAAATGACTAAATTTTTAAATAATATGAAGAGAAATTTTTGTTACTAATGATTTAAAGAAATGGAAATGGCGGTCTTACACCTAAAAATTAAAAAAAAAATTTTTTTATTGATATTTTCAATTATATATGTTAATCTGAACCTAGAAAACTAGTTTGGATCAAACATTAAAAAAATTTAACATGATATGGCTGAAACAGCTTACTATCTTTAAAATGACGAAAAATTGATTTTCTTTTTTATTTTGCCTTTTTTTTATGCTTTTACGCTTCTAATAGGAAAACTTTTACTTAAATGTGTTTTTTACTTAAAATATCAAAACACGTTATTTAAGCTATATTAGTATAAGGATAACAGAATAATTAAATTTACATACGGGATTTATTATAAAAATAAAATAAACCATATTGGAATTCGACATTCAGTGGAATCGTCTTGTGACAATTTCACACTTCTGTTCTAGTAAAGTGACCATTTCGTGACCAAAATTCGACAGCAATTTATTATGTGAATACTCCCTTTTGTACTTATATATAACTTGTCTGCTAATACCAGTGTAAATACTGTTGCACAACTGACAGCTCATATAACAAAGATACATAACAATGTGAAGTCAACAGTTTGTTTTGTAGAGTTTTTGCTTTCTCATGGAGAAAGATGTTTTTCTTAGCGTTTGATTATTTGTATTCATAAGTGAATTTAGGAGTAAAAATTTAATGTATTATATGTGAAGATATATATCTGAAAAGTATTTATAAATGTAATTTATTATAGTACAAGTGTGCAGTGACAGTTTTGTTGAAATTTGGGAAGTAGCTCCAGTTCAAGATAGGAATGCTGTATAAAAGTAAATACAGAAAAACATGCGCATTGGCAAGATTTAGTTAAGTATTTTAAGGAAGAAGCAGTAATAATTCTTATCGGATAAAAATAAATACATCTTTTTTTCTAAGAAAGATGAAAATGAGATAATTGATATCCGTGACTTAAGGGGGCTAGACACCTTTTTTCTCTGAAATAAGAAGTCACATTTTAATACATAAATGTAAACTAATTATTTCATACTTTTTACATATAAAAGTGGGTATATTTACCTTACCTTAAAACTTTCTCCGATGGGCCTTTTATATGGTCCAGAACCATAGTCATCGATGAAACAAGTTTTTTCACTATCCGTAGCTTTGAAATTTTCCTGTGGATGGATTGACTTCAGATTTGAACTAAATTACTCCTGAATAGTATAATTCTCATATGAGTGCAGGGATTTTTGATCTAATGAGAAAAAAAAATTGTGCTGTTTTTCAAGAGTTTTTTTTTTAATGTTTTTAAATTTTTTATATTTTTTCATAATTTTTCTGATGTAAAAATTTTTTCTGACATTTAATCCTAAATCCCTACACTCATATGAGAATTATACTATTCAGGAGTAATTTAGTTCAAATCTGGAGTCAATCCATCCACAGGAAAATTTCAAAGCTTACGGATAGTGAAAAAACTTGTTACATCGATGACTATGGTTCTGGACCATATAAAAGGCCCATCGGAGAAAGTTTTAAGGTAAGGTAAATATACCCACTTTTATATGTAAAAAGTATGAAATAATTAGTTTACATGTATGTATTAAAATGTGACTTCTTATTTCAGAGAAAAAAGGTGTCTAGCCCCCTTAAGGGGGTTCTCCTCGCGCACTACAGTTTGTGGCTCAGCGAGAGCACAAACTATACCATGGGCGTCGTTCTGTCCCTCTCGCTCTCGTGCACGTCGTCTGCTATTTGTGTTTATAATCATTAATATCTTTTTAAAAAGATCGGCTTGACACATATTTGATAAACTTAATAGAAAGAGCCGAATTTCATCTTTCTTAAGCTATGTTTTTCTTTTTGAAGTCCAATTTTTTTTATGAGTAATATTACTTTCTGTCACAGTTGATATAGCACTCATTTACTCTCATGTAAAAATAACCATTTTTAAGAATTTTTTTCTCAAAAATTTGTTCCGCAATGTATGTAAACAAACATATGGTATCATTTCTGTGACTTTGAAGAATATTTGTATATTTTTTTCAGAAGCTTTTTCAGTTTTTGCAATATGAAGAGAACTACCTGAAGTAGTCCATTATTGCACCGAGTTTATCGCACTCGCTACGCTTGTGCGCTAACCTCACGGTGCTATAATGAACTGCTTATGACACGGATAGGCGTGACAGCGGACTTAGGTAAACGTGCTATAAAATATCGTACGATACATGTGACTTCAGTGGCCCACAGCACGGCGTGATTTATCACCCTCGCTACGCTCGGCCGCTAACATCACGCCGTGCAATAATGGGCCACTTAAGTCACATGTATCGTAATATACTATTAGCTCACTATAGGATATAATTCAATTCAGAAGAGTTGTGAATTGCAATAAGTGTTGAGATGTATCTACACATAAAAGCGACAAGCCTGCTTAGCACACAAGAAATATATAGTACAGGCCTGAATTCAAGATATATTTAGTATACAATATGTGTAATCACGTGATCTCTCATGAAATGGTCTTATCGGATTTTATGTATCTAAGTTTTGATAGGAATTTCATATTTCATAAGACCTGGTGCATATTCTATATTTATTTTAGTATTCGGAATAATAATATAACTCAGTGCGATATGTTAAAAAGGTACTCAACAATGGATGGATCAAAAGTACAAAAGAAGGACAGGTTGTTAGCAATAACTTTTAGTGTAACGGATGTTGCTGGGATAACATTATAATACCGGGTGTCCCATTTTAAAACCACCAGGCAAATATCTCGAAAACTAAGGGAGATGGAAAAAAACTTTTAATACAAAAGTTGTAGGGTTCAGAGGGGCCCAACTGATCGTGACCTTGGCTATGACCTTGAGGTCAATTATCAAGGTCATTTGAAGGTCAAATTGATTTTTTCAAATGGGAACCCCCACTTTTGACCTCGTAAATGGAAAGAGCGGAAAATTTTACGTTCAGATATGTCCTTGAGTCAAGGTCATGGTCATGGTCATGTTTAAAATCAAAATCAATCAACGCATCAAAACATTCCCATAATTAGGCATACGAGACAAATTGTTAAATACAAAAGTTGTAGGGTCCAGAGGGGCCCAACTGATCGTAACCTTGGTTATGACCTTGTGGTCAATGATCTAGGTCATTTGAAGGTCAAATCGATTTTTTCAAATGGGAACCCCCATTTTTGACCTCGTAAATGGAAAGAGCGGAAAATTTTACGTTCAGATATGTCCTTGAGTCAAGGCCATGGTCATGGTCATGGGCATGTTTAAAATCAAAATCAATCAACGCATTCAAACATTCCCATAATTACGCATACGAGTGTTAAATACAGAAGTTGTAGGGTTTGGAGCGGCCCAACTGATCGTGACCTTGGTTATGACCTTGAGGTCAATGATCAAGGTCATTTGAAGGTCAAATCGATTTTTTCAAATGGAAACCCCTATTTTTGACCTCGTAAATGGAAAGAGCGGAAAATTTTACTATTTTTACTATTATCAATATTTACCAGGGTTAACCACTTATATCAAATAATAACAAAAGTTAATAAGTGTTGACCACCTGTATCCAATAGTGACCGGTAGTATTCAGCATTGATCGGTAATAGTCAATAATTATTACTGTTTACATCAAATTGTTTTCAAATTGAGCACACTTAAATTGACACAGAAAATTAAACTTTTTCGTTTTAAAATATTGTATAGTATAATAACATATTATTTCTTTTGTGGTGTGTTTTGATAAATAATTGCATTTACAACTAAAAAAGAATGCCTGACTATTCTGTTAATGAAATAGTTGACATTCTTCTTATTTTAGGAGAATGTCGACGAAACTATCGAGAGGCAAGCAGATTGTATCGTGCTCGGTTCTCTCAACGACAACATCCTGATCATACGGTAATACGTGACATTGAACTGCGCGGTCGACAAGGAAACTTCGTTCGAAGAAGGAGGACACTGAATGAACACGATTATAAAAATAATCCTCGCTTTCTTGCTGTTCTAGCCATGGTACATTTAAATGTTCATGTCAGTTTACGCGAAATCGAGTTAACAATGGGCATTCCAAGATCTACGGCCAGTAGATATTTACGATATGCGCGTTACCATCCTTACCACATTACTCTAAATCAAGCTTTAACTGTGGAAGATTATCGACGGAGAATAACATTTTGCCAATGGGCAACACAACAAATTACTGATGATGAAAATTTCTTTAACAATGTTCTTTTTAGCGACGAGGCTACATTTCAGAGTACTGGTATGTTGAATCGCCATAATTGCCACTACTGGTCTCCTGTTAATCCTCATTGGATGCGAGAAGTTGATCATCAACATCGCTGGAATGTAACGGTATGGTGTGGTATTATTAACGGATGTCTGATTGAACCTTATTTTTTTTAAGGTCACGTAACTCAACATACTTATTTACAGTTGCTGAGAGACGAGCTGCCACTCTTTCTAGAAAACATTGATTTCCATACAAGGGCCAGAATGTGGCTACAACAAGATGGTGCTCCAACACATTATACCAGAATTGTCAGAGATTTTCTTAATGAAAGATTTAACGGTCAATGGATTGATAGAGGAGGTCCCGTAGCATGGCCACGAAGATCTCCAGATCTGACATCTCCAGATTTTTATTTATGGGGCTTCCTAAAAAATACAGTCTACCGCAACGGGCCAACTACAAGAGATGGCATGATTCAAAGGATTACACAAATTTGCTTAAGTATTCCACGTCAAGTATTATTAAATACTGTTAGAAACTCTAAAAGGAGAATAGAACGTTGTCAACAAGTAAATGGTGCAACTTTTGAGCATCTTCTTCAGTAAATGGTGACCGAAACACTTGGATCCTATGACTAAATACACATGAACGTGGAATTTTCCAATGAATTTTTAGCTGGCCTGATCATCCCCGACCTTGCCTTAACTGGCCGAGTCATCTCCGACCTTGCCTTAACTGACCGGGTCATCTCCGACCTTGCCTTAACTGGCCGGGTCATCTCCGACCTTGCCTTAACTGGCCGGGTCATCTCCGACCTTGCCTTAACTGGCCTGATCATCCCCGACCTTGCCTTAACTGGCCGAGTCATCTCCGACCTTGCCTTAGGTGACCGGGTCATCTCCGACTTTGCTCTTAACTGCACGGAAACTGACCATAACTTTGACGATGACCTTGACCCAAGGTCATATCAGAATTTTTCGGTTTTTCTATTTACGAGGTGAAAAGTGAGGGTTGCCGTTAAACAAAATTGATTTAACCTTCAAACGACATCATCCTTGACCTCAAGTTCATGGTCAAGGTCACGATCAGTTGGGCCCCTCCAAACACTACAACTTCTGTATTTAACACTCGTATGCGTAATTATGGGAATGTTTGGATGCGTTGATTGATTTTGATTTTAAAAATGACCATGACCATGACCATGGCCTTGACTCAAGGACATATCTAAACGTAAAATTTTCTGCTCTTTCCATTTACGAGGTCAAAAGTGGGGGTTCCCATTTGAAAAAATCGATTTGACCTTCAAATGACCTTGACCATTAACCTCAAGGTCATAACCAAGGTTACGATCAGTTGGGCCCCTCTGAACCCTACAACTTTTGTATTTAACAATTTGTCTCGGATACCTAATTATGGGAATGTTTTGATGGGTTTATTGATTTTGATTTTAAACATGACCATGACCATGACCATGACCTTGACTCAAGGACATATCTGTACGTAAAATTTTCCGCTCTTTCCATTTACGAGGTCAAAAGTGGGGGTTCCCATTTGAAAAAATCGATTTGACCTTCAAATGAACTTGATCATTGATCTCAAGGTCATAACCAAGGTCACGATCAGTTGGGCCCCTCTGAACCCTACAACTTTTGTATTAAAAGTTTTTTTCCATCTCCCTTAGTTTTCGAGATATTTGCCTGGTGGTTTTAAAATGGGACACCCGGTATATAAACCCATGCAAGGTGCCAGAGCTTCTGTTTTAAGCGTTTTATATGGGAGAACATATCTTAGTTATACAGGAAAGTGAGTTTCAAGAAGGGAAAAATGGTAGATCTAATGGCTGATTATTTTTTAAGTTTTATGGTATTTTTCTTTGTAGGCTTATTTCTTAAAATGTAATTTTTAAAGTTTGGCGTTACTTTAAAAAAAGTATTCCATGGATTTTCATGGGAGGGGGCTTAAATTACTTGAAATTTATGTAGTTATGGCCCGGAGAGTTGCAAATATAACATTTCCTGAAGACAATAATTTGTAAATGCTAAGAACCACAAAAAAACAAAAATTTATAAAATTCATGAATTAAAAGTAGTTTTTTTCATAAAAAAATTATTTACTTCAGGAAATCTTATGTTTTCAACTCTTCGAGCAATAACTGCATGAATTTCAAGTAATTTAGGCCTTCTCCCATGAAACTTCGTGGAATAGTTTTCTCAAAAAAAAAAAAAAAAAAAAAAAAAAACGCCAATGACAAATAATTGAAAATGCTATATCACTGAGTAAAATTGGTCTACAGATTAAGTCTTGGGCCATTTTATCAGAAATAGTGTATATTCATAGTATATATATTGTGTGTTGTTTAAACAACATTTTTCTTTTTGTTCAGCTGATTTTGCCTCAGAAGCCATTACGTGTAAGACCGACTTAAAGCTTTTTTTCCAGTGAGACTTTTGCATAAATCGAGAAAATCTATGAAAAATTACTTTTTGCAACACAATAAAAATGTACTTTTTTAAACAAAAGTTTTTGGATATAAAAATAATTACAATTGTCGCAGATGGTAGTTACTGTATATGTGTAGAATGGTTTCCGATACTGTTGATTGCAGAAGAGACAGCGACTTGATTACTTGCATGTTTTATCTACTACGTTCAGCAATAACTACTCCTTATTATTAAATATTTACAATAGTTTTCATTAGATGGTTAAAAAAAGATCGATACGGTAGCGAAAAAGATCGCTGTGACAGCAATTTTTATTGCTATGAAAATACCACGAATTCGGTTTGCTACTTCAACCACATAAACATTTCTGTACATATAATCAAATAAGTTTACACCGTTAACAATCCATTTTGGTACAGAAATCTCTTGAGTTATTCTAGTAGCAAACTGAAATTGCTATTCCAATCAATTTTGTTACTACAATAAATATGACATCTATTAGTTATCAATATCAATTATTAGGTTATATGAGAATGATTTTTTTTACTTGCATAGAGGATAAAAGGAAAAGACATGGAATTGAAAAAAGTAATTAAAGTTATGTATAACAAGTAAATTTTGCATGACTTAAGATAGTTCCTCATCTCCGAAAAGATGTTATTGGGAAATAATTTTTTTTAAGATTTGACCAAATCTGATCGAATGAGTAACGATATCTGTAAATGAGGGATAGTTTAGGAGATAGAAAAATATTTTTTTTTAGCAAAAATACGGGAGTTAAATGCGGGAATACGGGAATAAAAATACGGGAATCTTTTTGGATTTTCATCCGATTTTCATGAATAAGGGCTCATTTGATTCCTAAAACATTTTTATATCGTGTTACCGAGGAAAAATTTCGGAAATATTCGATGACTCCAAAACTATTGGGTGTTAGAATTAATTCGTTCGTTTTTTTAATGAAAAATATTATTTATTTCATATAAAAATAAAAAAATACATGAATTAAAGTATTGCCCATCGCTTTCTACTACTTTTGACCATCTTTCGGGCAGTGAATGAATCCCGCGTCGGAAGAACTGTTCGCCTGTAGATGAAATCCACGAATCGACCCATTTTCTACAATCTTCATAAGATGTGAACTTCTGCTCACACAAGCTATGAGCCATTGATCGAAACAAGTGGTAGTCACTAGGAGCAATATCTGGAGAATACGGCGGGTGCGGTAGCACTTCCCATTTAAGTGTTTCCAGGTATGTTTTTACTGGTTTTGCAACGTGTGGGCGAGTATTGTCGTGCAGCAAAATGACTTTTTCGTGTCTTTCGGAGTATGCCGACCGTTTTTCTTTCAATGCACGGCTCAAGCGCATCAGTTGCAGTCTGTAGAGATCCCCAGTTACGGTTTCATGCGGTTTTAGGAGTTCGTAGTAAATTACACCCTTCTGATCCCACCAAATACAGAGTAGAAGCTTTGACCCATGGATATTGGGCTTTGCCACTGATGTTGATGGTTCGCCAGGCTTAACCCATGATTTTCTGCACTTCCGATTGTCATAATGGATTCACTTTTCATCACCGGTAACAATTCGATGCAAAAAACCTTTTCTTTTCTGCCGTTGGAGCAGCAGTTCGCACGTGAAAAAACGTCTCTCAATATCCTTTGGTTTCAATTCACGTGGGATCCAATGTCCTTCCTTCTGGATCATGCCCAAACTTTTCAGACATTTTCTTACTGTTGATAAGTCAACTCCCAATGACGTAGACAATTCTTTAAATGTTTGACAGTCTTCATTGACCAATTACTCTAAATCATTATCTTCAAATTTTTTTGGCTGACCAGGTCGCTCCTTGTCATCCAAGTCGTCTGTAATTCTGTATTACCGATCTATTCTGAATAATTTCAAGTTTATTTAAAAGCTAAGTAGATTAGTCGTGTTACATTTTTCAAAAAGAAATGAGAATAACTGTTTTCCATTAAATTATTTTCTCTTTGAATAAATAACACAGGCCCACAAAAAAAAGTATATTGCTTTGGGGTTGAGGCAACGTTATTCCTATGTATTTTGACCCACTGAATACGAATCTGCAATAAAAAAGGGGTGTTGCCCAGCGAATTTCGAAGATAACCTCAAAAAATCATAAAAAAACACGTTTTCTAGAGGTAAAGGCTTAAAAACAAAGAATATGATTTGTCTCAGGTTGAGACGACATCGTGAAGGCTTAAAAGAAGAAAATTTAATATGTCTTAACCTGATATTTAGACTTGAAGAAAAACTGAAGACAATAGCAGGCTGAAGGCGAACCTGAGGATGGCATGGTTGTACCTCTGAGAGCGGGAAAATTTGTTAATATTCGCATAGTTGTCGTCTGTAAGTCCAGTATGGTGATCAGAAGATTACTGTAACAGAATTTAGTGACGAAAAATCTGCATAAGGCCTTAAATGAAGGTGATCTTATGAACAAGAACTAAATTGGTTTACGCTTGCGTATGCGTTTGTCATCGAACGACCTATGTAAAGGATTTCTACGTCGTTTTTTGCCTCTTGGTTGTGTTCTCTTTTCAGCATCCAGCAATAGTCTGCCATCATATTTACGCTCCAGTTTCCTTGCTATCTACGTTCAAATTCCTTCAGATCCTGATGAAATCTTTTACCTTGCTCTTCACTGAAATCCCCAAGATTTTTGGTTGGTAAAGGCGCTTATGGTAGGATGTGAATCGTATCCCCAAGATTCCGTGGAAGTTCATCAAGGTGCGAATCAAGAAAGTGGAGCTTCAAATTCATTAAGCAACCTAAGTTTTTAAAGTTTTCTACCATATTTTCTACGATACTCTTATAGTTTTCATCTTTGTTATTCCCCAAAAATTTTGTCGCGACATCTTTGAAGCTCAACCAGGCTGCCTTCTCTGTATCATTCATACTTTTGACAAACTCTTCGTCTCTAAACATTTTATGAATTTGAGGTCCGTCGAAAATACCTTCCTTCAATTTAGCTGCAGTTACAGTTGTAAAGACGCTTTCCAAGTACTTAAAGCATCGACCTTCTTTATCGAGAGCTTTAACAAATTGTTTCATCAATCCAAGTTTGATATGCAGAGGAGGTAGAAAAAACCAAACCAATTAAACCAATTTAGTTCTTATTCATAAGATCACCTTCATTTAAGGCCTCATGCAGGTTTTTCGTCACTAAATTCTGTTACAGTAATCTTCTGATCACCATACTGGACTTACAGACGACAACTATGCGAATATTAGCAAATTTTCCCGCTTTCAGAGGTATAACCATGGCATCTTCAGATTCGCCTTCAGCCTGCTATTGTCTTCAGTTTTTCTTCAAGTCTAAATATCAGGTTAAGACATATTAAATTCTCTTTTTTTAAGCCTTCACGATGTCGTCTCAACCAGAGACAAATCATATTCTTTGTTTTTAAGCCTTTACCTCTAGAAAACGTGTTTTTTTACGATTTTTTGAGGTTATCTTCGAAATTCGCTGGGCAACCCCCCTTTTTTATTGCAGATTTGTATTCAGTGGGTCAAAATACATAGAAATAACGTTGTTTCAACCCCAGAGCAATATACTTTTTTTTTGTGGACCTGTGTAATTAGAAGGTTGTTGACGTATTTTCTGATATTGCCAGTGCTTGCTCTTTCAACATCAAATTCCTGACGTTTAAGGGCATTGATCACCAACCTAGTGACGCCATCGTTGCCGCAATGTTCGATTTTTGTAGGCCCTCTGACGAGCGGTAGTACGAATCTTTCTGCACCTAGAAGCCCTTATAATGTCGGAGCTTACGGAACAAGTCCGAGAACCCTTTGCATGACTTCAATCTACCACAGCTTTCGCAAAAATTAATATTTTTGAATTCTGAAAAAAGTGGATGAAAATTTTCTATTTCTAATTTTATTTTCTATTTTTAAAGTTGTACATACGACCCATTTAGAACAACGCTGGGACATGTGTCCACTTATTTTACAAATAAAAGCCTTTCCCGGAGTTTTATGAAAATCCGGGATTCACATCTCTGGTGTCCCCCTTTTGAACATTTTTGAATATTTAAGAAAAAAAACGACAAATAAGCTTTTTATTAGGATTTTTATGAATTTTTAACAAATTTTCCATTTTTTGGCATTTTCTTCATACCAAATTTGTGTCTTCTGATCAATTCAAAATCTCCTCGCTCATGCGAGAATTTTGGTATTCAAGACTGCTCAGTTCAAAATTAGAGTCATTTTACCGCAGGATAATATTAAATCTCATGGGCAGTGACCTGAATTTAAGAAAAATAGAATTTGGAGACAATTAACTTAAAACTTTTAATTTGTAATATTGCAATATAAATCAAAAAAATATCCATCTTTTCCTGAGGTTGATTCTTCCATAAAAAGTAATGAAAACAGTAGTTCTAGTACCTCACTATGCGTTGCTTCAAGCTTGCAAGCTCACGTCTCGCAACAACAGTCATCACCACACCAATCAGTCCAGAATCATTTGGTTCTAGCATGATCTTCCTTTTGTGCTTCCGTATCTATCGGTAAGATGATTTTTTTTAAGAATAGAAAATTCAATGCGTGGGCTTTCAGGATATGTAACTTATGCCAAAAAATAATATGACCATCAGAGTGAACGCACTGACAATGCAGATGTTGAGAACAGGGGCGAATAATTTGTTATCTATTGATTTGTTAGTACCGCTACCCGTTCTTTCTTTGTAGTGCCATAAGGATAGACTTATTCATTACATGAGAAAGAACACGCTGGAGCATGTGGAAATTGATTTAACTATTTTATCTCCAAAACTTCCTCAGCATATTCTGATATTTGGGTGTCCATGATCTGACCATGGAGCATTAAGGAAATGGTCAAGGCTAATTCGAGCATCACTTGCCAATAACTCTCTCTCTCTCTCTCTCTCTCTCTCTCTCTCTCTCTCTCTCTCTCTCTCTCACTCTCTCTCGCTCGTTCTCGCTATCTCCTGATATCTCTCACTATCTCTCGCTCTCTCACTCACCTTTACTCACTCTTTTCCACTCTCTGCCTCTCACTCTCACTCTCCCAAAAAGTCAAAAGAAGACATCATCGCTTTTCAAAATAAATTCCTGGATCATAACATGTTACAATTGCCATGAACGACGTTCAAGATTCTTTCACTTCCGCTCTTCCTTGCACGCAACGTACGGTCATCGACTCCTCGAGACTCCGCGGTAATGATCAAAGTCGACGGTGGCGGGGGTGAACCGCGCGTCGTACTCTCAGCCCCGCAGGCGCATCGTCTGCGTGCACCGTAAAAAATGTCTGTGTGCACTTGCACAGCGCTTCTTGAGGAAGAAAGGAGAGAGAGAGAGGAAGAGAGATAGAGCGAGAGAAGCTGCACCAAGTCGTACACAGCATGGCATCCTGCCAGCCGACGCCGAGTGAATTGAATTTAGTATCGAGCCGGGAATAAATCTGGAAGATGTTTATTGGGCCATACTTGCACACGCTATATATATTTTGATCAGCTGTATTTTTATCTTGGCGTCATTTTTCTGTTTCGTTGTTTGGCGGAGTTGTACTTGCAATATTCATAGTCAGCGGAAACTGACTTGAACACGCTTGATTTGGGGGTCTACCTCACTATTCTAAGTTCTCAAAGATCAAAATATCAAAAAACCGAAAAATTTTCCTAATCTCAGACTCTTAGGGTAACCCTATTAGTATGCAGGAGTTTTATGTTCGAATCCCACCACCGACAGTATTCCACTGTCTCTGACCAATGTTAAACGATATACCAAATCTCCTTCGTGTCGCTTTGTTTAGTCTTAATGGTTCTTTAAAAAGGGCAAGTATTCCGATATAATACAAATACATGAAAATAGAACCGAAATTCAGAAATTTTAATATTTCAACAACCGAAAATTAATAATTACAATATAACTATTGGTGTCGGTATTCCGCCAACCGAAATAAAGATAATCAATATTAAGAAAATCAGACCAGTGATACATTGCAATTAGGAAACCATAAATTTTAGAAAGTTAATGTAGATAGGTACATCAAAATATCGAACTAAGAAAAGTCAAATATAAAATTGGAGAGCAATACTTTATTTTTCATATAGATATATATTATTTTGATGATCGATAGGGTATTGGTCTCTATTTGTGTGCCTGTCAGCATTTGTGTGCCCTTTTTGAAATTTCCGCGATGTAGGGAAAAAGTTCTAACCTTAAAAATGATGAAAGGCTATTACAAGAAACAGTAAAAAGACTAATAACATTTTTGTTATTATTTTTATTTTTTATTTAAATAACTAGATCCTAAGCAGAGCGCGCTACGCGCGCCTGTAGACACTAACCTATCTTACCTACTGTATTAGCCAATGAAATTTTTTGATAACGCTCTGAAGTTGGCTCTGTAAGCTTCAATTCGATAATAATCGCTATCTCCCTTTTACAATAGAAAGAAGAAGAATTAATTACAAAGAAACATTTTATATCCCGGTTTACGCCATTTTATAAAGCATAAATCAAAGTCTATTTCTCACATTTTTGGAATGATTCACTGTAAAGTGCCATTACAATACCATTTCAAAGATACAAGATGAAGAATTCGAGTAATGGACCTTTTTTGCAAAATAACAACAATAAAAAAGAAAATTTGATTTTTGGAAGTATAGTACTTTATAACAAATTCAATACTGAACATTTTTGGTCCTATGTATTTTTGCTCTAAAACCAAAAGGAAAACAGTTAAAAGCGAAAATTTGGAAAAACAAATTTATTTTGCAATAAATATTTAATAACAAATGAAGCTCTGTCTCTCGATTCACAGCAATATATTTTTCATACATCTGAGCACATTTTTAAGCGATTCGCATTTTTTTTTCGATGCTCCGAAGTTGTTCCTGGAATGTCCCTTTTTTGTACTAGAATGACCGGACCATCAACTAGGTACATGTCTCTCCGCTTCTCTCGTGATACAAGTATTGTGCTCAACAAATTTGTCATTTATCATGTAATTCTATTTTTATACCGAGTATCGAAACTACGTTATTCGTAACTAAATTGATGGAATGAAATCTATGTAAATGGTTTCATTTATTTCAATCCAATTTTTAATCAAAAGAATTTCAATAAAACAATGTTGTCGTCAAATAAGTTAAATATAATATTATGTTATTCAGCACCCTTATAAATGATTTAGTTAATATTCATTAAAAACAAGTGCAAAACTAAATATATAAATAAAGAAATATAAAGTCAAGTTATAATTGAAAATAATATCGCTGACGTTGATACTGCTTGAACCTCATATTATAAAAAAATCTTTCTCGTAACTTTTTTAATCAATTTCGCATCGACCTAAACATCGTATGCCGCTCGATGTATCAGACATTCCTTTTCCGCTACTACAAAAATGCTGCTTCTAAAAATTTAATAAATACGTGAGCTCTTACCTTCCCCCTCTTTCTCTCTATCTCTCTCTTTCTTTTTAGGAGAGGGTTACATAAAATTAAATAAAAATCCGTATAGATCGTTTGATTTTTAGATCTGATATAATCGGAACACAATGGAATTTTCATGGAAATCCGGCTTTAATTGATTATCGGCTCCTCTCACGGGACACACGAAGGGGGGGGGGGGAGAAAGGGAGAAAGCTTGTCTTTTTGTTACATTCCATTTCGTCCATAAATTTTTCGTAATCTTAAGCTCGCCTTCGGCTTTCTTCCTTCTTCTTTCTCTTTCGCGTGCGCCAGGCTCTTCGCACCATCACTTTCTCTCTATTCTCGCCCTACCCTCTCCCTCTCTCTTTCTCTCTGCTCTCGTATCTTTGCGAAAAAGAAGAACGTGACTACGCGCGGGTGCCGAGCAACGATTCACTTATTTATGTTCAAGTGCCGCACGTGACTTTGCGCGGTATCAATGCGAATGGGAGAGATGGGCAGGAGAAAAAGAAAAGGAAAGAAAGAGGCGAAAAGATGCTGCGGAATATTATACTATTGAATAACGGATATTTTTTCTGCTTTTATAATTTATTCATTTCTTCCGAATAAAATAATAAACATGTACAATCATTTGATAAAATGTAATAATGAAATGATTTAGTTATTGGCGACCGCGAGTGCGTGGTTGAAACCATTAAAATAGACATGAGATTATTTTTAATTTTAATTAAAAACTTATTATTTATTACTTTTCTTTCATTATATTAAATTTACTTAGAGATGAACGTATTGAAATATGCATGAATTTTGTTTGTATTTTGAATGAAATAGTGCGACTAAACAATGATATTTTATTTAGTTATCGTATTTTTTTAAAAGCTATCTACAGATACATTTATTGTAGTAATTTTTATTCAAGTTTAGTAGTACCGCAAAGTTTATCAAATTTTACGAGTAAATATTAACTGTGAGCTAAAAAGATTTTTCTGATATTCTATTTCTGGATTTGGAAAAATTGGAAAGATAACCTATAGTACGAAAGAATAACGAAATGTTTTTACCATGATAACACTAAAACATCTCATCGGCTCCCCCACAAAAAAAAAGAAATCCCCATTTGTCGAAGAAAAAAAAATTAATTTAGTATCCATACCGAGCGAGATACTCATAAAGGTCATTGTAATAAAAAAGCAGCCTATTGACTGTGATATCAATACTGGGGTATCACCTATCCCCGCTTGTCGACTAATAATTCCCATACCGTAATCGCAATCGATCGCGTCCTTCGGTTAACCCTCCCCCCTCCCGTGCGTCATATACATGATCAAAAGAAATGCCCTAACATTGAGCCAGGCAGTATACTAGGCAGGGGCACTCGTTCACCATAGTCGTCGGTATAAAATCCACTTATTTCCGCAGCAGCGCGGTAATCTGATAAAGTAGGCGATAATCGTTCTCAAAGGTTTTAAAATGAACTCCGTCCCTCTCTTTTTGCGAGCAAACATTTCGAATCTTTGTTTAAGTAAATGTTGCACTTGACAGCGCGACTGTCGCCTCTCTCTCTCACTCTCTCTCTCTCTTTCTCATCTCGTCTAAGCTAGAGCGAAAGCGAGACGGGAACGGGCCTATATATGAAAAGAAAGAGGATGGCGCCGCCCACACTCAAATACTCTTTAAGAAGTCTAAAGAGATACTCTCGGCGAAAGCCCTCGCTCGCTCTCGCAAGCGCGCAAGAGCATCGAGAGATCGATGCTTCGAAGTGGGGTATTCCCTTAGGTAACGGTGGGCTGCTTTAAACTTTTTCCTTTGATCCGCGGCTCTAGCCCTGCTCGCACTGCCGCCTTCTTTTCCTCTACCTCTCTCTCTCTCTTTCTCTCTCTCCCTCTTTGCGCCCTTGCCCATGCGGTACACTCGCCTTGTGGCTGTCCGCACGCTTAAATCTCAGAGAAACGGCACGGCCGATCGAGATCCGCTGGGAGTACCCATTTTTTTCGTTGTTTCGTACAGCGCGGAAGGAGAAATTTTGATTGGGCATTGCCGTGTCTCTGGAGAGGGATGCGCGATTTTCTTATTTTCTCTGCTAGAGGCGATGATTGAAGGGCCAATTTCGGATCGAGCAAAGTTGAAACATGTGAAATTCATATGATAAATAAGATTCGAGTTTCTTTATGGGGCTAATGCCATAGAGTATAATTTTTTCAAATAGTTTCAATCATTCAAATAGTCAAAAGAAGAATATTACACCTTTTAAAAATATAACGTTCGTTATCAATCACACGATTCAATTTGATTTTACAATACAGAAATAATTCAAAAGTTTTTAAAAAGTTGAGTGCCAATGCATTCGCAGAAGTTTTTAATAATGACAAATTTCATACATTTGTAGACGAATGCAAAATTAGAATTCAACTTCCAATGAAAAAAAAAAAACGAACAGAGGTTAAGTATTAGTTAAATATTTAGTGTGCATATGTTTGGGTAAATTTCATAATTTTTCCAATTTTCGTCCGATTTTTTTTTTTGGAGAAAAGTCAAAATTTGTATTTTTGTTTAGCGTTTGCATAGCTAATTGAAATGATTGCTGGGTGTCGTACTATGCTAACACTGTTTTGTAATTAATATAATAAAAAAATAGCGATTTAATATAATAAAAAAATTAGCGACATTTAGTTTCCGTTCCAAGAATAAACAAAGGTGTCATCGTTTTTTTGTGCCGAAATTTTGTAGAACGATGTATTAGAGGATTATGCAGGGCAACTGAATTTGTTTGGGACTCAAATGGTTATTCTTTTTCTATAAAATGGCTAAATTGATCTCCACGAGCAAATTCTCTTACAGTTAGTCGTAATACCTTTCCCAAATCGAAATAGTGTGCTACATTTTTATAGTCCGCACTATTTGAATTATTCTTTTATTTATATTAATTATTTTGACCTATTCCGCCGATAAAACGGGATTAGTGGTAAAGTAGGACTATTATATAAAGCAATTCATAAATTTCAGAGATATTTGAGTTTGATAAAATTTGTTTGCTTTTGTTACGTATGAAAGGAAGCAGAATGAATTAAAATGAATTAATTGCATAAAAAATATGCGACGAGCGGAACGCGAACCGACGGACCCGAAGTTTGTAGTCCCGCGCTCTATCACTGAGCTAACCCCGCGATTCTTGCTCGAGAGCATCGCGAGCGTCTAGTTCTTATCATGAAGTGGATGCGTCAGGGCTCGGATGACGGTCAAGCTGAGCTCATGACACTTTCAAAATATACCGATTACCATAATATTGACGTATATAGTCAAATCCACAGATTTTTTAACTTTTAGGTTATTCCGAGTTTCAAGGCATTACAAATATTGAAAGTCAAATGGTTGACCTATATTTAGGTAAAAATAAACTTATTTTATGTAACCAAGATACACCAGATATGGTAATTAACCATAAAAAATACTGGGAATTGAAAACAGTCGGATAATCGTACTCTGATCAGTGGTATATGTAATAATTTTTTGTGTTCTAAGTGGTATCTAAATTTCAACGTAAGAGGTAGCGAGCTGAATATTTTTTTACAAATATTTCACACTAATTGTAAACAAAGAAATGAGGTAATAAAGCTGGGTCTGACTTAGAAAAAATGTGAAAATTAAAGTAAATCAGGTATATGTATTTTTGAAAAAATCTAATTTTTGTCATTTTTTGACTCTGATTTTCAACAATGAACTTAAATCTTAAAAACCAATGGAATATATTTCTAGACTGTCAAAGGAACAAATTAAACTTTGAATCGAGTATGTGCCACATCATGAAATGTTTTTATTCACGGTAAAAAATAATATGATCGAGACAGCGATTCATAGTTTGTTAAATAATATTAACAATAAAGTTTGTAAGTACAAACAAAAAGTTTGCTACGATAACAAACTTCTGTTCTGCCAAACAATTTTATGATCAATATAGCAATTCGGCAATCGCTGCGATAACTTCGTTAAATTTCTAACTCCTAATTGTTGTGTATAGCGAAGTAAATCGCTGTTACAATCAAAATTGTTCGTTCAAAGAACGAGCGTGCATACGATATATTATCTTGCTTAGCGTAGCAATAGGAAATCGTTAGAGCAACCATTTTGGTTGCTATGTTAATCCCTTCACATAGTTACATTAACAAAAAAGTATTGCAACGTCAATTCAGCATCATGAGCGTCGAATATGCGTCTAACCTCTTACGTAGGTGGAGAATACCTGATGATGTTATCGATAAATTTAAAGGTTGATTTTCAAAATCATTTACTCAGCAATATTGATATTAATTATACATACTCTCTAAATCTTTTTCAGTGCAAAATCGGGCACTGGTACAAAATAGTGAATATGCACTATTTATTCAGTGTATATGTACTTTCAAAATAATGAAATTGGATTTTTACTAAAGTATTGTGTATATGTTCAATCAAAAAAAAATAGTGTATATGCGCTATTTTGTAACAGTGTCCGATTTTACATTAAAAAAAAATTTCGAGAGTACGAATTTGTAAAAAGTATTAAGTAGTTTTAAGGGAATAGAATACACACTAGAGTCAACAATTTTTTTAAGCATAGATGAAAATTTTTTGCCTACTTTTGGTAAAATTAAGAAGATATTATTTGTAGGGACTGTATATATTATGTACGGAGTACTTTGGTAGTCATTTATATGCATATGTAGTGTGAGTCGGATACATGGTTTTGTAGTCGCATTAACTCTTTGTACGATCATACAGTATTGAATACATATCCTATTAGTGACGGAAATTCTTATATTGTTACGGAAAATGTTTTATAATATTAAATTAAATTTTTAATAAATTCGTTAATAAAAATTTTTAATCGTATTTTTAAATTTCTTTAGCTATGAACAAGTATATTAAGTCATGCAACATGTGTATGGAAAAGGCCCTTTTTCTCTGTTTAGAAAAGTGAATCGAAAATCGAGTATTTGAAGTCTAGGGAACGGCCGGAGGAAGAGAACTTAGTCTCCCGTTATGACGACTCGATGTGTCCGATCCCCTATCCACTTTCCATGCAAAGAAAGGTCCTATTCCTGAACTCATTAGCAATTGACTTTTTCAGACTCGGATGATGATATTGACCACTCGTGTATCACTCGGTCGCCAAAGGCGGCAATTTGCCTCCCTAGTTGCCCAATGTACTATTTTTCAATTCCTATATCTTTTCCTTTTATTCTCTATGCAAGTAAAAAAAAATCATTCTCATTATAACCTAATAATTGATAGATGTCATATGCATTACATTGACAAAATTGATTGGAATAGCAATTTGAGTTTGCTACTACAATGGCTCAAGAGATTGCTGTATCAAAATGGATTGTTAACGTTGCAAACTTATTTGATTATATGTACAGAAATGTTTATGTCGTTGAAACAGCAATCCGAATTCGTTGTATTTTCCTAGCAATAAAAATCGCTGTCACAGCAAGCTTTTTCGCTGCGATAGCGATCTTTTTTTAACCGTGTTCCCATCTCTACTATAATGGCCATTTTATAGCCTGAAAAGCGGGGCAAAAGTGGCGTCCGATTCCCTCTTTTACTTTATTTCCGCATTATGCGGGAATAAAGTAACTTAGTCTAATTTTTTACGTTTATGGTGAGTTGGGTTAAAACTAACAAAATTATAACACATAAATATAAAATAACTTTTCAAATCTATGAAGTTACCACAGTAGCGATGGGAATAAAGTACTATATCTAACACGGGAATAATCTGCGACTTTAGTCCCTTGTTACATAATGTACTATTATGGGCGTTTAAATATGAACATTGTCAGCGTGATTTGTAAAAGAAAACAATATTTTACTCGATTTTAAGGTAGCATATTTACAGAATACTTGAAAATCCTACCGATGGTAGTGTGATCACTTCTTCTACATGTATGACAACGTTTGAACACACCGTTAAACACTTATTAGACTCTATAAGCTTTATATATCCAAGAGACTTTCGATATAGTTCGGGTGCTCAGGAAGGCTTTGTATACATTTTTAGATCCCCTCGGTATCTTGACGGTTTCTTATGTTTTTGGGTAGGGGAAGGTGAGGCGATATGGACGTTGGGCGATATGGGTTTTGGCAATATTTAAAAAGTGATAAACTATTTTTAGCTGCAAATTTTTTAGGTTATGGCTGAAGTTGTAATAAATGTATTGGAAGTAGTAGAAACTGAAACAGTTGAGTATAAATAATTTAAAAAATAAAGTACACATATAGCCCCAATTAAAACTTTTTTGCAATATGGCCGACTGACTCCATTTGATTTACACGGGAAACCAATGACGCCCTACCACCAAACTTCATGGGGCAATATGGGTTTTCAAGTGATCGCTTTCTTCAGATTAATACATTTCAATATCTTTGCATTAATGTAAATAATGAAGTGTATTTATTTCTAGATGGAGAATCGCTGAAACCTTTAAGCGTGTTACAGTTTTTTTCAAAGTTCGATTATTTTTAATAACGAAAATTTCCACATATCGCCCCACCTTCCTCTACGGAAAATCGAAATATCCTGGTTACCAAGCCGAAAAGTTGATCCATTAATTGTGTTACGGATTGATATATGTACGAATATGCAGAATAAGAAGAGCCAAGGAGTACAATTACAATATGAAGACGATTATCAGAAAACCGAGCAGTGGCGGCCGTGGCTAGTTGATAGTGTTTCTGACTCACGAGTCGGCGGCTTTGGTTCAAGCCCAGGGTCCGTCCCTTTTTATTATTAAATGTTGCGATAGCTCACCCGTAACAATTGTTATTTAACAATTTTAATAAACAAATTTTAAAAATACGATATTTTGATTTTAAACAACTCTAGGCTATTCTCCGTCATTTTCTGAGAAAAATGTTCTCTGACGATTTTCTGTCAGACGCATAGTTTCCGAGAAAAAAATTCCCAAATATTTGAAAAATCGCATTTTTTTTTTTCAAATCATATTTTATGTTTAATATTGTAAAAAATATGTTCCGGTATTTATTCAATAAATATTACAATAAAGAAAAACTAATAGCTATTTATTATCGCTTACCATTCATTGAATCTAATATAAATAATATTAATTAAATGATTTATAATATTTTGTTTCTATTCAAGAATTAAGATTTACTTCTAAATATACAGTGCTTTATGATCAATTATATCAGAAAATTTTTTAAACCTCATTTGAAAATAATGTAAACGATAATTACTATTAAAATAAGACTTTGATACGCCAAATTTTTAACGAATGTAAAAAAAAGTACCGCTATTTTTCCACACTATATTATGTGCTAATACACCTGAAAAAAGCATTTTCAAAGGTTTGCCTTCAAAACATTTTTTCTTTTTTTATTTAATCAGAAGTTAAAAAAATCTGTGGATATGCCTATATATTAACTATTCTTTAACTTTTCATAATAGGAGAAATTTAATATTTTCCAAATTTATAAATATAAATGATGATGTTATTATTTAAAAGTAACGTAAAAAAAAAATAAACAAGTTTGAAAAAGCTAAGTGTTACTGTATTCGCAATAGTTTTTATTCTGGCGTTGCTCGTTCTCTAGAACTCGATGCTGTGGGTGTACATCTATTTTGACAATCTCAGGAATTCAGCAATCTTGAACCATCGCTAATGCAAGTCCGAATTTGTTACAAAACTACTCGACTTATGCGAGTCAAAATGTAACTCGCAATAAACAATATTATAAAACAATTTACTGTTTAATCTCTCTGCCTCTCTTTTTAAGCCCAAATCGCATCCTACAGTGTTGTGTAGTTTTATCCACGTTGGAGTAGACGTGCAAGGAGGCGTCCCTCCTTGTAGCAACAACATACATAATACCCATGTTTGGATAAGAGTTGCTACGTACGGTGGGAACTACACTCGACTGTTTTGCACTAGCTATTGGTGTTCAATTCGACAGCCAAGGAGAGTTTCGTTGGAATTTAAATCGAGTGCCACGTTGCAATAACGCAGTTACGCTTTCCCCGCCTGTCATTCGCGAGAACATCTTCCAAGCGTTATAAACAAATCCTCACGAGTTTGCGGCTATGAGAGTCAAATGAGTTTTTGCAAAAATATTTTGTACCGAGGTGCACTTATTTACTAGCAAACTTCGTTACAATTTTCGAAAATAACTGATGATGCTGTATTTTAAAATATTATAATAAAATAGGTTTTGGACGATTTATTTTTTTTGAAGCTGCTTCTGTAACTTTTGATAACATTTGGGAGTTTAATTATTATATGCTATAGGTTCGACTATACACTGAAGTCTGACCATTTGGTGTTTTACGCTGCTTCAATTCTAGTTAGGTTTATTAAAAATATATTTAACTATTAAATTTGGGTTTCCAATTTTTCCATGATATAATCAAACGTTAATATTAAATTATAATTTAATAATTTTTCACTCCCTTTATAATTACTTTTAAAAAATCATTTTAAAATCTAGAACTTGAATATGTTATTAATTAAACTGTTCCGCGATAATTTAATAAGACTCTCCCCTGCGCTAAATTTCACGATGGAAAAGACAACGAGCCAGCCCACACGGCAAAGCAATTTGCACTACCCTTAACTCGTGAGCTCACGCACACCTCTGTACCTTGCAATGTTCCAAGCTCACACTAGACGTCGCCGACGCGGAGGCGGATCAAAGGGAAAAAGTTTAAAGTGGCCGCCACCGCCGACGTCGATGCACCCAGGGGAACACGGACCGCGCGCGCCCGAGGTAGGATCGATTTCCTCCTCCTACTTTCGGGGCGTATCTCTTTAGACATCTTAAAGAGTGTGCTCGTCAAGGAGTGTCGACTTTTCCCCTCTGTCCGTCGCCGCTGACTTTCACTTGCGAGAGAGCCCGAAAATACAGGATTGAGAGAAAGAAACGCGCGACACGCTTCTAATGAAAAGTTAAAGCAATAAGTTCGCCCCCTCGTCTTCTTTGGCGAGGCCGTGCTCAAGGAACCCGAGAGCCAGAGCAAGAAAAGACGCGCGAGCTCTCGGCGTATTCTCCTCGCGAAACGGTTTGGATTAGGTCAGCTACAGAAGCGGATTGCTCCTTTGTGCGTCTGACCTCAAGCTATTGATATATAGATATCACGGTCGACTCATGAAAGAGAGAGGGGGAGGGGGAGGGAGGTAGCTAGAGAGCTAGTCGTCCTTTGCCGCGTGCCCGCGACGAATTTGATAAATGCCGCTACATGCCGGTGGCAATTATCCCTTCTCTTGTAAGCGATTTTTCGTTTGTGGTGTACGCGCAGTATAGTCGGTTTAGTTCTTGCGCGAGGGGGAAAGAGAAAGAGCCGTTGGCGAAGTTTTTGTAATCCGATCTTATTAGCGCTGAGAAGTGATAGGCGGGGAAGGGAGCCTATTGGAGAGGTTTGAGACTCATCGAGAAGTAAGTATTTGACTGTTCAAGAATTTGTCGCGTGAATTTGGAATGGAGGTATGTCTGATTTGACGGGCTCCGAGGCTGATGGAGTTGAGAAAGTTTTTTGTTTATTCGAGAAACTTTTTAGAATCGTGTAGTCTGAGATGTATCTTTTGAAATCATTTAAAACTATTTGCGCTTGTTATCACTATTATTTTATAAAGAAAAATCCGTTTTTACTGTGAAAAGTAAAAGCGGAGTAAAAGTATAACAAAGTTTATCTGAATATCCATTTTTTCTCTATCTTATTATCTATCGCACAGTAACATTCAATTTTTTACGCCTGAAAAAGATGAATTTAATAAAAATATTTTTTTATTATTTCGGATTACAGCTGCAAACGCCATTACGTTATAAATTTTACTTTCACTTTAAGTTATATTTCAATTTAACGAGGCAGATTCTACTTTGAGATTTCTCAAAAGTGAAAAATTGCCAGAATGCCGTTCACTATAATGAAAGAAAAAGGTCACAACTTTGCTAACCCTTTGGACTTTTATGGCATCACGCTTTAGTCATAATATTTTCACCCACTCTTGTCTTAATTTTCACTTTAGTTATCTTAATTTGATCGCATTAAGTGATTTAGGCCTATACAAAGATTAAAAATACATTATGTAAACGTGTTTAAAATAAAAATAAAATTTGAAATTCAAATTACGCACAACATATATAGAAATTATTACAGGTTCACTCAAAATTCTAACTAATAGAAATCGAAATTATCCAAAAATCTAAAAAGTAATTTCAAATTCTACGATGTCGGAAATAATAATCATTATTATAATGCAGTTATCAATTCATGAAAATACCTATTGTCACAGAAGCAACAATATTTCTCCTTTTAAAATTGAATATATTAAAGATGAAACAACCAGCCGACAGCCGCCACCATTCTCCTAATTCACGTGTGAATTCTATAAAACTTGAGAGGATAATTCAGGCGGTCAGGTACATAATCTGCCAAGTCTATTTTCAATAAGAATGGCAATCGGTTATTCGGTGATTAAATGTTTACCCTTATTAAAAATTGACTTGGCAACTTTTGTACCTGAACACCTTGATTCTTTTATCGAACAAGAATCTGTATCTCTAGAACGAGGCAGAAACGGCAATAGTCAGTAGCAGTATTAATTAACGTAAGATTTTATTGATGTTAACTAGGATCCAATGTATTTAAATTGAAACTGACGAATGGGATAGTCTGACTGCATAATTACAATGAAATCGATGTCTTGCACGGAGGTGATGTTTTGACTATGTACAAAATTGTATTTTCGTCATAGTACGTGCAAAGTACGCGAATATGTGTATGGATTGCGGGCGTAAAATTTCACTTCACGCTCGCAACCTATGCACATATTCGCGTACGTTACGCCTACTATGACGAAAAATAATGTTCGCAACACGAGCGTAAAGCTTTTCACCCTTAAAGTTCAACTTTACGCTCTTGTAACGAAAACTACTATTTAATGGTCAGAGCACAAAGCCGTTGCCTCGACTGTAGATTACAGCTTTGCCCTTTTACTCATTGACTTAGGCCGCAACTTAAGCGTTGATCATTAACGTTTCGAAATTGGCGTATATGGACTTTCAAACTGACGGACGAATCTCGGCTGATACGTCGCAGTAAATAACAGACGGAATTATTAAAAGCAACCCTTTGAAAATCACTACTCCATGCCCATTCTCTCGCAATTTGTAATACAATCCCTCTCATCCGAGCCCATCGTAAAAACCTGGTGGCAACCCCGTCCCCCTGACGGGGGCATCCGTAATCATCGCTCCCGGAAACTTTACGATTATGCCGTATCCGAGCCCATAATACAATCGCGCCCCCTAAGCCTCTCCGGTTAATCTCTATCCCTCATCTCTCTCTCTCTCTCTCTCTCTCTCTCTCTCTCTCTCTCTCTCTCTCTCGATACTGCGGGAGCTATTTGATTTTCTGCTCTTTGCCCTCCTTTTCGACGACGCTAAGCCGAGTTATCGGTTCGGTGGTCTGGCTACCGGCCGATTAATGCTCGTCGAATCAACATTTTTTTCTCGCGCCCCCTCGCCTCGTCGAGTCTCCCTTCCCACCAGTCGAGGGGAATACACGCGCGCGAGCGACCGCTTTCTTCGCTCCCCCACGTTCTTTAATTAGCAATTAGGGGACGAGTATATACCGGCCCGCCCGAGAGTGCTTTATTATCGTGGGCGTATTTCGGCAGCCTGGCCGCGCGTCGCGCGAGTCAATTTGACTCTCAATTAGGATTTTCCGGTTATAAATATTCGCTTATTGATTGTGGCGTTGATATCGATTTAAGTGGATTATGCGCGCGCTTTTAAGGGGTTCGTGTCACGAGAGGGTCGCGCTACTACTTTGGCAGAAAGGGTGACTCTACGCGTGGGGGTTAGTATATAAGCGGGACAAAGTGATTCATAATTCTTATTAGCCGAGGCAGTTACCGCGCGTGTTTCGTGCTGCCCCATCGCTGCCAGTGCGGCTTTTCGCCGCTCGCTGATATTCCTTCTTCAGTGTCGTTTTTTCTTCTCCACGCGCGTCCTGCCGAACGTATAGACCTGGGAGTGAAGAATGAATCACTCGCTCTTTTTCTTTTTTACAAAGCTTAACAAGCTTTATAAGCGGGGTGAATTTCGTTATTCTGTTAAAGAGGGAAGGAGGGCAACAGGGGATATTGTGGCGAAACAATATGTGTAATGAGTAATAATACAAACGCTGTATTGAATGGAATGGTTGATTTTAGGCTAAAATACTAGATTTATTTATTTGAGTTAATTATAGTTTATTGTAGTCTGAGTACTGAAGTGATTTTCAATTCAAACCGTCAGAATGACATCAAACAATCGCTTGGAACAATTTTGAAAAGGAAGGCAAGTTTTGGTAAATATAAATTTATAACTTGTAGAAATTAAGTTACTAAGTATGGCTATAGTTAAAACCATACATATATGTGGTAGTTCATTGTACATCGACGTCCCTTACGAAAACTAGCATGCTTCAGTTTTTGATGAACACTAACCCATTTCAGTGTTTACAAAGAAGACCAGTGCGATCCGCTTGATTCTGGCGAAGACTAGCACGCTCCATTGCTCGTAACGTAAATTAGCACGGTCACGCCCAGTGTTAGTTTCCGCGACAAGCTCGTGAATCGCGCTACTTTTCGTCTCAAACTCGCGAATCATGCTACTTTTTGTCGCAATTTTGCGAATTGTACTAGTATTCGACGCAAACTCGTGAATGATGCTAGTTTTCGTCACAAACTCGCGAATCGTACTAGTATTTGGCGTAAAGTCGTGAGTTATGCTAGTTTTCGTGTCAGTTTTGGGAAATATGCTAGTCTTCGTAAGGAGGGTCGACAGGTCGACATGACATCATAATAACATTACATGATCTGATATTTCTAGTATGATTCACTTGATTCTCTGTGATGATAATGTTTGCCTTATTCCGTGATATATATATATGTGTGTGTGTGTGTGTGTGTGTGTGTGTGTGTGCAGTAGCCCGATTGTGATATAGAGACACTATTTAATCCTTAACATAGTACCTTTTCATAAATTTACAAGAGTACCTAATCGATTACAAGATATCGTCCACCATAATAAAATCCAACCATTTTTCATTTGCCCATATTCCACTCCCCATGCGAAATTGAAATAGCCATATGAACCTCGAAATCCTCGACTCGAATTCGACCGGAATCGCTGCGTTACGAGTTGCAGGGTGCCGTATTTATCTAATCTAATTTCGCGCGAATAGCCCTAAATACCCGGCGATTTCTGCCCGTCCTCGATGGGCATTCCTTAACACACGGAGAACGCTGACTTTCCAAGCTGTCGCTGCACTCACAGACGACGTGCGAATTTACGTCCCGGGACATTCCAGCTAAATCCGGCGCCGCCTCGTTCCATTGTTCCTGCGAATTCAGGCGCGATTTTATTTCGCTCTATTATTCTTCGGTTCTTAATGAGCGCGTGAAAAGGCCCGGCATACAAGGATAAAATAGTTTTCCAGTTTTTTTTTCCTTAGACTCGCAGTGAAATGTGTTGATGACAGAGTTTTAGGGGAGAACAAATGGTTGGGGATAGTTTTTTGGCAGTTATAATGGAATATGAAAAGATTGTTTCAGAAATTAATAAAACAAACTGAAAAAATTATATTCTTTTCTCATGTATGCTTGAAGAGATAATGATAATGAATCTTAATGTTAGATAATGGTTAAAAATTACAGTAACTGTTCGGTAAACGTCAAGCAACTAAAGAGGTTACCAGAAATTATGGTCTTACGTTTGCTGAACTATCGCGCTAATAATTATTAAAAAATTCTTTCCGCATATTTCAGTTGAAAATAAACTAATCAGTATCATGTATTTTACTTGTTTTGTTATAGGATGATGTAAATATATATTGGAGTTTGATAAAGTAGGTATCTATGTGATACTTCCCAAAATTTGTGGGGTTCACATGTATTTTTGTATTATTCTTCTTTAACCTTCCTACGCCTCGCGACAAGATATCTCGTCGGCAAATAGGGTAAGTGTGGCTACTACGGCGGTATTTTTTTCAGATTAGTTTCAAACGATTATATTTTGTCACCATGCAAAACAATTATGCTGATTCTTTTTAATAACGAAACTTAGGTATCATATCTACCGATTAAAGTATAATTTTAGAACAAAAACTGATAAATAAATGTATAAAATGACTTTGAAAACAACATCTCTCCGATGATGTTACTGCGAACCTGCTGCAACTACTGCGTTGGTATTACGGTGCCATGTTAAAGCATAGGGAGAGCGCTCGCGCATGCGCAGAACCCCAAAAAAGTACGTCGCTGGTATTACTGCGATTTTCCATAAGATTATACAGCAGTAATACATACACAATAATACCCACGTCCGCAGTAGTACCCACACTTACCCAACACGTATTTTCCATATTTACTATAGCTACCAATGACGCAGGAGGGTTAAATTAGTAGCTACAAATAACCAACACTGGTATTTCAGTTAAATTTGAAACCATAGTTTTTGTTGTTTTTTGGAATCATTGTGTCTAATGGTGGGAATGTGTATGAAAAAAGCCCAAAATTTCAGCGATACTTTAATGTTTCAACTGTTAGTACTTTTGAACTACTTTATCGAAAGGACCCCGCACACAATGTATGGAAAATAATCATTCGGTCAAATTGGATCAAACTTGGGGAAAAGATAGATCTTGAGGTCCTGAACAAAAGTTCTCATGGGCAAAACCCCCCAAAATTTGACCGAATGATTTTTTCCCATACATTGTGTGCGGGGTCCTTTAATTTAGTATCTCGTTACAGATTTTACAAAACGCGTGAAACCATTTTATTTCTTTTATTTAAATTAAATGATTTTGTTGAACCTCAGGGCATAAAATCCCACTTTTGATGCCAGTTTAGCGGGCACAAACTGAACTATTCTCGCCCTAGGAAGCACAGTACACACTTCGAATTTCGTGCCCCTAGGTTTGAAAAATAGTACGTACAACACCGGCGCTAGGTGACGCCCTTGTCGCTATTGTCGCCTTAATTCGCTTCGCTCGGGTGACAATTTCGATTCGGGCGTGAATCGCCCACTTTGCGCCCTTGTTGCGTAATGTACTATTATATATATTATTTTCTATTAATTTCGGAAAGAAGAATGTAATGGCTCAGCTGTTAGGGGGTAGTGCAGATGGAATGAAACACCAAATTATTTTTTTGTCGCCGTTTCGAGTATTTTATTCTGCTCTTTATTATAAGAAAAATTAATTTTATTAATATCATGATACAATAAAATTATATATTTAATTATATAATTATAACGGGGCTTTATCGATTTCTGGTATTCGTTTTTAGATACCAGAAATCGATTTTCAAAGCCTCGTGTAAATCCGTTTCCTGAAAGGTCTGCACTCAGCTTGGAAGTAATAGACAGTGTAAATCGACTGCCAATCAAGTGAACTGTTACAATAAAATATCGCACTTAAATAGTCATTATTGGCAGTGTGTCTAAAATCTATGTTAATTTTTCCATTAATATTAAATTCATGTTTGTCTGGCTTTCTTTTATTATTATACCACCCACTAAATATGTAGAGATATAGTAAATAGTTTATTTTGTTAATAAATTTATACTGAGTCTTTTTAGTAATGAACCTTAAAAAATAATCAATCACAGCATCATGTCTAGTATAATATTTTGAAAAGGCCGCATTATATTTATAAAAAAGCTGGTCGGAAATATTATAGCTAAAATAAAAAGAAGAATGTTATTGTAAATTTCAAAACAGATGTTTCCAAAATTTCGACAGTACTGCCAACTTCGAAAAAATTCAGCACTCGAGATAACGCCTTTTTCAATCGGCTTTAAAGATAACGCCTTTTGCAACCAGCTTTCGAGATAGCGTTATTTTATTCGGATGCGACGCTGTATAATCGATTCGTGGTAAATAAAACCTCGTATTTGCTTTTCTTTTTTACATTAATTAATGAAATTAAGCGCACGAATACTCTTTAGTATTATTTTGTATGAGCAAAACATTCATGATAACTTTCTCCATTTATATATTTTTCATTATGTTAAAATATATAAAATGATATATTTTTACCTTAATAGTTTTATTTATTTTTGAGTGATATTAAGCTGTCAACGTTAATACATTTTTTTATTTAAAAAAAAAAAAGAACGAAAAAGCGGTAGTTTTGCAAGAATACATCGCAAGAAAAACTATTACAGTGACTTGATTGTTCTGAGGGACGGAGACACATAGCAACCAGTGTGACAGAAGATAAACCTTGGGTCACAGCAAAGCGATACGATGCGATCCGAAAGTTTTTGATACTCGGATGTCCGGGTTTTCAAGCGCAGACACTGTCAGGTAGAGTTTCGACGCCAATGTATAAAATCACATAACTACAAAAAATCACGTTGAAATCTTCTTTGAGAAATAAAATTGAACTATTGATCATCTGACAACTTTTACCTTTACTATTGTATACGGGATTAGCAGGTTTATTTACAGTTTATAAAGAATTAATTTTAAAAAAATGTATTTTTGTTGTCACAGTCTTCGATAAAAAGTTAAAAAAAATGTCTGTGGCATATAACTTGCTGTCTTTGAAAGCAGCGGTATTATCAGACAGTGACTATAAAATAATAAATTAAAAATTACGGTTTATGTCTGTCCACTCTACAAATTCTATTACTACGATTTCCAATACTTTATCTTATCTAAGAGCATTGCATAGTGACTCTTTGTGAGCAGAGAAACTACGTTGCATTCATGCTCGTGAATGCACCAGTTATTCAATAGTAAATGTATACCAAGTGACAAGCATTCATGATAACTGCATTCAATTTTGGTGTAAAAATACATTTTGAATATGCAAGTTGTTTCGCATTTCAAACTATTGTTTCGCTAATAATGAGACGAAGTATTTAAATGTCCAGGTGTTTGTAGCTTCGAATGAGAAAGAATTATTTCTCTATAAATACCAGTTTCAAGTATAAAATAAAGATATATATTCGAAAATAAGTTTAGAACAACAATTTTAATAAATGATTTTATAATTTACAAATTATATCATTTAGGTTTTATTTAAAATTAAAAATTTTTGATTCCCATTTAGCACGTCTTTCACTGATTTTTATGATGCTCGAAACAATGTTTCATATCGTCGCGTTAATTCCCGAACATCGTAATTCACACAAGCATATATACAGCGTTTCTCCAGCGCCGTACAATGGCATAAACAGGCTGTACGTCGTAAAAGTTCTTATTATACTGTCCACGCTAATTTCACGTCGCAATAAACCATTTTTGCGTATTAAGATAAGAGAGATATTCGAAAGCGTATGAGCCAGCCAGACCTAAATCACCGCAAGATTAACAAACGATGATTTCAGTCCTATATCCGCTCCGTAAAGCTACACGACAACTGCCGTAACTTAAAATCTACCCTCTCGGCATTGGGAACAACATTTTCGAGTGTAAATCTAATAACTGTACGTAAGCACAACAAATAGGACTTCTTTCCTTCGCCGCAAAAGTGCAGTTTCCGTAGCTTTCAGAACAGATCTATTTCTTTCAGCTGTCGGCCACAGATTTCAAGAGGAAGGGGGGGCGTGAGAGGACCGGTAGGATAGCAAGCAAGGAAGGCATAAAATCGACGAAATCACAGTGACGCACGCGCCGGCGAGGAAGGCTTTCAAGCTCCTTCCCCCTAAACTCACAAGTTTCGATCTCCCGACTTTCCCCTCTATCTAATCTCACGATTAACGCACACCGCGGCGCGTCTCTCACACGGCCGCGCGCCTGTGTATATATGCTTTTTCGGGGAACATTAGAGCAATTGAGCCGTCGTCGTCGTCGTCATCGGTGTCGCCGTCTTTCTCGCCCCCTCGCGCACTTCCGGTGTCTACCCTCGATTTCTCTCACCCCGCGACGCTGGGATTTTGTGCGCTGCGCACGGCGAAGAAAGGGAGGGCAGAGAGGATATATTCTTACACGCTCCTTTTCACGCGCTCGCGCGAGCCGGCTGAGGTTCGTTGAACCTTTCCTTCCGAGCCCGTTCCATAAATACGTGGGGCGCGCGAGAGATCATAGAGTAGCGCGCTACGACGACGACTACTACTGCTACTACCGTAACGGACGCGCGCGCGCGCGTAAAAATAAAAACGATGTCAAAAAGTTCTTAAGACGAAGAAGCCCGAGGCTGGCTCTCTTAAAAAGGGAGTAATTTGAGAGTTCGTTAACCAATGGACCAGAGTATGTAGACTTCGAGATTTCGGTTTTATTGACCCTCGTCATGGCATTAATATAGTAGCTTAGGATGCGCCCCTTTTTGGACGCTCAGAGCCTGGGGAGGGCGAATGTAGATAGATGAATTCATATTTTACGCTCGTGTATTACGAATTTTACGTGGATTTTATTGTATAGTAAAAATAAAATAGCGCCAACTCTCAAACTTATATATATATATACACTGTGCACTCAGCTTTAAATTATTTAATACTATACTTAACAATGAAATTGGACAAGATTAAACATCCTCGTAAAACCTCTTCTGAAAACACATCTCTTTCACGAGTATTCGCATTTGGAAGGAACACGTGCGCACTTTGAAAAGTTAATTAAAATCTACCGCGGGTAGACTGAAGTACGTGTCATTGTGCTTAAACATACCCGAGCAGTTAGATGCAAGTGCTTATTTTTCTCACTGAGAGAAAAATTCTATTTGATCTACTATCGGTGCGGCCAACAGTCGGCATTCGTAAGTACGAGCCCACCGCTGAGGGAAGGGGGGTGGGGGTGGGGGTGGTAGAATTGCGCGTGGAAGCCCACAAAAGTGTGCTCATGCAAGCCCCCAGACGACATCCGAGAGTAGGATTGTGGTTTTCTGCGCATGTCATAAGCTCAGACTCGCGCGTGTATGTGTATGTCACGCAGAGGAGAGAGATTGGATTTACCTTGATAGTAGAAAGCAGTGTTTTTGTGGAATACATGACAGGGTAGTTTTCGGTCATATAAAACCCCAATTTCAATGATTTTTATATGGCTATATATATGTGTGTGTGTGTGTGTGTGTGTGTGTATGTGTGTATGTGTGTGTGTGTGTGTGTGTGTGTGTGTGTGTGTGTGTGTGTGTGTGTCACTGAGAATTACAGTGACATAAGACACATACTTATTGCTTTGAGATAATCAATGTCAAAGTTATGAGTTGATAAAAAAAATCAGGAAAATTCTTTTTCTCAATTGAAAAAAGCCCGTTTCCTACATAAAAAGCGAATGGAAAATCAAATTCAACAATCTTATATTTTCAACTCTTCCTGCCATAACTGCATAAATTTGAAGTAATTTAGGCCCCGTCGCATGAACATCCATTGGATATTCTTCTCAAAAAACTGCTCACCAGCCAAAAAATTGAAAATGCTATATATCTGAGTAAAATTAGTCTACAGATTAAGTCTTGTATGGGCCGTTTATCAGAAATAGTGTACATTTATACTAAATAGATTGTATATTGCTTAAACTACATTTTTTTTTATCTTTTTCAGCCCATGTTTGCCTCAGAGGCCACTAGGCGTAAGATCATTTATTATATGAATATTAATTATTAAGGTGGCTTCTGCCACTCTCGTTCTGATTCGCATATACTTAGGTATGAATAATTTATACTACTAAGAATAATTTAATACGTACACGTTTCGATAAATATTCTGTAACCTTATTCTTTGATTCCAATTGACCATAAATAACATTCCTCGATATGTGAAATATCAACCAACGCGAGTTCAGCAATCATAGTCGTTCCTTGAACAATTAATTTTTACTGCTACCATAATTTCTATGCCATTCATAAACGTTTCACTTCCGCGACGGACGTATAGTATAAAATTTTACGACGGGGAATTGAACGTGCATCTCGCGAAACAAAAACAACGAGAAAAATGTTTTTCGCTCACCGAGACAGATCTCTTTAAGACTCTTCCGATGTTTTTTTTCTATCTTTCTGTACGCACTCTCCCTCTCCACTTCACGGGCGCGAGCGTGAGACATCACCGCAGCTAGTCCCAAGAGTCGTCTTTCGCTCGTTCGCGACGGAACCTCATGCATATACGCGGTAGTTTAACTTGTGCGCTACGGCAAGTGAAAACGAAAGGCGGAGACGAAGGTAGAAAAGAGAGCACAATGACGAATCAACGAGATAGAGAGAGAGAGAGAGAGAGAGAGAGAGAGAAAGGAAGTAAATTGTCTCATTGAAGGCGTAATGGCGTAGGGAGTGATTCCCGTCGTTAGTCAGTGCGCACACGCATGGGGTGATTATTTTGGTTACTCTCCGATCCATTCGTAGAAGACTGTAACAAGGGAGAAACAGCCGCGTGGCGCGAGATATATACATCGAGGAGTTGATGGAGAGAGAACGACAGAGGGGGAGAGAGAGAAAGACAGAGAGAGAGAGAGAGAGAGAGAGCCAGAGAGTGAGAGAGAGAGAGAGAGAGAGAGAGAGAAATTGTAACTGTATAACGTACGCACAATGGGCGTGCGCAGGAAAATTTGTTCTACCGAATACTCTATTGAGAATCAACAGAGAAATAATGATACGTAGAAGCCAAAGCGCTATTTGTGATAATAATGCACCGTCTTAATTTAGCAGTGTCGTCGATGGTTTGTGTAGAGGAAGCGTGTGAGCATGTGTGTCACTTGGACGGCAGGATATGAAACTATTCTGCTTTGTATGTAAGATTGCGATATAATTATTGAAAATTTTTTGTCACTCGTATTGAGATTTTATAAATATACGGCTATCTATATACGCGACACTATTTTCACATATTAATGTTGTGAAATCTCAAGAAAAATTTTCTCCATTTTTTTATTTGACAGATAGCAAATGCAAAACATTTATCAAAAGTATAATTAGAGAGTAGTAAATTTATTGGCATATCAAATAATAAGCACTAAAAGATTCACATTAAAATTTAAGCCATAACAAATTTGTTAAATTCAAAGAGGATAAAGAAGCCCAAACAAAACTAAATAGAGCTTAAAACTAAATAATACACCCTTTATACTCCTATATATCGGAGGAAACCATTTTGCCACCCTTGAAAACAAACCACGAAAACAAAGTGACTAAAAACTCGTTAATTCTAGTTCTCTCTCTCTCTCTCTCTCTCTCTCTCTCTCTCTCTCTCTCTCTCTCTCTCTCTCTCTCTCTCTCTCTCCCACAACATCTTTCCAACATTCGCTCTGCCGGCCAATATCCGAATTAATCCGACTAATTCCGGGCAGCCGGAACGCATCACCACTCCAAAGATACCCATCGCAAACAATACGGACGGCCAACCGTGCTGAAAAGAAGCGTGCCGACCCCTACCGGAGAACAAGAGCAGAGTGTACGCCCGACAAAACACACGCTTACACAGCTCACACAGACACACATACACACACACACGCATACACCCACATACACATAAACACACACACATACAGATGCGCGCGCTCGAGATGATGAATACATCGGCGCATGGCCCTACTCTTGCTCCTTCTCCACCCACCATTCTTCACCCACAATACAGAGCGCATTGTGCGGCAATTTTCGGGCGATTCACTAGCGGTGGGCGCGGGCCACTTGAGCGTAAAGGAATTCTGTCCGATTTCACGGTGTTTTTGCCAGGAGCTGCTGAGACGGTGAATAGTGCCGGCGCGGCTGTGTAATTATGTATAGGCGAGAGAGAGAGAGAGAGAGAGAGAGAGAGAGAGAGAGAGAGAGACTCCGATCCGCGATTGATTACCTCGCAGAGATTTCCCGGGGCGAAGAGAGGGAGAGAGAGAGAGAGAGAGAGAGAGAGAGAGAGAGAGAGAGAGAGAGAGAGAGAGAGAGAGAGAGAGAGAGAGAGAGAGAGAGAGAGAGAGAGAGAAGGGACGTGCGGCCAATATTCGATATTAAAAGGTAAGAATATGAAATAATTTAGCAGGGTGCGCTTAACAGACTGTACACAAGAGTGGATATTTCTGTGGTAAAATGTTTGATAGTTGAAAATTGATCTATGTAAAATTGATAATTATTGATGTATGTGTACTGTAAAAATGTCGATTTATGTTTTTTTAATTGACTGAACTTACAGTTATTTATACAACTATTCAGTACGCTATGATATTCCCTCTTCCGAAATACGTGAGTGAAGAATCTTAAAAAAGATTAATATAAATTCAGTCTTAATTAAAATACTCTTACAAATAAAATGCCAATGTCCAAAGCACCTACGGTGCATATAATTCAAATTTTTCGGACAATGCTTATAACTACATCAAAGCACAGTCAATTGAAAAAGAAAATTAAACTCCATCGACTGCATAATTTATCTCATTCCCCGTCGCCCATGTACGTTTTATCACGAGTGTCCTTCTTATTTGTTATAAAGTATCGATCCCGCATCCCCGTCGCAAACACAACATTCGCCTCTAGGTAGTCGCGAAAAAACATACGGCATCGTAATTCAGCGACTTCAAAGTTACCAAGCCCCGGCCAAAAACGCTCTCAACCCGTCCTTCACCTTCTGAACTCTCTTTCACTCTCTCCCTCTCTCTCTTTCTCATACATAAAACACAGACTCGAAGTATACCTGGCTACCACTCGCTCTTATTTCATCTGGCCGCACGTATAGCACGCACCCGAGGTACGCGATCCATATTTGCTTTTTTGTCCACGGCGGGCGCACCTTCGATTTTCCTCCCATTCGGCCTGCTGCAATATTAAAGGCCCGTCTGCGGTCCGCGGCTTACGAGGCGCCGCGTTCGATTCCCATTCGTCCAGGGCCGCCGGCGGCGGCATGTTTTTTGTATGAGAATTACGGGTTAGTTTTCGGGAAGGGAGCAGCCGCGAGTCGTCTAGTTCTATATGGACTGCCCCCGGAAGTTTATCGCGCGCGCGTGAGGCAAAAATTTCACTTCGACAGGCACGAGAGTATTTTGAGAGAGAGAAGAGTAACTGCTTCCGAGATGCCATGAAAATTGACGGATCAGAGTGGGGGGAGTGCGTTACGCAGAAGTTCGCGCCTAGATGTTTGGCAGAGAAGAAAGCAAAGTTCAAAGCTCGCACCACGCTCATTTTTGTGGTGAGCGTACAGTGTCTGTAGCTTTGAGCTTAGTGTTTCTCGTCGACATATAGACACGCAAGAGCCCCGTCAGAAGTTCGCGAACTAGCACGCCTCGAGATTTAACAATATTTTAAGAATATATAATTTCAAGGGCACGGACGGACAGTGTTGTGCACTGAGTGCCTTTCCCGCATACATATTCTTTTCCGAAAAGTTATTCTTATTGTAAATTCTATGATAAATTTTTTTATCAAACATTTTCGCTCTTTCTCTCTCTACTCTTTTTTCTCGGAATGTCCCGCCCACCCTTTTGCCCTCCACAACACGCCTGCTATCACACATTCAAGATGGCTTCATCAAAGAACCATGCACGGAGAGAAATTTTAGAGTAAAAATTACCAAGGTGCCTTGGTAGCGCATGGACAGACTGTCAAAAGCCGTGTTATTCCCAGGTTTCTAATACAATTTATAAGTTTCCCAAGAAAAACTACCATAACCACTTAAAAAAAATACCAAATTATCTGAATAAAAACTACCAGAAACACTGGTAAAAATTGAGATCTAGTCATTTTTACAAGGTAACCTAAGAATTTTTACTAAGAAAACTGATAAATTTTACCAAATAACCTGGTATTTGTGTACTCGCGCATGCGCACTGCGCATTATTGTGTTTCAGAAGATTGATACTAGAGGCGTGCGCGACGTTAAAATGAAAACAATACACACATTTTCAGTAAGTAATAACGGCGATTCAAATGACTGTTGGTAACAGCTTCTGTGGCGCAGTCGGTAGAACGTCGGACTCTCAACCCAAAGATCGTCGGATCGAATCCCGCTTCCGTAAAAATTTTTTTTCAGTTTAATGTTTTTTCATCATTGTTTCTGTTTCTATTTCTATATTAAAATACTATATATCCATCAATATGGATAAAAAAAGTTAATTTTTTTAATTTAAATTAACTAAAAAAAAATTTTACCAAGGCACTTTGGTAAAAAGTTTAAAATTGTCAGTCTGTCCATCCATTACCATAGAAACTGGTAATTTTGTCTCGAATATTTGTAATTTTCACTACAAAATTTCTCTCCGTGTGGGACATCGGTCACGTTTTCGTCTGAATCAAAGTTTTTGTTTTGCGCAGCGGAGACTGTGTTAACGAAAAATGTAGCAGAAAGTTCGACGGGAGCAACAAACGTTCTCAAACACCAAATTTTACGCTCGCCCTTGAATAATACATATCATTAAAAATACTTCAAGATCGCAAGGCAGCTCAAGCACGTAATTTAAAGAATTCCGGCGCAGTGTATTTTCTGGGAATATTTCAACAGAGATAGAGAGCAAGAGAGAGAGAGAGAGAGAGAGAGAGAGAGAGAGAGAGAGAGAGAGAGAGAGAGAGAGAGAGAGAGAGATGGTTGAATGTTTATAAAAAATATTTGCTTGATAAATGCGCGTAGCCACATCAAAGATAAAAGTGTCTGCGCTCGTCGATATGCAAGGAGATTTTTTCCGCTTGTCTTTATATTTAGAACATAAAAGTCTCAGCGAGGTTGTTTGAAGGTGAACAGAATTGGATTAAACACGCTTACAAGTTGGAACTGTCTCAAAGTGAATGGCGCAATGACCTTAATCGGCACCAAATGTAGATATCATTCCTAATTATGTAGTGAAGCCGCGTATACATTTCCCTTCACCAGCTTGGACAAGTTGCCGCACACCCCGTGACGCAACGAAAGCTCACCTATATTAGTTGCTCCAACGAAAACCTACAAACCTTCCTCTATATCAAATATAAGTACTCATATCTGCCAAAAACCTGTTTTTAACGCTGCTGCGCTCACTGGAAACAACTAATTATCGTATTCAAAGCACAGATTGACGCTGCGCTGCAGTGGCAGAATAAAGCTAATTCCGAGAGTGAACCGCCCGCGTGCTCGGACAATGCCGATATACCCCGCTGTCCCCAAGAATTCTCCTCTTTTCACCTGCAGTAGCTTCCAACTATCTGGAAAAGCTCGCTCTCGCTCGGCATATCAGTGCGATTATTAGGCTCCCACGATTGCTTTTCCTCGAATGCGCCACAGAGCGCGGCGTCGCGTGCGCCGCTGGCTCAAAGGCAAAGACAGGAAGTTGCGTCAGAAAGCGAGAGAGAGAGAGAGAGAGAGAGAGAGAGAGAGAGAGAGAGAGAGAGAGAGAGAGAGAGAGCAGTGGAGCGGCTCTAGGCCACCGATTCAACCAGAAAAAAGAGAGCAAGCGACAGAGAGAGAGAGAGAGAGAGAGAGAGAGAGAGAGAGAGAGAGAGAGAGAGAGAGAGAGAGTGAGAGAGGGGGCAGGAAGTCGGAAGGAACAAAACGAACGAGCGTTTCGGGCGAACGAGAAAGAGAGGGAGAAAGAGAGAGAGAGAGAGAGAGAGGGAGGGAGACAAGTTTCCTTTTCCATAGTGTCGTCCCCAGGAAATTAGATCGTCGGCAATAAATTAAATGCTAAAGTTCTTAGTGCCCGCGCCAGCTCGCTCTCTCTCTCTCTCTCTCTCTCACTGCCTCTTTCTCTCCGTTACGACGCGGCTATAGCTCTCCCTCCTCTCCGCGGTTTCCGTATCTCCCGAGTGTTTCTACGGTTCCGCTGCTGGCTGCTGCTGCAGCGAGAACGAAACCGGGACCAAAGTTCGCGAGTCTATGAGTAACGGCGAAATAATTAGGTTAAATATTCATTGCGGCGACAGCTACCATCTACTATACCCCACGCCGATGCGGGCGAATGAATTTCTTTTTAAAAACCAATTTGCTGAATTTTCTTTTTTCCTTTTGCACACGCTCGCATTATACGAAATATATATATATATATATATATATATATATATATATATATATATATATATATATATATATATATATATATATATATATATATATATATATATATATATATATATTTGTTTTTCTGGCGCGAGAAATTTTCGGAACCCGTTTGAAGATTTAAGCCAAGCGAAAGCGCCACATACGCATGCATACGAATGTGTAAACAAATGGCGTTAGTTTTTATCGTTAGTTGTGTATGCGAAAGCAGGAGAGAGAGAGAGAGAGAGAGAGAGAGAGAGAGAGAGAGAGAGGCGGATTTTACACCTTGCAAAAAAAAGTTGATTTATTAACTTGCGCTCGACAAGAAATATGGACGTATAAATTTGTAAGGGGCAATCTAGTTCGTTCAAAATGGTATGATAAATTTATTTTGGATTGCAGTTCATTTCACGAGGCAAAGATGTTTCCTAGCACTTTGTCAACGTTGAGTCTATTCAAGCTGCTATCTACGATATCAATACTTTATAAATATTACTTATTTTGAAAGTTTAATAAACAGTTTAAGAGTACTGTTCCCGATTGTAAATATCTATAAAATGTTTGTAATCGTTTCTGTGATTGGCGTGAGAGCAGGTGTATTTAATGATTAAGTATGTATACGACGGGCGCACCGGCGCAGCGGTAGACACTGAGTGTCGTTGCGTTTTTGTCCGTGTCACGCCGGTCATTGTGATCGCGCGTGGACACAGTTCCTCCTCTGCCGATAAATCTATTACCGGAAACAGAGGAAGAGTGCGTGGCGAGGCCGCCTCGCGGGCGCAGGCCTACAGGGGCGTCCGAAGTACGCGAGCTTGCAAGCTCTTCGTTGCTGGGTAACGCGACTGTTGATAAAAAACAAGCATCTCACGCCAGTCAGGGAGACGAGAGCCTTCTCTGTTTTTTTTCTTTTTTTCTCCTTTGAACAGCAAAAAGGATAACATCGTGTCTTTGCTCTCCCATTAAATAAAGCTATTATTAATTTAAGAACTATTTATTTGAATATTTATTCTCCTTCTCGCGCATAACGAAACAGGTACCAATAATTAGTTTCAAAACAAATCATGGATTACTGCAGCATGTTGATTATCGGTAACATATATTATACAATATAATTTTATTTCGCACTTCAGCAAGGCTATTGGGATCGAATTTAATAAACGTCATGTAAATTACCTCAGACTTCAGATGTTGGTTATAGGAAAAAAGGTGTCTGCTATCAATATTCCCTCAAAAATGTGATTGACGACCCTGGTAGAAAATTAATCATAAGTTGGCCAGAATATGGCTAAGCCATATGCTGGTTAAGCATATTCTGGCCAACTTATGGTTAATTTTCTACCAGGGGAGCTGTAATCTAAATTAATGTAATTCATACTAGAATTTCAGTCATATAAATTAAACAAGAACATCGGTGACTTTTCTAATTTCCTGTATCGGAGAACTTTTTTACAATCAGCCTAAGGAATTTTTATAAAATTTTTCTGTAAAGCACTATATTACCTATATTAAATTACTCTTAATCATTCATTAAGCTACTTTCTGTGAATCGTCTTCTACACAGTTTCACAATGTAATTGCTAATTAGTTAAGTTACAGGCAAGCAAGTATAATGACACCATAAATTACACCGTAGCATTCATCATAAACTTCTCGAACCCTACGACAAACCTGAGAAACATCCATTACACACCGGGTAAAAAACAAATCACAGTAACACACCCGAGCAGGCCATTACAGCGACTTACTGCATACTGTACGCGGAACTTGGGGAAAAATTATCTTTACTTCGCGCGAAGAAGAGCTGCGTGATCATTACTTTCTCAAGAATACTTTGCGAGGATTCCGAATACACCGGATGCGCGCGGCAGCGGCAGCTGCGGGCCTGATAAAATTCAAAAGCATAAAGAACGACAGACGCGCGGCGCACGCCGAGACCGAGGAAAAATAATGCCGACCAAGAAGTTTGCAAGCGGCTTCTCGTTTTATCCGAAACTTGCGCGACGTTTTTGGCAACGTCCTCGAAAATAAACATTTGCCAAGTTTCTCTCTACCGTGTACACGTGTGCCACGTGCGCTCGCGCTTTCCCTGATAAGCGAGAGACGGCTCAGCTCGTCTTCGCGGAAATATATGTGTATACGTGCGCGGAGCAACAACTCCACGTTTCGTGTATATATATATACACACACATACACACCCACACACACACACCCATACACGCACACACACACACATGTACGCAGACTACACGTGTATATATACGCATACATACGTACACCGCAGCGCGCCGCCTTGTTTTTCGCCATTCCATTTTCTTCTCTTTCGTTCAATCTTTCTCCTATTACAGGCTTTGTTGCTCTCTTTCTCCCTTCCTTTTTTCCCGTGTACGAGTCGGGCCGCGCACGAGGGAGGTACAAATCTAGCACATAATGGCTGTGGAGCAGCGCGAAAAGTTAATTTGTAGATTGAATTAATTGTCGTTTAAAGGCTGCCCTCTATTTACCAGTCCTCCTTTCCACACACGGACGGAAAAAAAAACGCAGATTGGAGTACACATCTATGTGTGTGTATACACTTTGGCCCCCAGTACGCCGTCGCCGCTCTTTGATTGTACGATATTTTCGCGCTAAGGGCGAATAGATTGCGCGCTTGTTAGAAGTACTTAAGGTAACATCTTTCAAGTGTGCCCACGATGCGTTAATTAAAAAATTGCTCCCCCCCCCCCCTCCTTCCACGTTTCCACACTGTCGATGCCGTGAGAACGGATCTGCTTTGGGAAGCCTTTGCTTAGATCTTTGTTGCAGAAGATGTGTGAGTTATACAGAGTGAATAAATTTGAATGCAGTAATTCTTTTACTGTTTTTATTAATATTTTTAGTGTGTGTGCGCGCGCACAAAAAGTCTGGGCAAAGTCTAGCAGGTCGGACGATCCCAGAATTTTTGCCAGACTTTTTATATTTTCTATTAGAAGTCTTGGAAAAAATCTCCAGACTTTATCCAAGACTTTTCAGCAGACTTAGTAAAAAGTATGGGAAAAAATGCCCAGACTTCATCCAACACTTTTTGCCAGGCTTAGCATACAGCGCAAAAAGTCTTGGAAAAGTGCCCAGACTTTATCCCAGACTTTTCGCCAGACTTTATGGTCCGCGTATGGAGGTTATACACGCCCCCCAGTACCTCCCGCATGAAACCGATGCTCATAGTCTTCTGCTGCAATCCCATGGTCATTGCTATCATGATCGTCGTTGTCGCTGTCATCTGCAGATCTATTAATTTTTGGAGACACAAAGAGTCGGGTTTTGTGAAACTCCAACCTGTAAATAGAAGTCCTCACAAAGCATCTCTTCTACAGTGCAAGTAAATATTTTCTAGAAAATTGGAACTTATCTGATTATTATGTAGGTGTTGTCCATTACAGTTCCTCGTGGAAAATCTTCGCACCTTCTCTAGACACACATAGAGAAGAACTTAATTGAAAAAATATGTAGCGAGCTGAAAATATTTTAAGGTCCATAAATAACTTGAAACTAGTTGCAGAATACTCTATTTCACATTGTTCACACGATTGTCGTTCAATTCATGTTGTTTGGACTTCAAAATATATTTATCTTGCTATACACGTTTAGATTACAAAATTTGTCCGGAATCCCGAGTAATGGCAACTATTTTTTACGAGGAACTGTAGTGGACAGTACCGAGATAACATCAGATAAGTTAAAATTCTGTATAAAATATTTACTTGCGCTGTAGTAGAAATGCTTTGTGAGAAATTCGATTTGTAGGTTAGAGTTTTACAAAGTCCGACTCTTTGTGTCTCCAAAAATGATTAGATCTGCAGATGACAGCGACAACGACGATGATGACAGCAGTGACCATGGGATTGCAGCAGAAGACTATGAGCATCGGTTTCATGCGGGAGATGCCGGGCGTGTATAACCTTCATACGCGGACCATAAAGTCTGGCGAAAAGTCTTGGATAAAGTCTGGGCACTTTTCCAAGACTTTTTACGCTGTATGCTAAGCCTGGTAAAAAGTGTTGGATGAAGTCTGGGCATTTTTTCCCAATACTTTTTACTAAGTCTGCTGAAAAGTCTTGGATAAAGTCTGGGGATTTTTTCCAAGACTTTTAATAGAAAATATAAAAAGTCTGGCAAAAAGTCTGGAATCGTCCGACTTGCGAGACTTTGGCCAAACTTATCAAGCCAGACTTCTGCAAGACTTCGCCCAGACTTTTTTTTACACGGGTAATTAGTGTAATAATATAATGTTGGATATTATTTCCATATAGAGCTTAAATTGTAATATTGAACCTATAAAACTATTCATTGTCTTTAGATATAATCACTTTACTTGTAATTAACTAATTAGAAACTAAATCTCTTTAAAAACTAACATTTTAAATCGTAAACATTCAGCAATTATTAGTCTTTCACTTTCTTAATTCTATGAAAGTGTCTTTCAAAAAACATAGTAAAATCTAATTGGAACCCTAGTAGAAATTGGAAAAAAAACTAATCAGTTCTTGACTTGTTTCTGGCTAAGAACTGACTATTTTTTTAATGGATTGATGTCACGGATTATTCCGACAAATAATAAGTAGTATTATAACCAACCATTAGTCAAACCGTTGACCAAATTTATTTCTACCAGGGCGACTTCGAGCGATATGTATTAGATTAATAAAGCTCGAGATTAAGTAAATTGTGTTTAGCTGAGTATACGAGTGAAGTTGAAAGTGATGTTTCGAGAAATTCAAAAATCTTCCGGTTGTAATTAAACAGCCATAAAAACTATAATGAACTTCCGTCAAATATGTTCTTTAGTGATGAAAAGAGCAGTTATATAGCAGTAAGATAGTAAAGTTGTTTCCTAGATTTTTTAAGTCTTTTAACGAAACTAAAATTCTACCCTCAGGCTTCTTCTATACTTGCCTTCGGAGCGCTCCCGCGCTCCTTGATCTATCACTCCTGAAAACTGCCCTTTTACTTTGAGCTCAGATCCTGATTATATACCTATATGTTTTGTTAAAAAGACGTAAGAATTTACGCCTTTAAGATTACTATTCAATCAATCGCTATCTGTTGATATTTTTCCAGATGTTTGGAAAAAAAATCTTTCGGCAGCCCGAAATCGTAAAAATGAAATTTGTTTCTTTATTTAGCTATAAAAAAATAACTTTACTATTTTTAAAAAGTTTTTACAGTGACAAAATTAACGTCACCATCGACCAATCACGGGCTCCTTTTAAACGGACTATGAAAAAATCCGTAGAAATTCTACAGGACTCCTATAGGATACTCTATAGGCAGTCCTATATGAAATTCTATAGGAAAATCTATAGGAAATCCTACATGTATTTCGCGCCTTTCCTGTAGAAAATCCTGTAGGAAATCCTGTAGAGAATACTGTCGGTAATTCTGTAGGAAATACTGTAGATAATTATATGGAAAATCCTGAAGAAAACCCTGCAGGAATTCTTTAGTACTTTCTTGAAAATATCTTATAGAGGTTAAGTCTTATATAGCGCTGTGCCATCGCATGGCAGAATTAGTGGCAAACAGCCCTAGATAAAGGGATTGCACCCGGGAACTGCCGGGCACGACTATCGTGCCTCATTCATTAAGCCCAATGAGCTCAAATAACAAAATCAAGGTAAGTCTTGTCATATCGACTCTTCATAAAGAGTCGTTCGAACGGTTGAATCTCAAGGCCTTACATACCCTCCCCAATGTGTTTAGGAGAGTTCCGACTGCTGCGCTACATAGCGGTATAGCACCGCATACAAGTGAACGACGCTCTGGACGAGCAAGCCTCCGTCGCATGTCGCGGTACAGCGCAGCATTTGGGACGCTCCTAAACACATTGGAACCGCGAGGGCATGTAAGGCCGTGATATTCAACCGTTTGAACGGTTACGATGTTTCAGATACAACAGGTCCAAGCCAAGGATAAATGCTGACCCACCAGAAATACCTTCCCTTTATTAATTTTTCCTTTTCAGGATCATAAGAAGACGCAGCCATGCATCTCTTATACCAAACTCTCTCTCTCTCTCTCTCTCTCTCTCTCTCGCTCTCTCTCTTAACACAAATGGAGACGCAGCAATGACATGCTGGCGGCTGACCTTTAGTGCGCCTTAAAACAGCAACGTATGCCAGACTGGACCGGCTGGCAGATGCGGAGACTTCCTCTAGGTCATACCACCTTTACCTATGTAACTTTCTCTCTATTAAAGTCAAACTACGCCTCTCAATAACTAACATAAGATAAATGGATTTTTACTCCGCGAGGTTTTACCCCATTCTACACTCCACATAGCAGTTTAGCCACACAACTGTTCTTATTCTATAGCTTATGATAATGTGGAAATCCCCTTACAGGGCAACGCACAACTTCCTCTATTCTGATTTTCTTTTCAAGGAGAGGTAATTGGAATCGCCCAGGCGCTTCCTACCTGGATTTACTTCTACGTAAGTGGCTCCTGGACGGTGACCTGGACAGGCTGTGCCTCACTGGTAGGGGGCACTCCATAGGGAGGGAGCCCCCACCATCCCTTCTTTTTTGCTTTCCTTATTCGGACGACTCTTTACGGAGAGTCAATGTGACAAGGCTTACTATGATTTTGATATCTGAGCTCACTGGGCTTTATCGGTAAGGCGTGATAGTCGTGCACGGTAGTCCTCGGGTACAATTCCTTTAGGGTTTTGAACATAAATGATCGCTACGAGCCAGACACTTTCTTTATCCAAACACTTTATTTGTCAACTGGCTCGTGCCGATCATTTATGTTCAAAACCCTATCAACTCTAACGAGCATCCTATCAAATCGATTTACAATTCCTTTTCCTAGGGCTATTTATCACTGATTCTGCCGTGCGATAGCACAGCGCTAAATAAGATGCTGAGCCTCTATAAGATTTTTCAGGAAAGTACTGAAGAACTCCCTGCAGGATTTTCTGCAGGATTTTCCATATAATTATCTACAGTATTTCCTACAGAATTACCTACAGTATTTTCCCTACAGGATTTTGTACATGATTTCCTACAGGAAAAGTGCGAAATATATGTAGGATTCCCTATAGATTTTCCTATAGAATTTCATACAGGACTGCCTATACAGTGTCCTATAGGATTCCTGTAGGATTTCTACGGGATTCCTATAGGATTCCTGTAGGATTTCTACGGGATTCCTATAGGATTCCTGTGGGATTTCTAAGGGATGCCTATAGGATTCCTGTAGGATTTCCTATAGGATTTTCTATAGGAGTTGTTCATAAGGCTTGACCAATGGTAAAGGTTTTATTTCGGCCTCACATAATCATCATCACTTTTTTAAGAGAGGATATATGAAATTCAATAAGGTGTGTTCTTCAATTTCATTTTCGATTTTTCTTGAGGTAAAACTTTAAAAATAGAAGAGATCGGGAGCGCGTTGGATACAGAGGTAAGTTGACGCAGTATTGATAACTTTGCCTATTGAGAAAGAAAAATACCATAGTATATACCGTGGTATACACGTTAGTATTGTTTTATACAGGAGTTCTATACAAAAAAATGGTATCATGAATAACTAAATAAGAAAAAATGGTGGCATCAATAACTAAACGAGAAAAAACGGTGTCATTAATAACTAAACGAGAAAAAGTGGTATCACTGCCGTTAAATACATACTCTCGGTGAGTTCACTAAAGCTAATTCAAAAGGTAAAATATATACACTGTTTTTGTTTGTTAAGGGAGTACCCTCGGTACGTAGCTAGAATACGTAGGGAGAATGCTTCGACATGTCATTGACTCATACAGTAACAGTCGTAAGTTTGGCAATGTAGTACCATAGTATATGCCTCACGTGATTCTAAACTAATTAATAGTTGAAGAGCACGTGTGTTATTCGAAAAAGAGGCTCTAAATGATAATTTTGAAAGCAGATATGAATCTGGGATAAAATTCTGCATATCTCAGAATTTTCTCAGAATTTTCTCAGAATTTTGTCATTTTGCAATCCTCTCTAAAAGAATGATGGCGGAAATGTGAAGCCGAAATAAAAGCTTTGCGATTGGTAAAGTCCGTTTAAAAGGAGCCCGTGATTGGTCGACGCCGTCGACTCGATGGTGACGTTAGCTTTTCGCTTAAGGTATTAGCTGATTGGTCCAAATAAAATCCACAAAGTTTGGAATTATGAAATATTTAAACTAAAAATACAAGTCATAAATACTTAAAATGTGGTTTTGAATAACAAAATAGTAATCTATTAAAATTTGATCTGTAGTTACAATGAAGGACTATGAATAATGTTCTGATTACAGTTAAATTTCTAACCTCACAAATGTTTGTATTGTAGGAATAAACTAAAATAAATACAACCCAAGATTCAATAAAAAATATTGGGTAAATTTGCGGATGTTAAAAAGTAAAATAAATTTTAAATTCGTAATGTTTCAATATTAATTGTATAGGTATAACCAACGTAAATAAAGAGCGCGCGTAGCGCACCTTAGCTTGCTAGTGTTTTTATATATTATAAAAGGTGCATTTATTCATAAGATCCTATGTTATTTTCAATCAGTGATTTATTACTTCTGAAGCTCTGAATTTTCACAAAATTTGAACCAAAGCTTTAATGCACTTTAATGCAGCTGTCACCCAAATATTAAACAATTTTCATTTTAAATGCTATTACCGAGGGTACTCCCTTAATAACCTCTGTTTCTCATACGTAAACAATAAAATGTATACTGACAACGGCCATATTTTCTAGTCCGCGAAGTGACCGCTAGTCTCATATTGCAATTTTAAACACCCAATAAGCAACATTTGGCAATACTTACCGACGATACCAGCGCTGTGCAATAGGGCCGTGCATAAGTGCTTAGCCTATCAGAGTAAAAACATGATTGGTCGCGAGCCTGGTACAAATTTCTTGATCGAAAATGGCCAAGAACTTAATAAATGGCTAGTGGAAATAGTTAGTTTCTGGATAGTGATGAAACGATTTTTTGGTCATATCCTCTATTTAATAGAGATAACATAACATTAGAATGTTTTTACTAAATGTTCTCTGTAATTTGATCATGTATTTGAAAACAAATATTAAAAAAAGATAGCTAACGAGAATGTAAACACGAATTATTGGTATTTAATTCGTTTATAGTACTGTTTTTAGGGGATACAAACGAAAACAATGATTTTTTTGTTTGATTATGTCTCTCTCCTTCCCTCCATAATAGCAAGCCTCTTACTAGGAATTTTCTAACTAAAAAAAGAACAGAATCTATACACAACATGATTATTGATAAATTAAAATAGTTTAATCATCGCGTAAAGAATATTTTACGTCGTATCTCGTAAAACCCTACCTGCTTGCATAGCATTTGCGCGCCGGCGACGAGAGACACCGTATATAGCGCGAGCTGTCTTAAAAATATTTCATGGAGTACCCTGGCTCATTATTACGGCGCCGTCCGTAAAACCCTCCTCTTATATACGTACACTCACACATACACACACACACACACACACACACACACACACACATACACACACACACACACACACACACACACACCCACGCTTCAACCCCAATGGACGGCCCGCCCGACGCGAATAAAAGATTTACTCGCGTAGACTAGGAAAAACGCGTAGTCGACCCGAATTCGGTGTACGTTCGACATCTACGTATATACATGTACCTACGTACGTATACATACACATCACACACCGAGGACACGTATCGTCTACATAAGCTTAAAATAAAAACCGTCATTGTTCGGGCGAAAAAATTCCCTTTCGAGGTATAAAAACAACAAAACCCACACTCATACACGCGTTTGGAATACAGGGTATACGCGCGACAAAAAAGAAGAAATTCGCGTGTGCCGCGAGGATCGCGCACTCGCTCGAAAAAGAATGGCAGGCTGTATATATATCGGGCGCTGCTCTCTCTCTCCCTCTCTCGCTCTTTCAGCTTGTCGAATCTCCGGGCTGACAATCCGCGTTTGTCGCTGGTCCCCCAAGAGTTGTTGCCTCCTATCTGCCCGGCCCGACGACCTGTGTGACGGCGGGGAGAAAGAGTTGGCGGCATACGGTCGATCGAAACAACGCGAAAACCGCAGCGCCGCTGCTGCAGCAGCAGCCGTCGGTGGGTGGATAACTCAATGGGTTATTTGAGAAGGAACAGGAGCGATGGGGATATGTGTGTCTGTGTGCTCGTACGCGCTCGCGCGCTCTAGAGTTGTCGATCCATCGGATATCAACTCGCCGGGAGAAATCGAGTGGCGCCTGTCTCTGTCGATCTAGCGCGATGTCTCTCTCTTTCCCTTTCGTTCGCTCTTCCTCTATACATCCAGCTATGTGTATGTGCGTGTGTACGCTGTCGTGGCGGTGATTTTTGTTGTCTGTTTCGTTCGGCTCTCTAACGGGTACTTTTTCGAAAAATCTCGCTGGATTTTCTTTTGAAAGAATCAGAAAGGGTGGAATCACATTGCGCCGTGATGGCGCATTGGACTGCAATAGAGACTTGCAATTTTCGGAAATTTTGCACTCAAATTGATTTGTTGTTGGGTTAGTAATATAAACAAAATAGACGGGATTACATTTAATAGTTATAGTATAGCGTCAGTTGGTACAGATTATGATGCATCGAACAGTAATTCTACTCACTTTCTAACTTATTTGCCATTTTGCATAGACGTTTCCACCAGTGATGATGTTTTGTAATCAATGAATTTTTCTGAAGGCTGAAATTGTAGAGATATTTTCACAATTCACGATTCTATTACTAGAAACTAGATACATCGTAGTTAAAATTATATTATATATCTTATTTTGGACAGTAAGATAAATCGTTGCATTCTATAACATAATCTTTGTAATTTAATATTTCAGAATTCAGCATAATCCGCAAAGCAGTATACAGTGGAACTAAATACATTCGCTAGATGGCTTGAAGTTGAAGGTGAATCGTCGAAACATTGCTCCCCTCCTACCCATTATAATATCACATCATTATATTACGACGAATCCTATTGCCCAAATGTGTACAAACCAGCTGTAACTTCCTTCTCCACCACGCTTCGAATTTTGTCTGTTCCATTATGGATTTTCGCATTTCCGCTCTACAGCTAAAGTCTCGAAACTGCGACAATAAAGTGAGAAGAAAGCACTCGCACATGAGTCTACTGTCACACGCACCCAGCAACTTTGCAGTATGCTCACACACGTACACACGACTTCGCGAGCGCTTATTTAAGAGTCATCGTCTATTACTTATCTTGGCTGGGCGACAAGAGTTTCGGCGCGCGCGAGCTCCGCCTATGTAGCCGTGACTCATAAATACGCGCCGGAGCGCTTGTGCACATTATAAGCAACACTGTATGCGCGCAGCCTCGCCCGCAGTTCATGAACTCGTGTTTGTGTGTGTGTGTGTGTGTGTGTGGGTGCGTATGTGTGTATGTGTGTGTGTGTGTATATATATATTTACACATGCAAGCAGATTCCGTCTCGCGTATATAAATATAAAGGAAAGTCTTTTCTGCGGACTGCAGTGCGGCTCGGATTTGTATATCAATGACGAAGTATAGAGCAATTTGTTTTTATTAACGCGTTGTCTTCCTTTCCATTGATTCAATGTAGTTTTTGTATGATTTTGATTCAATCCGTATTAATACTTAAAAAAGCGTTCGACGCGAATGTCCTGTAAAATTGCAAACACTTTTTTACTTCCTCGCAGATTGATACAACGTGCATTCGAGTCAGTTGTTATTCGCCTACCGATTTCTCTAAGTGATTCTCGCACCTTTATTCCATCCTTCCCTTTCCATCTCTTTCGTCTTTGCCCTATCCGCAAATGAGGAACGGAAAGGTGGTCGTTCGGTAAATGACACGGTACAAGCTCGGGGTCCGTATTACGCTCATACCTTATACTTGCATGCACATACACGTGCGTATATATAATGCGCGTCCCGGTGGCGCATAAACGACACTTTTTCTCGCGCTCGTATGGTAGGCGCACAAAGAAATTGACTTTTAAGAAGCCAATTAGCATCTTGGATTAAAAAATGCGGTGACAGGTATGTTTTATGATGATTGAGTGAACGAAATAAGGGTACGCTGCGGCAGCAAAGAATAGGTTATGTTTGCGCAAAGTGAAGGTTACGACTAACGTGCTGATTTTCCTGCTTGTCTCTTGATTTGATTTTTTTTTACTATTGTTTTTGTAATAAGATGCATTAGAATGAATTGACAAATAGTCAACTAGATAATTAAAGGTAAAGTTACGTTCAATTTGCAGTTTCCTGTAAAGAATTTGAAATTTCACGAAAAAAATAGTTTCCTATTTCACCTAGTCGACTGCAATCTAAAACAAGCTTTGTAATTTTTTTTTTTATATTATTTGTACGAAGTTTTTGCAACAGTACAATCTTTCCAAATAACTCAATCTGGGAAACTTGACCTTCCAATTAGACTTGTTTCCAGTATACATGAGTGAGCTACCCAGTGATACATGGCACCCATAGCATTTTTGGCCATAGCTTTTGATGTCATGGGCTTAAATTAAAACAACAAAAAGGTGGATTGAGAAAAGTCATTTTTCAATTCTCATTGTAGAAGGTTCTTTAAAGTATGTATTACTCAGAAATATTTTTTTCATAAATTAACAACAAAATTTTAACCATAGATTTATAGAATCTAATGTATAGATTTATAGTCCCTAGCAGCGGGACATCATCTGCTGCTTCGGACGGGGTATGCGCACTCGCCGCGCCTCTCTCTCTCTCTCTCTCTCTCTCTCTCTCTCTCTCTCTCTCTCTCTCTCTTTCCCTCCTTCTCGCACACTCGTCCTATTTCTCTCGCACATTGGCTAGTCGCAGATGCTAGAGAAGTTTTGACACGCATGTGAAAGTTTGTCGAATTGTATTTTTCACCATGAGAACCGAAAAATCATGTTAAAGTCGTGATTCTGAGGTTAGAATAATGAATAAAATTTGTTTAAAAATCCGTAATCTACTATTATATAGGATTTAAGGAGTTGGTAAAATGCCAATTTATAAATTCTACACGGAGAGAAATTTTAGAGTAAAAATTACCAAGGTGCCTTGGTAGCGCATGGATAGACTGTCAAAAGCCGTGATATTCCCAGGTTTCTAATACAATTTGTAAGTTTCCCAGGAAAAACTACCATAACCACTTAAAAAAAATACCAAATTATCGGAATAAAAATTACCAGACACACTGGTAAAAATTGAGATCTAGTCATTTTTACAAGGTAACCTAAGAATTTTTACTAAGAAAACTGATAAATTTGACCAAATAACCTGGTATTTGTGTATTCGCGCATGCGCACTGCGCATTATTGTGTTTCAGAAGATTGACACTAGAGGCGTGCGCGACGTTAAAATGAAAACAATACACATATTTTCAGTAAGTAATAACGGCGATTCAAATGACTGTTGGTAACAGCTTCCGTGGCGCAGTCGGTAGAACGTCGGACTCTCAACCCAAAGATCGTCGGATCGAATCCCGCTTCCGTAAAAATTTTTTTTCAGTTTAATGTTTTTTCATCCTTGTTTCTGTTTCTATTTCTATATTAAAATACTATATATATCCATCAATATGGATAAAAAAAGTTAATTTTTTTAATTTAAATTAACTAAAAAAAAATTTTACCAAGGCACTTTGGTAAAAAGTTTGAAATTGTCAGTCTGTCCATCCATTACCATAGAAACTGGTAATTTTGTCTCGAATATTTGTAATTTTCACTACAAAATTTCTCTCCGTGTAATGATCATTTATATGATATAAATTTATACATACCCTGGTAGAACTGTTAAGCATAATATGGCCATAATATGCCGTATTTTATGACGGATGACCATTTTATGCCGCATATTATGCTCATAAATCCTGTCACCTGGCGACATAATTATGACCATAATTATGCTGAAGGAGCAGGGGAGATATAGGGCTGCCCGTAAATGAAAATGTCCGAACGTTAGAAAGAGAGAGAAGATCGCGGGACGTATAGCTATCTCTCTCGTCACGCAAGCTGACGCTCACTTTCTGCGCGTACTGCGCACGCGCTAGCATAAAAGAGAGCTACGTCCCGCGATCTTCTCTCTCTATCTCTGCGACGGCCGGAGGCCTGTAATATAACGAACTACCAGAGCGGAGACTGTGTGTGTGTATATATATAAGTGTGGGAGAACACTGGGAGAAAAACACAGCCCAGAAGGTTCGAAATTAAGGTTAGAATTGCCGAAGCGCTCGGTATCAACAGCCTGAGCGACGAGCGCGACGGAGGTCACGTGACCTTTGTATACGTATACGTTTGTCGATCGTTCAGCATCTCGTTCACCATAATTATGGTCATAATTATGACGAATTCCCCCGTATTAATTATGATTAATTATCTATTCAGAATTATGACCATCGGCCATTTCTTATGCTGAATATTCTTGTAGGGATAATACAAATTTATTAATAGAAAATATTAAGTAAGGTTTATTATTAAATTTTGACATTTACACAATGTTTATAGTATGAGATCACTTTTATTTTTATAGTATTTGTATAACAATCTTTACATAAACTCACTTTTTTTTCTTTATTACCATTAGTACTACATAAACAATTATTTACAGTCAAATTTTGTATCTGACAGTTTTGAAATGTAACATATGTTGAATTGAGATCAATTTCATCTAAAACATTGTTTTCACATAAATTAGACACATCTTTTATGAGTTTTCTTCTTTTTGGCAATGCATTACTATTAATCTCCTTCATATAATCAATTGAATTATTTTGATTTAAATCATGTTTCAGTCCATTTTCTTTAGAAGATTTATTAAAATTTAGCTTCTTGTTTTGTTGTACAAGGGTTTCTTTAGGTGAATCACACGAATGGATGGATTCTTTCTCCGTTGATAATGTATATTCTTTTGACGTATTGGGGATTTGTTGTGCATTTGACCTTGATTTAACCTTGTGGAGGTCACAAAAAATGTTTAAAGAACGGTTTTGGACGTAAAATTTCCCGCTCTATCCGATTCCGACGTCAGAAATAGGGGTTCTAATTTTAAAAAATGATCTTAACCTTGAAATGACCTTGAAAAATGATCTCAAGGTCTAATTGAAGGTGACCAAAAGTTGACCCCCATCGTCACGAACAATTTTCATCTGAACCATTTTTCTGTATCTGGCCTGCATTCGGAGATATTTGGCTGCATAGATTAAAATGAGACACCGTGTAGATAATCATCAGTCTTTTCCAAAAATTTTTTTATTTGTTTTAAAGGGAAAGGATTTGCTTTCTTTAGCTTGTACGCTTTAGCATAATTCTTAAGAAAAGTTTTTAAATTATTATATTTATTAATGTCGAGTCCGTTTTTAAGGTTTAAGATTGCACGTGACATTGAACACTTTGCCCATAAAGTTGTTGGTTTGTATTTTTTCGATAATTCATCAAAATAAACTATTAAAATATCTTCAGAATATGAAATGACTTCGTCTTGTTCATGCCATTTCATAAATGTTGTGTAAACATTCTCATATACTTCACACGACTTCTTAGGTAAAAGATTGTTGACAATAAGTTTTACATATTTCTACGGAGATGATTATAATTAGAATTTTGCGTTCATTTATCTCTCGTTAGTCACGGTGATAAAGTGGTAATTCCTAATGGAGTATGAAGAACATAGGAGCTTGTTAAAAGATTCTTTGTCATTATTAGCTCTGTTCGGTTTTACATTGGGTGTGTCATGTAAAAGTAATTAATATAATAAAAGAATAGCGATTTATGCCTTGAACGAATTCAGTTGCCCTGCGTAATCCTGTAATACATCATTCTACAAAGTTTCGAGGAAAAAAACGACGACACCTTTGTTTATTCTTGTGTCGAAACTTTGTAGAACGATGTATTAGAGGATTACACAGGGCAACTGAATTTCTTGAAGATGCAAATCGTTATTCTTTTATTTATATTAATTATTTTGACATGTTCTGCCGATAAAACTGGATAAGTGGTAAAGTAACACTATTACACCCTCTCAAGGCACGTGAAAATGTGAGTTAACGGTTATATTAAATGGTTTTTAAAAATAAGTATGTGAAAATAAATAAAATAATTTGCTCGATTGTAGTATAATTGATGACAAAGATACATCTATTTAATTTTCTTAAATGTGATTATTTACTTTAATTTATACTTACTGATTTCATTATTACTTATTGTTCGTATAAATAACCACAATAATATTTATTCAGCTAATTTACATTGTTTACATTTCATTAGACATCCTTATATCCAATACAGTAATATTTATGGTTACTATAATACAGCACGCTAATATATATATATATATATATATATATATATATATATATATATATATATATATATATATATATATATATATATATATATATATATATATATATACATACACACACACACCGTCCATTACGAATTAATCTCCACTGCAGCGTGCATTAATAATAATCTCGCAGCCTGACCTCTTAAATAACTCTAAATAAATAAAAACATTGAGGGTTCGAGAATATATAAATTGAATAGTCCTCTAGCCATATTATTTGGATTCGGGCAGCGTGTGAACCTTCCTGTCAGCGTCGAGACACGAAAAATTTCGTAAATTTTGCAGTGGCGACCTTCTCCCCGCGTCGAAATCAATCGCTCGGGACAATTAGCCCCAGCCCTACACTCTCACACATATAGCTGTAACTTGGTCGGTTCTTTCGACGGGTAAAAGAAGAGTCGAGGGAGGCGACACGTTGTGAATAAGAGAAGATGGGCGGGAAAATCTTTGACTGAGTGTGTGTACAAATATTACCCGTTTGCGCACATATGTGTGTGTATGTGTATATTTCGAGTCGCCGCCGTTGAACTTTTCACTTTCCACTTTCACGTGTGTGTGTGTGTGTGTGTGTGTGTGTATGAGCGTAAAGAAGAGGCTATGAGGAGAGAGAGAGAGAGAGAGAGAGAGAGAGAGAGAGAGAGAGAGAGTGAGAGAGAGAGAGACAGGGAGAAGTCATTGACTGCGTTCACGAGATAAGCGCGCGCGACTCGTCTCCACCGTCGGCGGAATCAGCGGTTCTCATCGCTCGTTGTAGCTTATATGCCGCCGCAGCTGCTCACTCGTTTTTGCTTTCTTTTTAATTCGTCGGAGTTTCCGCGTGCGCTTCGTTTTTTCGAGATTGCTGATAGGGAGGTGCTGAGAGAGAGAGAGAGAGAGAGAGAGAGAGAGAGAGAGAGAGAGAGAGAGAGAGAGAGAGAGAGAGAGAGAGAGAGAGAGCGTCAGCTACGCGGCTGAATGGGATTCAGCGAAATTGAGGAAATAAGATTGGACGAACAGGGTATGTCTTTTTGCTGCGGGATTGACGTTATTTAAGTGAATTTTGATTAGATGCCTGGTGTTAAATTCTTTTAGGCAAAGATATACGTGAGCTGATTTGGAAAGTGGTTCCGGTATACCACAATGGAGAAATAAATGAAGAAATCTGATTAAATTATATTTATGGCCGAATCCATTTCAAATCAGGTGGTCCGCGTATGCCTATGTTACCGATCGTTTTGAAATTAAAGTATTTATGTTCTTCTCCAAAAATTATTTGACACGTATTTTTTTTATTTTTTTTGTTGCATCAAAATGTCATGCGTTCAGAAATGTCGAAAAATTTCGAGAAATTCCTGACTTACAATTAGAAAAAAATTTTTTCAATGTTATTTTCAAACTGCTACTGTTTCATCAGTTTTTTAAGCTTTTTAGCGTGTAACACATAATTTCACTCAGATTTGAACCCTCTTTCACGTCCTTTATGATATTAAAAAAAAAAAAAATAAAAAATGCACGTTTTACGTGTGGAAGCATTCCACACGCGAGTTCGGTCATACAAATTAAGACGCGATTCAGCATTCGAAACGTCGAGAACATCCGGTACTGCGGCGTGACTGTGGCACGAGGAAATCAGAATCGGTCAAATCGGTCGAGCGGCCGAAAACTGCGAAATCGGCATCAGCAGAAGAACGAAGTTCAATGTGCAGCCGATCCCCACCTATGATTAATTAGGAAAGTGGGAGACACTGCATTGAGGATACAAAAGGCGAGGCAACCGGCGCGGCGTCGCGGGTGAATTCGGGGAGATTTTTACTAGCCACGGAGAACCTATGAGAGAGGTCTAGACGATACGATGACTCCAGAACGAGATAGGATGACAAGGGAGTCTTCAGCCATCAATCCACGAGGAAGCTACGAAGCCACGATCACAACGACTCATCCGTTAGGACACTTCTCTCTCTCGTGCAACTGAATATCTAATACATACCATAGTTTACTTATACTTCTCGCCTTCCTTCTTATTTCACGTAAAATCAACCTCTGCGGGTGCGTAACCTAGATTGGCTGGGAACTAAAAGATACCCTTCACATGTAACACACGAGTTATGCACTTTTTAGAAAAATGCAGTCTTCTCAAAACCTCCATTTTTTTGGCTGAAAATTTACAGGGAGGTAGAGGGTGTAAATACCTATAAAATCATGTGTCTTCTTCGCCGGGTCGTGGCTTCGTCCTCACTTGTCTTGCTGGTTGTTACTCTTCGATTGTGCAGCGTCCTGGTCTCCTATTATTTATACCCATTTTCATCCGTCTTGAGTGGGGATGGACATACGGCCACTAATTGCTCTTCGTTTGACAATTTAATGTCCACCTCAGCTCTTCGCCTGGATGGCCCAGTTATTGGCAGGTTCAATGCCTCGTGAACCACTGATTCTCGTTCGAGTATTGCTTGATGCCTGCGCGCTGCAGACTCGCTGCTTCATTTCTGATCTCTGTGGGCTCCTACTTGTAACACAAATAAAATAATAAACAGTACATTATTCACCAAAGGACTAAAGTAGGTTATTGACTCTCGCGAGGGATTTGCTGTCTGAGCGAAGTGAGGGCAGCAACTCGCGTGCGTCAGTAGCTCTCATTGCTCACGAGTGCAGTACACAATTTTTTCGCATATCCGACGGAAAGTTGTTTTGTGTTTAATTCTTGATTTCAGGGTTTAAAACGTCACATAATCTCACTCCTAGAAACTGGGGCACCCATATACTCATCTCTATACTTTTTTCCAACTATCACTAGCCAAAAATAAAGTAAAGAAACGCGCGTGCATGTAGCAGTTTATTGGAGGGACAGAATGTGGCGTTTTACTCCCTGAAGTCTGGAAATAAAAATAATACCTTACGCCAAGATATGCGAAAAATAATGACTGTTTTTTAAATAATAACATATTTTCTTTCATTTTAAAAGTTGTTTGAAGTCTTACCCGCGTAAAAAAAAATGAAGACTGGCCAATATATTGCTCGAAATGTGGGCAATATATGGGATATGTCACTTCCCATACCCATAGTTGGGATGACCTATAGCCCATGTATTGGGCAAGTGTTGCTTTCAGTTCCTCGTTAACAACAAATTTTGTAAATATATATATATATATATATATATATACACAAGCGAAGCACTGGTCCCGTCCGCCCACCCCTGTGTCTCATACTTTCTTATATACCCGCACAGTTCCTATTTATCCATGTGTTACGCTATCAGTGCGCCGCCCAGTGGCGGCTTCGGAGCTACATTATACATATAGAACTATAGAAGTCTCCAAAAATTCTCCTATATATGGGAAAAAGGCACAGAGCACAACACGGAGAAAGTTTGTCCATGTATGGGAAGTAACATATCCCATATATTGCCCATATTCCGAGCAATATATTGGCCAGTCTTCGTTGCCGAGATTCGATAAGCCTTAATCCTCTTTTAAAAAATTTACTTAGTGCACCTGTTACATGTGCATAGTATGCACAAGATGACGAGGCGGATCGGATTGTATATAGCGGCATGAGGACGACTCGAAGAAAGACGCATAAGCATCGGTAGTTCAGCACTCGTCGCGAAAATGGAAGGTCCGGGGTTCAATTCCCCGCCGAGTCACGCCGTGACGTTTTTTTATCGGATCTTTGCCTATTTATTTATTTATTTGCGAGTTCTCACTTGTAACACGCCTAAAATGTTCTATAAATAACAGTAACAATCAAAAGAAATGCGTATAAAATAATTGTCCTGGAATCGTCTAGCTGTTGTGCATCATCAACATAAATTTCGCGATATTTTCTATTGTCATCGGACATAAAAAAAAATTTTACGTTCAATTTTTGCAAATTAATCAACGCAAGCTAAAACACTCAATAAAAATTAATTCGACAGCAACGGTACAAGCTCCCACATGTTTGCGTAACTCCCCTAACGATAAAATCAAACCGGACCTCCCTCACCATGCTCTCTCTCTTTCTCTCTCTGTGAGTAAGACCGTGGCTTCAGCCACCGCCAATGTTTCGCTTTCAACTCTCATCCCCGAAAAGTTCTTTCCCATTTACGAGGTCAAAATACATCCGTATACAGCTCGGTACGTATATATAGCAGTCGACCAATGGACCTCGTTAGCGCCGGCGCTGTTCTCGAACTTCCCTCTGTACACACACCTCGCGCGCGCTTGTCTTTCTGCGCGTCCTGTTGTCTTTTCTCTCCTCGTGCCCACTCCTTTTTCTGAAAGAGAGAGAATGAAGGAGAGAGGGAGAGAGTGTGGGTGAGCGCGAAATAGCCCGTACGCGTACGTTTGCGCGAGGGTTTTTCTTTAACTTGGTTTCTCTCCGGTTCTCTTAGCGGAAAATTAACTTTCATGACAATTACAGTGGGGGCAAAACTGCGTTATTGTTTTTTGGCGGAAAACGCGACGCGGGCCGTTAAGCATCCCTCTCTTAACTTTTCGTGATTTTCTTTCTTTGCTGTACTGAGAGAGGAAGAGAGAGAGAGAGAGAGAGAGAGAGAGAGAGAGAGAGAGAGAGAGAGTTGAGGGTGCTTTAGTCGAGGATTCTTTTGATTGAAGTACAAGCGCGTTCGGACATCGAAGTCGAAGACCAGAAGGTAGCGTTTTTGTAAAGTTTTTATTTTGCTTAGAAGTCTTTGATCACGAAGCAGAATACATTTTAAAATCTTTTAAAAATAGTACTACAATGCGCAAATTGCATGCTAGTCGAAAAAGAAAATAAATAAATAATGCATTCGATTCACAAATAGCTACTGAAATGATGAAATATTACGATATAACACTTCGCCCGAATCAAGTGAAAATGCAGAGTGCGAGACATGTGATAAATAGTTCAAAAATATTAAAATTGCATTGGAAAACTATTAAAGGTTTTCTGAAAAGTTACGGCATTTATAGTATGAATTTTACCAGATAGAAATTATTCTATCTGTCTATACACCGAATAGTCTGAAAAATACATTGGTGATTCCATAATATAGTGACGTTGTATCTAAAGCCAAAGATTATTATTTAAATGTATATGTTAATGGATCTCGCACAAGGCGCAAATAAAATTTGCACAATTTCCATTAAAGAGAATGGTCTAAAAAGTAGAGTGCTTTCTTTCAAGAAATATACACGAAATAAATGTACTAATTATTTATAGAATCTAGAGATAGTAATGGAAATCGGTAAATCAAAATTTTATGCGCCTTACGGTTCTTATCTCAAAACATTGTACAACAAGTCTAAAAGCAAAATTAGTGAGAATAAACCAAAGTATTGTTGTTTTTTGTCACTTTCATGATTCATTATTGTGATAAAATTGTATGCTTCGAAAAATACAATAATGAATTTACTGGTATTGAAAAAATCAACAATTCTAAGTAACCGAACTGCTCAACCTGAGTAAATCGACCAAAATATACCGAATGCAAAACCTGCACCTCGACTCGTATTCGACCGTAAAATCATCGTGCACGCGCATATACTTTCGCCACCACAGGGCCCGAAAAAGCGGGCGCGCGAGCGCAATCGAATTGCAATAAACTCGGGTTTAAAAACGGCCCCGTTACACGCAGCCACATCCCGACAATGCGCATTCGCTCAGCGCTCCCATAAACGTCCGAGCCTCCTAAATACAGCCCCCCCCCCCCATCGCTTGCCCGCTCAACCCGCAATCAGCTCTCCGCGCACGCTTCCGATAAATTTACCCGATCCTCGCTCTCCACGAAAAAAAATATATATTCAAATGCGCGAGATAAGGAGCGAGAGAATGAGAGTGAGTGAGGGAGAGAGATAGAGCGAAAATGAGCAGGGATATCGCGCGCACGCCCACCACCCGAGGAAAAGTCCCCCTACATACACCGTATACGTACGTACATAAACGATCTCGCGAAATAACAGTGCGGCGAGCTCGATTGGCGTATCCGCGTGTATCTCGCCTCGTGGACTATATAACCGTGATATCTTTCTAATCCAGCGACGCAGAGTGAGAGAAAGAGGGAGAGAAAGAGAGCTGGTACCGTTTTACGGCCGCGCCTTTATACGTGCAGCGAGCGGTCAGTGCGAGGCTGTACTGATGTGTGTGTGTGTGACGCGTGCGAGCTCGCAGGGATTGCAAAATTTTTATAATAAAAATCTTTTACGGCTTTGTTCGGCCGGTGCGCGTCAACTCTTGCGCGTGCTTATTGGTTTTGCAAAAGTCCTGTTTACCGGCCAAAGCTGATGACGTCGTGACCTCTCAAGAGTTTTATTAGTGCGTAAATAAGGATAAGACAGGAGTGCATAGTTATACGCGCGAAATCACTCGCTCTTATATTGTGGCTATAAATCGCGAGCTTATTTGACTGCTTCGTTCGATCTCGTTATATATATGTATATGTATCCGTCGTAAAGCATTTTGTTTTACACGATTTTTGGGAGGTCGTGTAGTTTTTACTATACTTTTAAGAACGGCTTTGGGTAGGGTGTAAGTATAGTATTTTTATTACTCGCCTGCTTTGTCACCGTTAAATATTACAGTCATGATGTCATCGACTTTCTTTAGGCCAAAAGACTTGAGTTGTGGCCGCCATATAATAAACCAGTATATGATATAGATTTTATTAGATATAGCCGACCGGTCACTATATTATTATTATGGCACAGCACTGTCGACAAGTATATCGCGGTTCTTTTTCTAAGGTACGATATACAAAGTGTTTTTACATTATACAAAAGCGAAGTTGATAAAAAACTCTAATCTGTATACTTTAACGGCGGATCGTCCGTCTCAAGTTTGCCGACCTCGTTGGCCACAGCGATAGCGTGCATTAGACCGGTCGGTCGATTCTCAAAGCAAATAATAATCTGATAAAAAATCGCACCCAACCGAGTGATTACTAGTCCCGTTACGTTCTTATGTATATGCTCATGTATCGACGCGAAAGACGGATGAAAGCGTCAACCATATTATACACACGAAGCCGCGGAAACCGGCTGCTTTAAATACTAAACAACTCCTCCACGAGCGACTAATGTATGAGCCACTCTGGCTGTCGTTATTAACGATTAGAAGTTTTCCACATCAGTGCATGTGTGTACGTGTGCGTATGCGCGTTGCATAGTTATATCTCGTCATAAATATTTAACAGTTAATCGTGGATATACAAAGCGGTAATTGCTTTTTCATTAAATTAAGCAGTTACTTCTAGTTAGTGGCCTGTAACGTAGAAACAAAATTGCGTATATGACATGCGAGGCGAATGAAAAATCGCTAATGGAGGTTCACGGTGATGTAGTAAATCATTCGGAACTGGAAAAAACTTGCAAAATAAAGAAATACGTTGGATTAAAATTGAATTAAAAGGAAATTATGTAAACTGCTACTATTACTATTTAAATTACGTCTACTAGGATATATTGTCATTATTTCCATCTACTTTTGAAACTGCAGGCATTCACAGAGACAGTACAACATTCTAAAACACGACACGACAAAATCGCAACAGTATGTACGCAAAACTAAAAACAATTCGAAAACAATTTTCCAAAAGTTCCACACAATTTCTGGGCAACCCGAAAAGCTCTCGAATTAAATTTCACAATAACAATGCTCGGGAAAGCATCGCGTGGGCAGTGAAATAAACGATAACGAGACTGCAGCTCTGTGCCTGTTCTAAACCATCCTTTGTCTCCTCCTTCTCCTCCTCCCTCGCCGTTGAGCCAGAGTATAGTCCACCCTTAATCCCGGCAGCTCTAGCGCTCTCGCGACCGCTATATCGACAACGGTAAAATATCTCCCCCTGCCCCCGCCCCGCTCGCCACCCACGCCATGCGCGCTGCGCGCGTTTATAGCGCATCTTCGGCCTTCGATACGCTCGTTATCGCGCTCCGGGGCGCGCGAATCATTTCAGTGGGAAGAGCGCAGGAAAGGAACGGAAGAATTCCGCGCGCTGACGCGTATATATATAAGGTGCGCGGGCGACTCTTACCGGGAGGTAAGGGCCGGGATGCGTCGGTGCTATAAATAACGGTGTTACGAGAAAAGAGAGCGAACGAGAGAGAGAGAGAGAGAGAGAGAAGCGTGAGCTGCATAATGGGCCGATTACTGCCCCGGCGATTTTCCGCGGGGTCGTCGTACCGCGCGAGCGCACGCCCTGTCTCTGTGTGTATATATGGGGCGTCGTTTCGGACGTAGGTATATATATATATGTATATAAAGAGAGAGAACGAGTGTGTGTGTGTGTAAGAGAGAGAGAGAGAGAGAGAGAGAGAGAGAGAGAGAGAGAGAGAGAGAGAGAGAGAGAGAGAGAGAGAGAGAGAGAGAGAGAGAGAGAGAGAGAGAGAGAGAGAGAGAGAGAGAGAGAGAGAGAGAGAGAGAGAGAGAGAGAGAGAGAGAGAGAGAGAGAGAGAGAGAGAGAGAGAGAGAGAGAGAGAGAGAGAGAGAGAGAGATGAGCGCGCGTGGAGCCATTCGCGATCTTATCTGGGGGCTGAAGGCCTCAGCCCGATGTATACGATCGCACGCAGTGCTCGGTGAGCTGAAATTGAAATTTTCCTCGGCTTTCATTCTTATCGCGCGTTACGCTTCTCTCTGTTATTTTTATGCGCGTACGCGCGCAATGTGCGTCGCCGACTGCTCATACACATACGTACACTCGCAATTGTTTGCGGCCGGCACGGTGACTAATACTTACTCGGCGTGAAATTTTTTTTCGTCCCGCAGAACGTTCAATTACGAGCGTTGGCATGCAAATGAATCGGTTACGAGTGGCGTTTCGTGTGCGTTTCTTCTTTCGCGTGCTAGAGAAACACTTACGCGCGGCTCTCTCTCTCTCTCCCTCTCTCTCCTGCTTGGGTACCGGAGTCGCACTATTTCAGCGAGCGTCGACAGATTATCTGACGGGCTAATGAAGCATTGAGCAAGCTTTTTCCGCCGGGGTTTAGTGCCGACCGTTAGAATAACGCTCATGCAGATGGGACAGGACGCGTGTGTTATCGACGATATTACGTTTCAATGAGGCTTTTTGTGTGTTTTTTCCCTTCCTTAAGGCGCAGTGAGTAATGGACAGTCTTTTTCATTGCGATATCGTATTCCGTAAGATGAGATTATTTCTGATCTGAATCTATAGATGTAGCCGTATATGTAGAGTATATAAATTTAGCCGTGTCATTGTTGATTTCCACTATAATTGCAAAATTAGGTTTGTTTTATGCGTGAAGATCATTGCGTTGGTTATATTAATTCAGTTTTAATTATTTACAAAAAGGGTGGGCAATTGTGAGTTTCAATGTGTATAAAGAATAACCTTAGAAACTAATATTATAAAGTTTTGATGGAATAAATACGTTGAGCAATACAGTAATGAACTTACTTACATTTTAATTCATTAAGGATTAATTAAAATACCATAAAATTACACTAAAACTTTCGACTTCCGCAACCAAGGCAATAAAACCAGTTATCTACCACTGAAACTATACACCTACAAAAAAAGGGTCACGCGTGTGTGAAGTTGCGCCCAGCAAAGCATGCGGACCGTACGTTGTCACTCGTTTTTTACTTACGCCGCGCGGCACACAGATAGCATATATACGTACACACATACTCATGTATACCAATGGGTGGGCGCAACATCTGCTGCGCGCGTCCATGCGCTAACCGAAATTTATGTTCACCTTCTGGGATGGTGTGCCGGCTTAAGACGCGATAAAAGTTTTTTTGACCGAGCGCGCTCCGCATTCAAATGCACGATATCACGAGTGCGCACTACGGAAGTCTTTCTCATGCGTTTTTTATCCTCAAGGTTGCGAATCGACTTCAATTTGGGATGGCTCGAACAAATATCTTTAAAAAAATGGATGTGAGGCGATTTCTTGTTAATTAAATATGTAGATAAGCATCCCACAACAGACCCCCTTAAATTTGTTCGTGCACGTCATTGAAAAACTTAAAGGGGATTTTTGTACTATACTTTATTACTATAAATGTTTTATCTGCTGAATGTATAAAAATAATTAAAATAAAGGTAAAACGCGTATCGACTCATATCTGGAACGTATTCAGTTGCTCTGCGAAAGTCAGTAATACATCGTTCTACAAAGTTCGAAGGTGCAATAATGACAATATCTTTGTTTATTATGGAAAGAAAATTAATGAAATTTCGTTCTAGGAATAAACGAAGATGTAACAGTCTTCCAACATTGTAGAACGATTACTGAATTACGTAGAACAACTGAATTTGTTCAAGGCTTACATAGGTTTTCTTTTTTTTTTTTATAATAATTATTTGTATATACGTTCCACCGATGAAAGAGCGTAAGTGGCAAAGTAGGACAATTTACATCCTCGTAATCAAGCATATATGAATTGGAAAAAAAATAAAAAAAATAAAATAAAATGAGTCTAAATTATTTAACATCATTTTTCGTTGTTTGTAAAAGAATTTTTGCATATTGAAAATTAGATAGAAGTAAACCGAGAACTATATCTATAGTAGTAAAACTACCCTATAAAAAATTCATTCTTATTAGTCGATTTCACTTTTCAAGCTATAATGCGAGAAATCTCGAAAAAAATAACGCCATTCTACAAGCGCACTCAATAGCAGCATAAAAAAGTGCTAAAAGAACGAGTACGACCGCTCTTACTCTCTTCCATTCCGCAAAATCATCAACTGTGCCGCATCTCGGATATCCTATTATTTCTCCCTCTCTCCCTCTCTTTTGCTCCATCTCCCTCTCGTCTTCTTTTATACATACTTGGCACGATAAGACGATAAAACAAAAGGAGCTTGAACGTTTTCCGATTTTTGTTTATCTGGGTCCGCGTGGGGGCCGAACGTGAACAAGGAGCGCGAGCGCGCGGGCTCGGGAAAAAAAGAAAAAGGAGCCGCGCACCATGCAGTGTGTATATATATATATAATAGCAAGGAAACGAGCGCGAGACAGCCTCGAGTGAGGGACTCGCGCAAGTTTGCAAGGATGAAATCTGCTGACGCCGAGTCTAGCGCGGGATGGAAGGAAAAGAGGGAGGGGAAAAGAAATACGCGCGAGGCGAGTTTATCGCACGGCGAGTAAAGCGATCAGGGGCGCCCACGCGGCTATGGCCTTTTAGCTGTCAAAGATATTCCGAAGAAGAGAGAGAGCGGGAGAGAGAAAGAGAAAGGCAGTGGTGCGCCGACGATTCTTTCACGTCATTTCATCGCCTCTCACTCGGTATAAGTGTCCTCCGGTTGCCGCCCGCCGACAATACAAATGACGCGCTTATCGTTTTAAATTTTCTCTCGCCGCGGGAGCACGAGCACGCTCGTGTAGTCGATCGCGACGTTTATTTAATGAAATTCTCTGTGATTTTTGTTTTTTCTTTTCTCTTATTGTTCATCAAGACGAGAAATCCCATTTATCCCCGTACACTCTCGAAGACGCAGTCAAAGGCCAAGAAAATCCAAGTCACGCGCTATCCCCGCGGAGTACATCTCTTGGTCCCGCTATCATCAGATTGAATATAAAAAATGAATAGCGCCCTTCTTGAATCCCTTCTCCTCGTTTTCTCCCAAACACTGCCTCTACCACTAGCTACCTGTCATTCTTCCGGACGCGTAAATCATGCGACCGACTTACCGATGCGTGGCATGCCTAATTGATAAGATAAACGTGTGTGCGTGTGTGTGCGTTGTGTGCGCGCGCTCTCTTCGCTCACGGGGCAATTTACAACGGCCCTCGTGGATCCCCGCTGCGTGTTCGCGTCGTTTGTATTTGTATGTATCAACGCTGCGTGTGCAGACGCAATTTTCTTTGCCAATATACCTAGAGGCCCCGAGCTTTTTTCGGACCGCGTGGAAACTCCCCGGGGAGGGTAGCTCATGCGAGTGCGCGTTACAGTGTGTGGGTGTAGGTGCAGCACGCCTGTCGCTACCGGCGCTTTCTCGGCAGCTTTTTCCGCAGCCAGGTCGAACTAATTTTTCTTTTTTTTTTACCATGGACTCTCGGAGCGAAAGGTGCTGACGATGAAGGAGATGGAGCGAATTGTTTGGCCAGAGTTTATCAATTAATATCGATGTTTAATTTTGCTTTTGTTTTTGTTCTATTCATTGAGGAAAGTTATTTAGTGGGTATCATGATTGATGTAAAAATGTTATTGAAACACGTTTATTTATTGATATTAATTGCCTTTTTTTGTTAGATATGGGTCAAATAAACGGAAGCAAGGCACACTAATGTCAGTAAATTGATATAAAATAATTCAATAACACTGTTGGACATAAATCATGGCCATTTATATTAGCAAGCTCGACTGTTTGACAGAATAGATAATTTATAATGATTATTTTTGAGACAGAAGTAAATCTATAAGGAAATTACCCACATTGAATCATTTACACCACAAATACAATAAGCTATAAGCAAACCAAACCATCCATTAAATAATACGATTACACGCTCTTTATAATTCAGCCTTTCATCTACTCCAAGTCTTCATCCTAATTAAATAGACCCGGGTTGCGGTGCACGCTTCTCCCTCTCTATCAGACTTTCTGTCTTTACCTTTCTTCCTCTCTCTCTCTCTCTCTTTCCCTTGGTCTCGTTGGCTCGATGAAGCGAAAATAAGACGCGCACGCCGTGCAGCTGCCGCGCGTAGAAAGAGCTTCAGATCTCCTCTTAACAATTCACTTTCATCTTCCGTTTCGTCTCAAAGCGCGTAGAGACGCCTGCTACTTTTTCTCCTTCATCTTATTAAGCCCGTGGTCGCGCGTCTCGAGATGGATTATTTCTTTATACCCACATATTTTCAGGAAATAATTCGTATGCTGGCTATTTGAAGTTTTTGCGGATTCATCTTGATTGATGAAGTTTTAAGGCCGAAGGAGAACTTTTTTTTAATTTATAGGTAATATTGATTTTCTTGTAACGGGTAGTGCATGCCAGAATCGTTTGGTTAAGATAATTGACAGGTTGAGTGATATACGGAGAAAAATTTTCAATTACAAAAACACCTCTATTTCGGGAAATTATAGTGATATCATATGGTTATTTTTGTTAACCACTGTCGTCCCACGTTTACCGAACTGTTATGCTAATGTTCAACAACAAATTCTCTCCATGCAAACTCGGCGAAAAGTAAATAGGGTGATGCCTCGGTATACTTTTTGCCGCTATTTGCATTCGTAATTAAGGTGCTTGAATGATAGCCCGACAGCTCAAAACTAAGTTTTAGCAAAAATTATTCATATTTCTGCGAGATATAATAAAACAAAAGTATGATCGAGTTTTAGTATGATTGAAAGCCATAAGCTCTTTTCTGTCAAAGCGAAAAACAAAAATTTGATGCATACAACTATCACTATTGTTCCAAACCAAAATAATACTGACCATGTCTCAATCACTTTATCATCCGCCTAAATATATACTGATGAACTGTGCCTTTTCCTATTGGCTTGGCTGTATTTCAGCATTTGCGAATTAACATTTAATATGAAATCGCGTGTAAAGGGCGGAGACAGAAGGGAGTTACAGAGCGAGAGAGAGCGAGAGAGAGAACAAGAGTGAGAGAGAGAGAGAGACAGACTTTTCCAAGAAAAGCAATGTGGGCCAGTCATAACATGGGGGATTTCAGGTCAACCGTGAGGACTGAAAATTTAAAGTCACTGACACCTATGGTTTAATTTTTTCAAAATAATACTCAAAACTCCGAAAAAAATTTTGAGCCTTAAATATTTAAATGTTCTAAAGTTATAGCAACATAAGATTTTGAAAATTTTGAATTTTTTTGCAAATTTGCAGATTTCATGTTTTTTATCTCAAAAACTTGAAATTTTTTGTATTGCACATATAATGGGAAAAGTTTACAAATTTAGTGTACAATCTGGTCCAATTTTTGTCAAACCTATATCTTGAAATTTATACAATGATATTGGCAGCCAATCCTTTGACATAGGTGATGTGTGTATTCTACATGCTTCTTATTGCTCAGACAAATTCACCATTTTTTAAAAATTCCTTCCAAATGGTGAATTTGAAATCAAATTTTTGTCTTTTAAAAGATTAATTGAAAAAATTAAGGGATGCAAATAGCTTCAGTTTGGCCCGTATCCCATTAAAAAATATCAAATGGTTTAGCCTGTAGGTTACGGCAGGATATTTTAAAATCTCAATATCTTTGGATCAAATGGGTTTACATACCTCTGGTAGGACCTATTTCATCAAAAATAAACTATATTTGTATTTTTATATATATAATATCATTACTGATAAAAATTTATATTTTTTAGGTGAACAAAAAAAATTTTTGCTTCCTCATAGAGGAAACTTTGTAACGGTGAAAAAGATTTTCGAGACAAAAAATGTTCAAAAGTTGTTTTAAGGCAATATATGTCGATATTTGTTGATTTTGAGAAAAATTGTTTTCGTGGATGTATGTGTGTGTGTGTGTGTATGTGTGTGTGTGTATTGTGTGTGTGTGTGTGTGTGTATGTGTGTGTATGCGGTGTGTGTGTGTGTTTAATGATAAAAAATAGAAAGAGTAAAAATAAAATGTCACAAATTGTTTAACATAGTCTCACCATACAAAATAAAGTATTAAATTTTAAATATTGGAATAAAAAATTAATTAAAGGAATCAGTAAATTAAGTTTGGGGAAGCTACGTGCCAATGAATTGACAGCGATTTTTTTTCTTACACATTATATAAATATAAACCTGTTAAGAAATAACTGCAAGGTATTCAATCTTTTATTAATTTTAATTACAAAACTGCATAAAATTGTATGACAATGCATTTATTACAGACAATAATTTTTAATAATCCAGCGCCGAGTGAGCCAATATCAATAATGAACGCTAATTTGATTACATGCAGCAGCATATATACTATAATAATAATAAGAGCATTGGTCTCTCTCCTAGCCTTGCAGGGTGTTTCTTCTTTTATAGCCCAAATCCAGAGAGCCCTCTTTTCTTAATCACTTATGAGTGGAGCTATTGCCAATGTGGCTTCGAACTCTGGCCTAGCGACCAAGTCCCTGTGTCAGCTCTGTAACAATATCTTAAAGCGCGACATCCTCAACTATAAATGCATTAAATATTTGTTCAAAAAACTTTTAAAGGCACAGTTTTGATAAGAAACGTGTTTATTAATCAAAATTATTTCATTGCATCAAATATTGACTAAAATAATATGAGTATTCAAAAAAATGTTGCAGACGAATAATGGCGATTTTCGATTCATTGTACTGCTAGATATTTTATTTGGTTTATTTTCATTATCTGAAGCTCGGAATGAGACTACCGATTCTCATAAGTTTCGAATGCTCAAAGTGTTTAACCCAATCATAGGCTGTTCTGTACGATATTGGTTAGCCGATACTGAACAGTATTATTAAACCTCAATAATTCAATTAGAAGACCGTGTAAAACACGATACGTAACACGAAATTTCTCAAAAATTGTAGCTCTGGTAAGGCGTAAGATAAAAGATATCATGGTCAATTTTTATTCGCACAAAAGCTGTGGCGCGCTGCAGCACCTTGTTTATCCGAGCATCGCGCGGTATACATACACATAGAGCGCAATTTTTCACAACTCACTCTGGCCCATACGCACACAATCAGATTCGCAAAAATGCATATATTTATCATTCCTCGCGCACCCACGAGTAGGAGATAACACGCGCGCAACGTATGGTTCTAATAAGCGGCATACTTGAGCTATTACACGCGGCGGCGCGTGAATCACACACACTTATACATACTGGTGTGGGTGTATTACATTTATAAAACCGCGATCACAGCGGGACGATAACTATGTGTGTGCACGGGAGGGGGGGGTGGTCATGAATATCTAACACATGCAGAGAGAGAGAGAGAGAGAGAGAGAGAGAGAGAGAGCCAGCTCTTTGTGAATGAAACACGAGTCACGTACGCGCGCCAGCGAATCATTTTCAATTTCAATGGAATAACTCGATTTTGAAAAATTGGCCGACTGTAGCAAGCGAAAGCAACTGTTGCGACAACCATCACGCGCGTCGACGAAGCAGCTCGATAAATTGCTGGGCGACAGGACGGTACTGGGCAGATAGGCTTTTTAGAGAGGTGATGACTGATTGGTAATTGATTGATGATCTAATTAGTCATCAGTAGCGTAGAAGGAAAATTCTTTTATTTTCGGTCTCATATGTGTAGTGTTGATAATAAAGAATTAGTATTAATAAAAATTTAATTTCAATTTACTGTTCAAGAGCAAGCTCTGTTTGAAATCTCTCAAAACTGTTTGAATATTTCAAAGCTTTCGGAGGATACATCCGATATTGTTTTATTTGATTTTGTATCATTATCGAGAACGTCTTCATCTATTTTGACCAAATGAAGCTTTTTCTTTTTAGATACTATTGTGAAACCTTACAAGTTGATTTTCAAATTTTAAGTTTTTTCACATTTTCTTTTTTTGATGTTGAAAATATCTGTCATTTCTTCCAAAGGTAAACGTTTTTTGTATATGTTTCTAAAATAAAAGACCGCTGCCAATTTATTGGCACGTAGCTTCCTCCAGATTAATTTATCGTTCCTGTATGTATATTATACAGTTTAAATATAAAATATGTTTATTCTCATCTCCACTATAATGGCCACTTTATAGCCGAAAAAGCGGGGCAAAAGTTGCGTCTGATTCCCTTTTTTATTTTATTTCCACATATGGGGGAATAAAGTAACATGGTCTAATTTTTTACGTTTATGGTGAATATGGTTAAAATTAACAAAATTATAACACATAGATACAAGATAACTTTTCAAATCTATAAAGTGTCTACAATGGAGATGGGAATAAAGTACCATATGTAACACGGGACTACATATGTAACACTGCGACTTTAGTCCCTCGTTACATAATGTACTATATTTATTTTAAATTTTTTTGAATGATCGACAACTTCATTAATATTTACAAAATTATATATTTTTTCGTAAAACTTAATACGATTTGGAAAAAAGTTAACAAAATTTTAAATATAATCTTTGTAATAACTTATAGTGAATCATCGGGTTTCATAAGAACATACTATAAATTTATGGTGACGACAGTAAATAAATGAATCAATAAATTAAGTTTGAGGGAATAGTTAGCGATCAACGAATTATTATTAAATTAAAAGAATAAAAGAATTTTGTACGGTTAGTTACGTATGACATCCAATTTGTTGCTTGTAGTATCAGCTACAAATGTCACATCAGATTGTAAAATGGCCATGTGTCCACAACCGCAATCACCCTCCCACACATACACTGTGAGTCTCGTTTATTATGACTTTGTCATCATTACTAGAGAATTAAATAATTTTCACGGTTAGAGTAATTTAAAAAATCAAATCGGATCTCTTTTTTTTTCTTTAAATGTTATTCCTCATATTATATTTATCAGTCAAGTTAAAATGAAAAAACCTCTACCCTTCAAATGCTTGCTTTTAGTGAAATTGCAGTCGAGCGTAGCCGTAACTTAACATCCCTAAGACAAAAAAACGATACTTTAGGCATCGGAATCCAGACTGAAATGGAGAAAGCATCTCTTTCAAAAATAATACTCATATACCCATACAGACATATATTCAGCCTTTCGCATCACGTCGGTTCGTTCTCCCTTCGTCCCCCGGCCCTCGCATCCCGCGCAGGTCGCGTGAAATGCTTTCTCATTCCGCCATATGAGATCAGCATCGTCGGGGTGAGCGCGGGCGCGACAAGTCGAGACGCGTCTAAGGCTAAAACTAATTTTAGCCCTCCTACTCGAGGACAGTCGCACGAGACACCGAGAGAAAGAAAGCTCGCGGCGGCGAAAAAGAGAGGAGAGAGAGAAAGCGTGTGTGTGTGTGTGTGTAAGTGTAAGAGGGGAGGAGAGGAAACGCAGGGCGATACTGCATCCGGTATTTCTGTACCACTGCACACATACACTCGGTAGTAAGCGATGCTTTTAGCTAGCACGCTATCTTTGTCGCTCGTTTATCCCGCCGCCGTACTATCGACGCGCCGCGAGATGGGCCTTAACTTTTTGTTCAGCTAACGACAACAACGACGACGACGAAGTTCTGTGCTAACGGAGTCGCGCTCGCTCTATTCTTGGACTACGGCGAAAGCCATGTACATGTGCGTGTGTAGGTAGTCTGCGAGAAGCAAGAGACAGAGAGGGTACGCGTAGCGCCCGGCGACTATGGACGACGACGACGGCGGCGTTTTTTGCGCCTCCTTTTTGCGGGGAGGGAGAGTTTGCAACGCGAGAAATGAGATTTTAAAAAATGTATAATGTCATGCATGTATGCAAAGAGAACGTGCCAGCGTGTGCATTTGCCAAGAGTATTAGACTAAATATGGGCTTTGAGAGAAGAGTCGAATGATACACACACATACACACACACACACACACACAATATATCTATATACATTATATATATATATATATATATATATATATATATATATATATATATATATATATATATATATATATATATATATATATATATATATATATATATATATATATATATATATATATATATATATATATATATATATATATATATATATATATATATATATATATATATATATATATATATATATATATATATATATATATATATATATATATATATATATATATATATATATATATATTCCTATATTATTGTATATAGTTGTAAGGCTCAAAATGGGTACCTACCCCCTCCACCCCCTCCAGCACCCTCCACGCCCCTTCCACCGACCCCTCCACCTACCCCTCCACCTATCCCACCATACTTAATCCATTCCTCATATTATGCTAAAAATTTTATATAGTGTGTTTCCGGATTCGCTGATAATGAATCAGTAATCAGATTTTGAGAATTTAAAATGGCGGATCGATGATGGCGGCCAAATATTGAAATATTACTGGATCTTGCTGAAAAATGTATGTACGGGATTTCTGGATTCGATGATTATGAATCTGAACTCAGATTTTCAGAATTCAAAATGACTGATCGAAAATGGAACTCAGATATTCAAATATTACTGGATTTCGCTGAAAATTGTATATACGAAATTTCTGGATTCGCTGAATACGAATCTGAACTCAGATTGTGAAAAATCAAAATAATGGACCCAAGATGTCAGCCAAAAATTGAAATTTTACCGGAATTTTCTAAAAATTGTATATTATGGCTTTCCGAATTCGCTGATTAGCAATCCGAACTCAGATTTTGTAAATACAAAATGGCGGCCAAAAATTGAAATATTACCTGTTTTTGCCGAAAATTGTATATAGAAGGTTTCTGAATTCGCTGATTACGAATCTGAACTCAGATTTTGGAAATTGAAAATGGCGGACAAGAATTAAAATATTACTGGATTTTGATGAAAAATTAGATTATAATCAATAAATAACAAATAATATCAGAGCTGACGTAATGAACTACATATATATATATATATTATGCATTATTTTGTTAAATATAAATATACCTAATATTTTAAAAATTAATAAATATTAAAAATAATTTTTTTAAAAAACATTACAGAAAATTTAAAAGAACAAATAAATGTTTCATGATATTATTTAATAGGGGGTTATCCTTATTCATTATTATCAATATTTATCTTCATATGAAATATAATCCGCAACTACAATTATAAGATTAATTTTAAATCACATTATTATATTTTTCAAAATAATCAATTTTTATATATAATTAAAACTTAAATAACTTTCTATATTTGTTTGATCCAAATTTTTGTGATTATTCACTGAATGAATATTCGAGCATATCTAGCAAATTTAGAAAAACAACATTTTTAAAAACAAAATTCAGTTTACACATATTTTAGAAAACGATTTTCAGTTGTATTAGCTTTTGCTATAATATTTTTTTTAACAATTCACACTAAAAATGGGGGTTGGCAAGCGGAGAGAACAGGGGGCGAAGCCCCCCTAATATATATATATATATAGAGAGAGAGAGGTGGGGGGGGGCAAAAAGTGCTGACGGGGAATCCCCGGACTATATCCGCTTTTTTGCGAGCATGTGTTCCCTGAAAATTGTGAGAGCTGCGGCGCGACTCGCGCGATGAATTTGGACAGGAATTGAACGAAGGATTGTCGAAAAGAGTTACGGCCGAGATAGTTTATAGAATTTACGTCGTACTTGTAAATATAAGTTGATTATGAAATTATTTTTTTAGGTTTTTCTTAAGTATAGTCTCGGAAACTCTATTATTATATACATAACCTTTAAATTTAATCGATCTGTCACTCTCTACGAAAAGGTTTAAAAACGTAACTGAGAAATTACATGTGACCCACTGACGATATAATCTTGGATAATTCTATTAGGTTCAAAATAGAAGCTATATAGTCTATCTAGTCGTGCACTTTTTCAAATAATTGTATGACTATATACAGACAAAAAATGAATATTCACTTATATGAAGTGACTTTTACTTATTCGAATTTAAAGGTGTGCGTGTGTGTGTATCCTCTTTTAAAAGAATGATGACGGAAATGTCGAACCAAAATAAAAACTCGGCATTTCCTTACTTAAAAACTTTGCGAAAATAAAACTTAATTACATTATTATGAGCCAGCCGCTCTTCCAATCGTTGAAATACGTTAGCTCCGTCAGACGCGTGCGCTTGTGAAGGCGGTTCCCGCTGCGCGCGTTATCGGTTATTATGAATTATGTGTACAACGCCCATCGGTTTTGAAAGTGCGAGACAAGATAATAACGGAGTTTTGGGAGTATATATAAATACGCGTGTATCGCTTTTTGTTCGTTTATAAAATATGAATGAATGAGATAACAAGGAACAGAGACGGACCGCGAAACGACCAGAATAGGAGAGTTTAGGAGTCAATTGAATGAGCAGCTTCAATGTGAGAAAGGAGATTGCGACGAATGTATAGATGCAAATTGTATGCATTTTAATCAAGTTGGTATTTGATAATTTGTTTCCGGATGATGAAGATTATTGTCGATCAAATGAACTTACTTTTAGATGAAGTTCGATTGCAATTATACACAAGATCCTTCTTTGAATGATTAATGTAGCATACCGTGAATTTGGTAACATAACTATAAATTTCAGAGACAAAGAAGAAACGATTAGACTGTCGTCTCCTCGCTTATTGACAGAACATCTCATATCTTTTAGAGTACTACACGGAGAAAAATCTCTAGCGAAAGACGCATCAGATGTTATCTACTTTTTACATTACTCTGTATCATGTGACTTCCGCATTAAACTCATGAGAGTTATGCCTTGAAGTTGTGCGCCATTTTCATCCAAATTCCTATACCCTAATCGCTCGGCCTGATGAAAAAAAATTCACGAGCACTTTGCCTTTTGATTGAACGGTGATCGACTTTTTCATCAGATTGAACTAAAAGCTCATCAAGTGAGCCATGAAATTTACTCAAAGTTAACACGAAGTTAACTCATAAAAAACATAGAGTGTCTTCATACGTAGGCCGATGAGCTTATCGCTACAGATTTCTCTCCGTGTAGAAGGTTGATTTTGCGTGCGCCACGCGCGCACCTGGTTCTGATCTATTCCCTGATTAATGAAATATCCTTAAAATATAATCTGCATCATTAGCATTTTTTCTTTTTTCTAAAGAATCCACAAGACTTTTATAAGATGCAATACGTAATTCCATTTGATGGGATTTACAATAATCTATTCGATCTTTCTCAATTTTAACATAAACATGAGCTGCGTACTGTTGAAACAAACGTCGATCTCTTATAAAAGCATTAACTTATACGGCACTTTTGCGCTCGCTCCGTCTACTTTTGCGCCCGCAGGTCTAAAAACAGTTACTTTAAACCCGTTTTTTAGGTTCAAAAAACTCGAAAATCGTGTTTGTGTTACAAAAACTACATTGTTAATGGGATTGACTTAAAATAAGAGTTTAAAATAAGAATTTGTATATAATTTGAATTTACGATATAAAAACTACATTATAAGCTACTACTTATGTTCCAAAATTAATTAAACATTGAAAAATTACTATAAATGCAAACAGAAAAAAAGAACAGTTTTTGATCAAATGTCGATTTATAAGAGTTTGGAAACGGCGAGACTAAACAATTTTTTTCACTTTGTATACATAAAAAAATCATATATTTATTAATGCATATGTAAAAATAAATAACACATATGTGTTATTATAGCACTGGATTCGCCGGTCCTAGTGCACTGCGATGACTCCTCGCCGTCCTCGGCCGTGAAATCGTATTTTATGGCCTTGTGACGAAATATACTATTTCTTATTAAATTTAATGGTTTCAAAACGTTTCTGTTTTAATTTTTATTAAATCGTTTCAAATTCGAATTTGGAAACAGAAGAATGAGAAGAACGTCGATAGATGAAGAACTGAATTTAGCTCTAAAAGCTCTTGCAATGTATCGAGCAATCAGAGTACGAATAAAAGCGTTACATTTCAATTCGAGATTAATCGCATTGGATTTTTTATAAATGGATCTTTAAAAGTAATTGATAATTACTTGTAACATTGGAAGGATTACACGTATAACAGTAGACATCAACCACTCCAACAGGGATTTCATATAATTGCAATAAAACTTTACTTAAAGGCAAGTTCGTTTGATTGACAATGAACGAAGTATAATAATTATACTTCGATCATTGTTTTTGTGATTAATCTAGATGTATGTCAGTTACTTTAGATATATAATTTTTGTTTTAGATTGCTACTGAAACGTTTTTATAAGCAATTCGTAATGAACAATTTATTGTTTATTGAACAATATAAGATAACAGAACATTAATTAATAATAACGATTCATGAAATAAATGAGAAACAAATGCTTCATCACCACTACTAATTGGTTACTTGTAAAATTCTGCAAACACTGCAGATTTTCCGTCCAACTTGCAATATTTTTAATTACTAATATGTCTACACTTATTTGATGTGCTTATAATGTTTCTGCGAATCGCATTAAATTAGCTTCAAAATATATTCGTAACTCTTTATTTAGCGTCTAGTATATATGATAAGTTTGTACGGGCGTTTCATATAAATAACTAAGTTTATGTAATTTTGTGGAATAGGGTGAGAAAAATCTACGTAGCGTTTCAAAGATAACACAGTACAACATTGTGATTTTTCTTTTATTTAGGATAAAAACAAAGTGCATGCAATTTTCCTGTTCCAGGCGTTTCTAAAATTTTTAGAATTCTAATTATTAAAATATTTAATATATATACTTTATATCAGTAACAGCTAGTGACTGCACTTATTGAGTTGTTGCAAAAACCAGCAATATAATTAGGTTTATTATTAATTTTGATGAATTTCGATATTTTTGTGTTTTTCCTGAGTTAAAATAATAGGTTTTTAAAAAATGTATGTATGTATGTATGTGTGAGTGTGTATATATGTAATCAAATTTTATCCCCACCATAACTCTTGAATAGATTCACGTAACGAGCAGAAATTTTACATGCATCTTAGGTATATCCTAACTTAGAACTGATTATATTTGGATAAAATAACAATTTTGCATGAATTTTTTTTTCAAAAACAATTATTTTTCTTACTTTGTGCTAAAGATATGCAAAATGTAGGAACGGTATTCTTAAAGTACATTTGATTTCCTTCTTAATTATGTTTTTTAAAACTACTCACAAGTTATTTTTGACTTAATGATGCGGATAAGAAAAAGTAGCTACTTTTCGAAAAAGTAACTAATTTTATGAATTTAAAAGGTGAAAATGTTTTATCAATAGAATAGAATAGAATCAATAGAATAGAATCGATCACATATTTTCACCTTTTACCTACAACTGGACTGCCATTTCTAATTTATATTCAATAATTTTATGAATTGTAAATAACTTTTTCGGCATTTCATCTCAAAGCTTTATCTTCCTGTCACTGTTAATAGTTGATTAAAAGAACGACATATACGTTGTTATTGTTTAGAAGTTATCTTCACGCAGCAAATCAGTTCACGCGATTCAACATTCGATTTTTCAAATAATAAACATTCTCGAAATTCGATTTGAAAATCATTTTCAGGAAATTTTTAATGGAAACTCAATATTTGTGGTCATATTGCCGCAGTAATAAAAGAATATTAGCTCAAGGAATTTATAAAATTATGAATAATCAGAATTTGCTTTTAAAAAAATAATATTATGGAAATCAATAAATTTTTTAAATCACTTCTTATCTACATTTTCTACTTCTTTAAAATACTCTTTGAGAAAGCATTCTGCTAATTCAGTCCGAAGCAGTTTTTTATTTAATAAATTGCATACTAGATACCACTTATTGATGAATTTTCTCAATGGAATTTTCCGTACTAGATTCGTTGCAGGAAATTATTTTTTATTATTGAGAATTCCTTACAAAAACTTCTTTCTTTAAACTGAAAACCCAAACTAATATTAAAATTAACTAACCTCGAAACAGTAAAGCAGTACTATTTTTCAAATATCTAAAAGAAAAAAAAATTTAGAACTTTATACAAAAAAATCTGATGAAAATTACATACACACATACGACATACAACAGTTTTTTTTAAATAACGTATTTTCATGCTGGTAGAAATTGTCTGTATCAAAAATAGCCAGAAAGTTAATAAATAGCTAGTAAAAATTGCTAATTTCTGGGTAGTGATGAAACGATTTCTCCGGTCATATTTTTTATTTAATGGAAATGACGTAACCTTAAATATTTTTACTAAATTTTCTCTGTAATCTGATCATCTATTTAAAACCAAATATTAAAAAAAGATAGCTAACTAAAATGTAAATACGAATTATTAGTATTTAATTCGTTTATAGTACTGTTTCAGGGGATACAAACGAAAACAATGATTCTTCCGTTTGATTCTGTCTATCTCACTCCTCACCACAATAGCAAACCTCTTACTAGCCATTTTCTAACTAAAAACCGCTGCTAACTGCTTTAGCAGAATGCTTTCTCAAAGAGAATTGTTAAATAAACAAACGGCTTTGCCGCGAATAAAACCCAGTCTGCGTCCTCCCAGACGAAGAAAAGCCAGTTTGACTTTTCCCATGCAAAGAAAAGCCAGTTTGTGCCACACTTAGACGAAAAATGCCGTATTATCAATACGTGTACGTAAAAGTATTTTCACTAACATAATTGGATTTTTTTCTCGCGCGAAATGTCGTCAGTTGGGATTTTTTTTCCAGGGATGGCGCAAACTGTCTTTTCTTCGCCTGGAAAAAGTCAAACTGGCTTTTCTTCTTCTGGGAGGGCGCAAACTGGTATTTTTTCGCGGCAAAGCCGTTTGTTGACTTTTCTTCGCCTTAGAAGTGTTTTTGGCTTTTCGTTGCCTGTAACTTAAAAGTAACGCGCGACGAAATAAACTAATGTAAATTTGTGAAATAACTTATTCTATTATTCTGTCTATTAAATGGTGAATATGATAGGAAAACCCGTTTCATCGATGAAGAAAAGTGTCTAGTTTTTGACGATTATTGGTGAAACTAGCTATTTATTAGGCAAATAATGGAATCGATTTCCACCAGGGCACTGCCGATGAGATATAAAAAAATCTATTTGATCTATTGCGCGTTTTTTTTGTCTAAAAAAAATATGTTCAAATAAATTTTATTCTTTCCATAATTCAATAGCACCAACATTAATTAATTCACTTGAAACTGTTACTACTATACATTGGAACATCAAAAGTTAACTCATAACCTTTAACAATGTTTAAAATAAAAAAAATGCCCTTTTTATATAAAAATTTGAAAGTATTGAGTTTTAAGGAAACACATCAAGCTGTAAAAAATATTTCTAATAGAAGGGGAGTAAAAAATCATCGGCACGCCTCCTACTATCAATCGATCTGAACTGCTTCAGCAGGATTCGGTGTGATTCCATTCATTGGTACAGTGAGTTTTATCTATATATAGCAGCTCTGTGAGCTTGCGATAATGAATATGAGCGTTAATGGGAACTGGAGTATCGTCTATAATTTGTGCCACCTGCGTGCCACAAGTGTATCAACGCGAAGAGTATCAATAACGAATTCGACGTTTGCGAAAAGTTTCGCGAGATCGCCTGAGATAATATAACGTTGATGGATAGAGGACTCTAATAGATCTAAAATAGTTAATCAAACAATGAGATAATTAAAAATATCTGTTTTATAATATGGTTTTGTCAATGCGAAAAAACAATATGAGATTACCCGCGATGAAGTGAGGAGATGACAGTCGAATCGTTTCTTCTTTGTCTCTGAAACTCGTGGTGATATCGTCGCATTCACCGTTTACTACATAAATCATCAAAATCAAAATCGACGTTTACTATAATATTATTAGTCTTCTTATATCTACAAGCGATATTCAAACGCTCTTCGCGCGTACTTTTCTGTTTTTGCGGCTATCTTCATTACGTTTTACTTTTAACTTATTTAAGTATTTTTTCAAAGTCAGAACTTAATCATTTTTATATTACTCTAAATGTAAAAATTCCATTAAAAAATTCAAACATTAAATTTCAAGCAGTAAATTTCTTGCGCCTTCTTCTTATCGACCAAACAAAATCAAGCCTTTAGATGGTTCAACATGGTCGCTCATCACTTTTTTAAGAAGGGATCGATTTAAAGATGATTTTGTTTAAAATAAATGAGAATTTACATAAAATTATAACACATGTTTTTATATCGTGCAAAATTCATTTTTATGTCACAGCAAAGTTTCGAAATGCTCATGTAGAGTGTATGTCCGATAATTTTGTCTGAACAATCGCACCATCCGAGTTAAATTGAGAAAGTTGTAAAATTTATATACATATTGTGGAGTCAAAAGGTCATATATTTATATTTATGGAATACTTTTTGTTACGGATGCATGTTAATTATAAATACTCCGGATTTTACGAAATAGAATTTATATAAATTCATCATTCTTGATTGTATGCATATATTTAGATTAATTCGAAAAACAAGTAAAAACTGTTGCTAGGTAGAAGTAATTCGTTTCGTCGAGTTTTTATTAGACATCGCAGCATTTTCATCGAAGGGACTGAGAGATTAGCATCAGCAACTTCATTAGCGGCAGGGCACCACTGCACGCTGTTGTAGCGGCTTTTTCTTCAGTCCAACGCGACCTTACGTATCTCATTCCGCAGCATTAGCTTCGTCAGTGGCAGCGCACCCATACGTGCCGCCTTCAGCGGCATCAGCTTCGTCAGTGGCAACGCACCTATGCCCGCCGCCTTCAGGAGCAGCAGTTTCGGTGGTACAGTGCGGCCTCGTGCACCGCATTCTAATACAGCATAAGCTTCATCTGCGGCGGCGTATCTTCGCTCATGATTTTCTAAAACAGCGCCTTCTACGACGGTAATGCGACAAAAAGCACTGCTCTCGGTTGTTACGATTTCTCCGGTGGCAGCAGAGCCAAGTGCGCCGTATCTTGTAAATGTCGCACACATAGAGTAGCAGCGTATCTTATTAATACACGGGTTTCTTAAGCTGCAGCATATCGCGGCACATTCTCATATAAGTGTTGCGATATTAACTTAATGATAGGACACGGAATCGGGAACCTCGGATCAAGCGCCTCGTTCGTCGCATATTTGTCACACAACTTATATTTATTTAATAATTTTCAAATTTGTCGTATAAATAGATGTGTACACTCACTTAGTTTCTCAGTAATATATATATATATATATATATATATATATATATATATATATATATATATATATATATATGTATATATATCTATGTATATATATATATATATATATATATATATATATATATATATATATATATATATATATATATATATATATATATATATATATATATATATATATATATATATATATATATATATATATATATATATATATATATATATATATATATATATATATATATATATATATATATATATATATATATATATATATATATATATATATATATATATATATATATATATATATATATATATATATATATATATATATATATATATATATATATATATATATATATATATATATATATATATATATATATATATATATATATATATATATCCGGGATGAATCACAATCGCTGAATTTTTAACGTTTTTATTCATCAGCAACAGATTCATCGCACGAGTACGCAACGGATTGAGCTGCGATAACTATTTAAATAGAACTGAAAGATTAAACTGAATCTCGGCAGCCGGGCTATCACTGGAGCGCCTGGCTAACGATAAATTTTATGGATTTTCATTTGGTAAATACATTATCGTCCTTGCCCAAAATTGACCTTTTATATTTTGATTTTATTTAATCCTTATATATATGAATACATTTATTGCATTGAAACTATAGCAGAAAATCATACAATTAGAGAAATTTCTTAAACATAATCGCAGAAAAGATTTCTCGAACATTTTTCGAAAGCGAGACTGCGATTCCCAAATCTAAAAACATTTACTATCCCCACAAAAAAAGCTCACAAAGAGTAGCGGTTATTCATAACCGGGGCAGCGCGTGTGCTCAGTTACACTATACATTCACGAAGGGTTTCAGCATATGCGCTCTCACGCAGGGCCATGGATTACCGCTATTGCGGCGCTACACTGCAGAGGAATATCTTCCCCCGCAAGGAAACGTGTAAAACGGAGGCCGGTATGACCTTTAATCCCGCGCGTTATTTCGTCGTATAGCGTATATAACGTGCGCGCAAGCTCGAAATTTCGAACGACGCCAGCGGTAATAATTAAGCTTACACCCGCGTTAGTGAGCGCTGTTTTAACTTAATGAACTTCGAAGCTGTCCAGTGTCGGTAATAAAAAAAAAAGAAACTGCTGGCGTGTCGGACTGATGAACTAAAATAGAGCGTATGGAAATATTGAGACGGGTCTTGAAAGAGTATTTCGGCGATACAGAAAAGAGAAGGCGGGGCAGCTTATATTGATTAATAGGCTTTCGTTAGTGGGTATTTATTCTTCATGCTGTACGGATGCACTTATCGTGAAATTGGTTAACGTATTTACTGTCAATCACTGCGAGCATGCCTATAGGTGGTAAATAGAGCATTACAATGAGATTAAGCGCAGTAATAAGGATACTTCAACGTCCGTGTCAATTACTGATGCGAATTACATGGGGATTCTTTTGGAATCATTATTTTCAATTCTAATTATTGTATTAGTGAAATTACGGGATTTAGTTTAATAAATATTTCAGTGCGGGCATTTTGTACTTTTATACCACTCTAACCTCAAAATCACAACTTCGATGTGATTTTTTGGTGTTCGTGGTGTAAAATGCGGTTTCAGACTATTAATACTAACGCGTGTCGAAAAGTACTATTTTGTTATCATGCACCTTATGAGTTTAATATTATTGTAATTGTACGTGATTGGTTTAGCTTGTAAATTACGGGGTTTATTATGGAACAATAGATTTCCTGAGTAAAAAATGTTATTTTAATTGTCAGAAGATTTATGGTGTTAACGACGATTTACTTATTTTAAGCGTGTAGGCTTTTTAGTAAAGACCTCACTCGTCCATAAGCAAAATATGTATGAAATTACGTTTCAGCAAAACTTATACAGACACCTAGTGTCATACATATAGAAAATAATCTTTTTTTTTTCTGGAATATAAATTGACATATAGGGTTAAACACATGAATTATCTCATGTTAGTTTAACTGTTAAAATTTCCAAAGTTGACAAGATCATTAAAACTCGGCCTGGAAATCGAATACATTCACGCGCGCATCTGTAATATCCTCAAGTTCATCCGTCGACGTGCTCATCTCGTCACCACGTCACCTATGACCTTTTCCCCATTCCGGATAAACGCGAAATGTTCATTACCCTCCCATCGTGAGTGAAGAGAGAGAGGGAGAGTGTGGGAGAGAGAACCAGAAAATCTCGCGTGGGGAAAAATAAACTCCGGCGTGGCACTCGACGAAGAAGAAGAAGCGTCGGCAGCACGGTTCTAATTCTTGCTGAGACTCCAAAAGAGAGAGAGAGAGAGAGAGAGAGAGAGAGAGAGAGAGAGAGAGAGAGAGAGAGAGAGAGAGAGAGAGAGGTGGAGAGTGGGGGAAGGGAGACAGTCGGTCGGCGGGTGCATGTGAAACGAGACAGAAGTCGAGCGTCGGGACGTTTGGAATCTCCTGGAATGCCGTGGTATATATATATATAAGCGCGTGACTCGAAGCCCGTCGTTTTCGGGAAAAGTCCAGAAATAGAACGACGCGCCGCCGCGGCTCTATCTTTCTCCTTCTGTCTCGGCGCGCGTATAATTCGGTCGAGTTTTTCCGGCTTGTTCTACTTGACTTATTTCGCCGGAACGGACGATGGTCGATATGCATCTCTCTCTCTCTCTCTCTCTCTCTCTCTCTCTAACCTCGGTGCAATTTCTTCTACACGCGCACTTCAAAGAGTGAGAGAGAGGAGAGAGGGCTGGGGCAGACGATTGAATTCTCCGTCGCGAGGTTGAGTGAGTGCATACAGCGCGGCATTTCTTTTTCCTTCCACCCGTGAAATACCTCATTTTCGCTCTCGCGCCCGAGAGTAAGCGAGGATGAGAGGATTGGGAAGTGCCATTTCCACGCGCATTTCCCCACGCGCCGAGAGCGTGATGTCATAAGCGTGACGATCGTGTAAATGCGTAAATTTACCAAATCACGCGACGCGCGGAATTACGTCGGCGTTTGCTTGCAGTTTATTTATATACGCAAGGCATGCTGTTTTGGTCGCGTTAACGTATATCTCGGAGAAATGTTACTTTTTTTTATCTACTCGAAGCCTTCAATCGAGTAAGGGAACTTTTCGATGAATTTTTCAAGCAACCAAATGAAATTAATATTGTGTCTATGTCAATACTTTATTTGATGCAGCACTTCCGTAATTTCACCAAAAATGGTATCGATAGTTATACTCTTTTTTCAGTTACTCAAATAAACTTTTTTTTTTTTACTTTGTTACATATTTGTAGTGGATCTCACCCATTCCACATTTATCGAATGAGTTTGTTAGACAAATATTGTTGCATCAATAATTCACCAAGATATAGAATATATTTTCGCAGAAATGGCTTTATGTATTAAATTAAAATTTTCAACCGAACTAGTTTACGGAGTTAGCAATACGTGAGCTAAATTTCATAAATTTCATTATTTTTCATTGACTTATTTATTTATTATAGTTTATAAACAAATATGGATATTCAAAAATGATGTTTCCGGAAAATTTCAAATCGTTTAATAGTATATATTACGTAAGAGACCCGTTACTGCACGACGTGAAAATAGCGCCCAAGCGTAGCGCGGGCGATAATTCGCGTCGTGCAGTGGGCCTCTGAAGGCAGTAGAGTCGTACGGTATTTTTTGTAACACAGGCACGATTTTTGCGTTTTTTGAACCTAAAAAATAGGTTAAAAGTAACAGTTTTTTAGACTAGCGGACACAAAAGTAAAGGAGCAGCGGGAGCAAAAGTGCCGTAGCGGGCGCAAAAATTGGCGTAGTGGGCGTAAAAGTGCCGTAGCGAAAATCCAAACTTGTGTCACAAAAAATATCATGTGCACCAAGGGCTAAGTGGGCTTTTTGACCTCGTGTGATTGTAATACTCGTCTTCGGTTCGTAAAACGCACTCGTCTTCGGCTTGTGCTTGCTCGCCTACGACTCGTATTGCAAACTCCACATGTCTAAAAAGGCCCACTTTACGTCCTTGGTACACAGTAGTAGATTATGACACTGGTGTGGAAGGTGATTATTTACCGCATTCGACTTTTCTCACTCGCTTCGCTCGTGCGAACAACGTCTCATGCGGTAAATAATAACCTTCCACATCAGTGTCATAATGTACTATTATACATATTATCGAGAAATAAATCGATTTGCAAAATACACTATTTTGATCGTTCGAGGGAAAAATAGATTATCTCGAATTCTAAAATTATATATTGGATTTGTTGATTTACCGTCAATAAGTTAGTAAACACTTTTTAATGCTGTAAAATAGGTGATCAAAGTGTACTGGGAAGCTAATAAGGATGCTTATAAGATTCTGTCATAATCGTATATTCTCTTGATAACTTTCAGATAATAATGTATACTAAAGATAAAATAATAAGAAAAACAAATATATCTGCCAAAAGACAAGATACAGATAATTAATGGTCCAAGATCTATGTATAACGCGATTTCGTTCTCACTGTGTGAACTCGTTCATTGATTTCTGGATTTTGAGGACTTGATGACAAAATCAAGAAATCAAAATATACTTACGAACTTACTCTTTATAAATTAAAATGTACCACAGACTTACTCGCATGCAAGTCCATAAATCAAAAAGTACTTTATGGACTTTTTGCAAATTTAAGTACTAAGTCAATTCAAGTCTCTGCAACGCTACGTGAGAGAGAAAGAAGGAAGCGCTCCAGCGTGCGAGGGGGATTATAGTGAAATCGCCTTGAATTTCGATCAACAGTAAATTTTCCACACCCGGAGAACAGGTGGCTACACACACAGACAGGAATAGACCCTGAACACGAAGCGCGAAAAACTATACCTGCGCGCCGGTGAGATGGAGTTTTTCAGCAATCCTGTTTCCTCGCCGGCTTTAAAGTGGATTAGGCAGGCGCGATTGCGCGTAGTCCAATAAAAAAAGAGTGCAATCGACTTTTTTGATGTATGATTAAATAAGTACTATAAAGTGATGGTGAAAAATCCAGTTTTCAGAAACGTCGGGTTCACCCTTATACTTACAGTTCACCCTTATTAGTCAAAAAACATCCCTAAAAATACTTTTTTCTCTTATAATTTGAGATATCAAAAAAGTATTTAGTTGTTGATAAAATTAATGTTGTGGAAGCCAATTAAAAATTAAAAACAGTGTACGCCAGTGGGAGGGGGAAGGCAGAAGGCTCGGTTGCTCGTTGTGACATCTTGGGAGTCGTTTCTCTAAAAAAAAATGATTTTTGCAAATAAAAAATATAGTAACATTAACTATATAATCTTACAGAAAACCAAACGAAAAACTTACTATATTATATAGTTGAAAAAATATAGCTAATATTACTAAAAGTACTTGTTACGATTTAATAATCGCATACAATAAATAAATAGAGAAGGACTCGATAAAAAAACGGCATGGCGTGATTCGGCGGGGAATCGAACCCCGAACCTTTCGTTTTCGCGACGAGTGCTCTGACCACTGAGCTACCGATGCCGGTGCACGTCTTTCCTCTAGTCGTCCTCATGTTGCTGCTATATGCAACCCGATTCGCCTCGTCACGTTGTGCATACTATGCACACGTAACATACTTTACTATAAAATATATTTCTATATTTCATAAAATACTTATTTTAGCTATACATTGTGAGATTAAAAAAATACATTTTTAAAGTTTTTGATTTAAATGTTTTATGAATAAATCTCCTTGTTTTAAACCTCTTACAAATTTTCATATTTTTTGTTATCAATATATACATTAAAATGGTCAAAACATTTTATTTCGCTTAAATTAAATATTAATATTGTTGGAATATTGGAATAAGGTTGCGCATAAATAAATAACTAAAGATATCAGAGTAACTTAAGTAACGCTTATTAATAACGACGCATCTTTACTACATGAGAGGCGCTCTCAGACTGACTGCGCTCCGCGCTCTCGCCTGACAGACCCGCTATGGGGGCACCACATACTATAGCGATACACCAAAGAGGATTCGTTGTATTGTAACAAATATTATTATTAAGCAATGGTCGATTTTTTAAGAACTTATATCTGTCCCCTGGTGTCATCATATCTTTAAACTCTCCCTCTGGCAAGTTTAGGAATGTATCCATAGTGTCGACGGATTCATCTGAAATATATATGTTATAAATTAATTTAGTTCTAACACATTATTTTTAACTTCATTGTAAATAGTTACTATTCTTTTATTTGTATTATATTTATTAAATTATCTACATCATTTAATAATTTTAAAACAATAAATGTTGGGGGATGCTATGCTCAGGCCTACGTGCATGACTTCCTGATCCTCATAAAATGAAGGGGCATAGAGGCGACTATGGACGTCATACAACTTTCACTTAACGAATTACACCAAAGATTTTTCATGTTATCTCGAATATTTTACATAAGTGATATACCTATTTCACGTAATTTGTACTTTACTGGTGCAATAGCAGAAAAAGAGATCTGAAATTTTGTTGTCATTTTCTGCTGACTATTCGGTGAACGGCGCCGCGTTAATCCTCGCAAAGTTTCTGGAGTGGTCATGGCTCGGCTCATAGTGTAGTAACAAAATCAACGCGCTGCCGGATAAAGAAGAGAGAAACTTGCGCATATGGTGCAGTCGGTGTGAATGTATGAACGGCGGAAAAAGCAGGGGTGGTACTGCGGTGACGATATGAGAAATTGCAAGGGTAGTAAGAAGCTTTGAAATGTCGAAAAACTAGATAAACATTTTTATATGAAAAATTGAGTTGAGTATAAAGTTTGTATACTATAAATAAATAGTGTATTTTAATATTTGTATCTGTAAGGGGCGTATGGAGATGAAAGAAGGAAGGCAGAAGATATACGTATGGATAATAATACTGTTGCTTTTATTAGGCTTTGTCAAAGTTACAGAGGTGTTCACACTTCGGAGGTCCGCGGGAGAGAGAGCGTTTCGCTTTCCTCCCGAACTGTCGTCGCGTCTCCCTCACTTACATACTTTCAGTATACGTATACGATGCTTATACTAATCCTTCGCGCGCAACAAACGTCTCACTCGGCTTTATAAAGCGTTGTCCTCTTACATGTCAAAGTTTCTCACGAAGATATTCTTACAGTCTTGCTAAATGAACATTTGTCAAATAGGCCTCCTAATATCATGGAGTGTATTGTTTTATTTCACCAGGCAATTTTATTCTGATCGTTATTTTCATCACATGGTTATTTGAAGCAAATTTAGAATGTTTCTATCGGTTATACAAGTGTCACGAGCTGCAAGACAAATACCATAAATATTGTGAAGAATGGCTTTTCCCTGTACCACTTCCAAATATAACGCTGCTTGTACACATCACCTATACTACACCACTCACATACATGCGTCCTCACGAGAGTTAAGTGACAACTTGTTGGCATAGTTTTCACCCGCGATATGCCTCCAAGCATTATGCAGCGCAATAAAATAATAATTCAACATCCGAAGACTGAAATACGGATTCGTATGTGCGCGCCGGAGTGCGAAGGGTCATCACTTCTTGACAATGACGAATGAAGTAATATGAAGTGACAACCAAGCTAACGGCGCGTGTTGATACTCCCCCCATAAACACACACACACACACACACACACACACACACACACACACACACACACACACACACACACATACACATACACATACTCACTTGTAGTATATACATTGACGCGTAGAAACGAAAAATAATAATTCCGGGAGAAGGGAAGAAGAGGACTTATAAGCGCGGCGGTAAGAGGGGAGTACGGCGAAGCTTAACGCCGGGGATCTTCTTAACCCTGGATTTCCCTGGGCGAATCTCCCAGCCGCTCTATACTCGGAAGCCTTGATTACCAGTCGGTTATGCGCAGCGCGCGCTCAGGATCTAGCGATCGTGGCTAGCAAACTGCGCGAGCGCATGCGTAGGAGATGGGCCTTTGACGGAAGCACAACACACGGAATTGATGGATTTAATAAAGTTTTTAATGAAGAGACTACTTTCGAGACTAAGTAAGGGAAGGATGGGTAGATATGAAGGGATGAGTGAATTTGAGTTTGTAATGAAACTATGATTGCGTAGCATTAATTTCAGCGACGAGTTCGTTGAATCTCGGAATCGGTAATTTTAGAGATATTTCGGTAATAGAGCATACTTAGTCTTCGCAAATGCATTTTTTGGAGCATTTTAACTAACCCTTTTTATTTCAAAGATGCTACTGCTGTTGCGAAATATCAGCAATGGGATCTATTCCTTCGCTAGGGGCGCTGGCACTCACATAGGAGTGAATCATTATTTTTGTATATCTATATTGGGATTTGACATTTAATTTAATTATTTTCACGTAAATATTGAACTTCCCATTCGAAAAAAATAAAACCCAATTAAATTTGATTCGATTGGATTCCATGTAAAACAAATGATTCAATATATGTGATAATTAACTTATTTTTAATATAAGTTGAAATTACTGGTCGCACTGTCGAGGTGGTTTAAAGAATAAATGAACACTCAAGTGTGTTTAAGAGTCAACGTTTCGACCACTTAACAGTGGTCCTCATCAGGACTAAAATTTATTAAAGAAAAATGATTAAAAAATTACAATTTTATAAAATTAAAAACACAGTTAATCAAGAATTACAAACTTACACTAATTGATATACATAATAAACTTTAGGCAGTGTCACTTACTACCAGTCAAATGATCGAAATTAAGTTATACATGTCTTTATATAATCATAGTATGAAGTAGGAGGGGAGGCACTTATTTTTGTTATTTATCCACGAACGTTTGTTAATATTTGAGCAATTCTACCGTAAATATCAAACAACTTGGTACACAAATAAATAGCAAATTTTTTTATGGGCACAACTATCAGACCAAATTTTTTCTGGTTCTCTAGATCATCTTGATAAAAATATTAAAAAAATCGAGAATACGGTCGATCTGGTGGCAATTTCTTTTTTACAGACAGTAGCTTTAATTATAAAAAATGCTTTAAAATGTCCCTAATGTCAACATAAATCATTTCGTCGGGGAAAGTCATATATATATTTCAAAAAAGAAAATAAAACGAGAGAACGTGAGCTTTCATTTGCTTTCTACAGAATGAAGATATAGATATGTTGATTTCTTCAAAAATTACATAAGTACATGATGAGCGTAAAATTCACAAAACACTGTGCAAATGCAAAAAAACAGGTTTTTGCCATTTTTCAATGTATTTTAAAAAATGAGTGTATTTTATGTTCATCTTGAACTTACGTAACTTTTGAAGGAATCAACATTTTGTTCAATCGACCTTCTTGAGAAGTTCTTTTGAGCCTTTGCCCAGAGAAGAGTGTTTATAAACGCTTTATCTATAGCATAGTTAACGTCGTGTATTGTGCCTACATTATTAAGCCGGGCTGTGATAACCCTGGTGCTTCTTGTGAGTGCAAACAAAATCACTCGTGATTTTACAATGGTTTCCGAAATCAGTTTCGGAAACGAGACCTGGATTGAATTTTAGACTGTGTCGAGGGTTTGAATTTAATAGATTATACTCGTGCCATTGGGGACATAGTACAACGAAAAAACGTCCTGTATTCAACCAGAATATCAAGGAATTGAGTTTGTCTGCATATAAATTATGGGTCCTTTGTCTATTTTCTCAGACGGAGAGACTCAATTCAGAAACTAGAAGAAATTCAGTTATCAGCTATTCGTGCAGCGCATAAGCACACGAACAAATATAGTATTAGCAGAATCAAAACCTCCTTCAATTCAAAGTCGTACAATGTTCTTCAGCTTCTATGTAATAAAAACAATCTCAAATACAGACATTATTACGAATAAATTTAAAAGTTAAAAAAAAATAAGAAAAAACGAAAGCATCTTCTTTAAGAAGCTATAGAAGACTGGCATGCCTTAACTAAAAACAACCCGAGCCAAAAAAATGAAGACGCCAATATATTGCTCGGAATGTGGACAATATATGGGATATGTCATTTCCCATACATGACCAAAATTTCTCCATGTTGCGGTCTGTACCTTTTTTCCATAGTTGGGATGACCTATAGCCCATGTATTGGACAAGTGTTGCTTTCAGTTCCTCGTTAATAACAAATTTTGTAAATATATATATATATATATATATATATATATATATATATATATATATATATATATATATATATACAAGCGAAGCACTGATCCCGTCCATCCACCCCAGTGCCTCATACTTCCTTACATACCCGCACGATTCCTATTTATCCACGTGTTACGCCATCAGGCGTGCGCCGCCTCGTAGCGGCTTCGGAACTACATTATACATATAGAAGTCCCTAAAAGTTCCCCCATATATGGGAAAAGAGTACGAAGAGTAATCTGAAGAAATTTCGGCCATGTATGGGAAGTGACATATCCCATATATTGCCCACATTCCGAGCAATATATTGGCCAGTCTTCGTTTTTTTGCGCAGGAAGCTACTCATTAAAAAAAAAAAATTTTTTGATGAATATGATTTTAATTTTCAAAATTTGTTTGTCACCATTCCAGTTAACAGTGATATAGGAAAATCTCTGGAAAAAAACCAACGATTCCAAGAGCATATTACACAAATTCGTTAAAAATAAAGTTAAGGCTGTTAAACTTTACACAGATGAAAGAAAAAAGAATTCCACAAAATCAGTAGGCTCTTCATGTTATTGCGAAGATCTAAAGACTACCGTAAATTATAGTTTAGCAAAAGAAACCTCCATGTTCACAGCAGAATGTATTGCACTCAAATCACAATTATTTTATTCTCACTGACTCTCTTAGTGCTCTATGTAGTCTTAACAACTTGAAGCTTAATATAAAAATGAATTCTTATATTACAACTCTCAGACAAAAATATCACCAAAAATCGTCACCGCTATCCATATATGTCTCACCCTCAGTAACCGAATCCTCCCTTACTCCGATGAAAATCATTTCTCAATTACACAATCACAATTCTCACCCAATTCCCGCGCCGACCGCGTCAATCAATAGCAGATCCGAATCTCGTTAGACGATCTTAATCGCTCCCCCCTCGCCTCTCCCTTTCCTTTTTACCCGTCGATGAAATCATCAGATAAACCGTTTTGATTCCCCGCAACCTTCACGCTCTTTACACCCTGTGTGTATATACTACAGCCCCCTCCCCCCAATTTCATAGGTGAGCAACCACGTGTATGCATATTACACATGCGCGCGTGCGAGCGCTAACGCGTGACGCACACGCACATGCATACATATACACACTCTGACCGAACGTCTGACTCATTCGAGACGCGGACACAAACGGGAGCACGGCTTTTGCTGGCACATTGATTGCGTTAAATGCAGGGGTAGTCCGCTGACTGTTCGTCGACAATCTCGTCGCCTCCACCACCACGCCGTGTCATGTGGTGTGATGGCGAAACATACGTCGTCGTGACTCACGCCGCGCAAATCGATATCTCTTATTAGGTCCATTGTATACATGTGTGTGTGCGTGTGTGTGTGTACACGTATTGGATGGTGCGTGTCAGGTGCACGCGGACGCTCGTTTGCGCGTTCATCGAATGCGAGTGTTGCGGCTGCAAAACAATCTCGATTGCGACCATATTGGCCTGTTGGCTCCTTTCCGGAGCGGGGGGGGAGGGGGGGCTTCATAATGGGATTATAAGGCAGTAGAGGTAGTAGACGAGGTGGCACGGGGAGATGATATTGTGGGGATTCCTTTTTAGCAGTGTAAATTCAAATGAGATCGGAGGGGAGGGTTATTGTTGCAGGGGTGCTTCGATGTGTAATATGATATCACTTTCCATGTAATTGTTTTTAATGTCACTTTTGAGCTAACTGCTCTATAGAGATAAGTTTTGGTACGTATAAAATGGAGGGATTTACACACCATTAGCTATATGTAGCCGCGAGCGTTAATGGATCCCATATGGTTGTCTATGATGCGTCTTTATCTATGGATTATCATGCATTAATAGGCTATACCAATAATCAATGTTCAGAGTATCACAGTTGGCATCAAATGTAACCGTTTAATCTTTAAGCCATTCATGTTGAAGTTATATTATCATACAATATTATTAAAATGTTTTTGAATAATTCTAATAATAAAATTTTTAACCAGATGTTATCTTTCCGAATTATGAGCTATTTATAGATGGTACCTTGTTTTATTACAATACTTTATTCAGTATCAAACATGCGATTTTATCTTTTCCGTTTATTATCATCTCTCGTAATCTTGTTATAGGCTGCTACTTACTTTGCGTCATTATATTTATTCAGCAAATGTCTGGCTGGAGAGATTTATCGCACTTTCTCGACTGCACGCAGAAGTTCAAAATAGTATGAATTATTTTGACGAAAGGAAGTGCAGCCACTAATGAACAGAGAAAGCTGCATAGGATATACACGTATAAGCTTTTAATTAAACTTTGCGTACATTAATTGTGGCCATAATATTTACATCATAAACAGGCAAAGTTTTTTGCAAGTATACTGGACTAACTTTAAATTACTAATCACTAGCTATAAATCAATTTGATTGTCTGATTTTTCTTTAACACTTTTATTACCTATGTAAGTGTAGCAAGGATATAATTTTTTGTACTGACAATCTTATTCATAATTATATTACGAGTTAAAATATATTTAAATTTACGAAATTTAAATGTATCTGCAAAGCAATTCTTTATGCGTGATCTCTGGTCCTTTTGGCGCCAAGGTCCCTTAAAACGACTATATATTTCAGCAGAGCTTTCAAAAGAGTCAGAAATGTTTGAATAAAACGATTACCATGACCGTAATGCTCACTTCCTTAAGCTTGATCAACATAACGAAATTAGAGTAAGAATTCATCAGTGCGTACGCCCAAGACACGCGACGATCTCATTGACAGAAAAATTAAGGTAGTCCGACTGAACAAGACGTATACTCACGATCAAGCGAGGTTGATACGTCGCCTAATATATTTCCCCGAATTATTTCATTTTCATGGGCTAAAACAAAGAAATATCCAAATATTAGAATAATTATACTAGCTATATGGATGCATATCTTTAAATTTAAACAGTTTTTAATTATGTTTGCTTTTTACATCTTGATAAATTGTTAATTAGAGCGTAGGGTCTTTACAATCTCAGCAAAGATATTTAAATGAATTAGCTGTATGAAGAGTCATAAATTACAAAGGTAAAATGTCCCCAGTTTAGCCAAGCTTGTTTTTATTACCGAAATATCTAAATTTATTATTTGTTCATATTTCTTCCAGATCGGTTTATTTTTCTTATCACGAATTCCTTGACACGTGAAAGGCTTTCTTTACGCATTACAAGAATATGGATAACTTTGTTTACGGCAAGTCTATGAATAGTAGTTAGATATAATCAAAGTAAGTTATGCTTCAGTATTATAGTTATATACAGTGTATCTTTCGCTTATTGTTAGTCGCAAGTAAAATCATTTATGTTAACTTTAATGCAAGATGCACCGCCGAAGTCTGCAAAGAAAAATCGCAAGAACTGATAAAAAAATTTTGTTCAACAGAACTGCTATATTTTTTTCGCAACAACAATCGTCTATTAAATCAAATATCGTTATCGTTAAAAATAGAACGTTTAATATTATAATATAATTCTTCATAGAATAATTTATACGAACACCTAAAATGTTAAAAATTGTGCAAAAATTGACACTTTAAATCATAAAAGACCGAAAATTTGCAAAAATTTCCAGCATTTAAAAAGCTATTCTTTCTCCTAAACTTTTATCATTCCTACCATCCCAAATCAGAATCATCATGTATAATCCATTTTACACCCCGCTCTAAGACCTGCACTCGGCCTTTCTCCTCCCGAAAAAGAAGTAGCTGAAAACAATCGCTTTATGGAGACCTCAAGTCGTCGCACCTAATGATCCTAGAGTCTCTGTGGCCATTGCCTCTCCTCCACACTCTCTCACACGTACGTCTACGTATATACGTACAAAGACACAGTCGCGTAGAGGGTCGCTGGCTGGAGGACAAAGCGACTGGCGCGCGAGGTAAATAAAGACCGGGCGGGCCGTGCACAGAGCCCACTCGGACAATCGCCACGACACCTGCAAAGTGCCACGAGGCACGTGACACCACCTCTCTCTCTCTCTCTCTCTCTCTCTCTCTCTCTCTGTCTCTTGGACAGCGGAACAAGAGCTTTCTCTTCCTCCCACGCTCAAGCACCTGCGACGTGTCCCTCCGTCCGCTCGCTCGCTCGCGCGCGCTAAGTCCTCCAGTTCAACGTCTTCCTGTTCTCTCTCTATCCCCACTGGGTTCTCCACGCGCGCGAATGAATTACCCCTCGCGACGTTTCGGCGCTCGGCCGCGGTAAATCATTCCGTAATCGCGCGACAAGCCGAAAGCTCTCGCTTTTATAATGGCGCGCGCGAGCGCCCCGCGGGGAATTTATTGCGGCGCGATATGCTTGTCTTGCCCTGACAAGTACATTCGAATGTACTTTCGTCGCAGTCGTTGTCGTCGTCGCGAGCTAGCGATCGAAGCGAGCCAGCGCGACCCTGTTAATCTCGCGCGGCTTGATATATCGCGAGAGCGAGTCTGCGCCGGCTCTTTCGATAGAAATTAGCTCTATCTGAATGGTATCCGGCGAGCGAGCAGCGGGTCGTTTTTTCGCTCTTATTCGGGAAATCGAAAGAGGAGTTGGAGCATGAGGGCGGTAAAGAGAGACAGAGGGAACCGTTTGTCGGGGGAAATGGTTCTCTGTCTTTATGACGCTTTTTGCAGCTCGCGTACGCCACCGACTGTGGATCTTTTTTTTTGCGATGAATAGAGAGTGCGGTGAGTGTATTGGACGATGACCAACGACGAGGTATGGACGACGAGTGCTGGAATTGCCTTTTAATGAAATGTGGAACAAATATTTCCTTTGACCTTTAGGTACAAGTGTTTAATTACTATAGCAAATATCGGTAAAATCTTTTTTATTTAAAATCATTGCGAAATGGACGACTGAGGTAAAATTTATGTGACACAATTAATTAATAGTTTAAATATTCATCCCGCTTCTTAATTCTGTGTTACGTAAATATGACATATAATAAGGTACGAAAGGAAATTCATCTCGCTGTAATGCGCGATTTAATATCGCAATTCAAGCAGACTTGCGCAATGATTAATTAGCATTCGTGAAGCATTTGCACGCACCATTTCTTGTCTAGAATTTTAAGCTATTATCAGTGCGATTATGCTGGCAAGTAGACGGCGCGCGCATATACGGCTTTTGCACGTAAAATAATGATTTCTGAAAACTGAAATTTGTTTCTGCTTGAAATAAAAACTACTGACTTTTAATGACATGAAGCCTCTATACAACCAGTTGAAAAACAATACAATGGAACATTGTATGTTTGTGAACACCCTTACAATGCGCAAATTAAAACAAAATCGCTCGAGACAATAACACAATTATTTTCAGCTCCGTTATACATGTTTTCTTGCAGACTTAAAAACTCACCACGGACATTCCGGTAACCCTTTGCCGATGTCAACGGGGATATTTTCAATTAGCATGCCCTGATAGAAATTGTCTTTATCGAAAATGGCCAGGAAGTTAATAAATAGCTAATAAAAATGCTAATTTCTGGGTAGTGGTGAAACGATCTTTTCAGTCATATTCTCTATTTAATGGAGATAAGGTAACCTTAAAATGTTTTTACTAAATTTTCTTTATAATCCGATCATGTATTTAAAACCAAATGTTAAAAAAGATAGCTAACTAAAACATAAACACGAATCATTGGCATTTAATTCGTTTATAGTACTGTTTCAGGGGATAAAAACGAAAACAATGATTTTTCCGCTTCATTCCGCCTGTTTCCCTCCTCGCCACAATAGCAAGCCAAAAAACTGGCCAACTTTGATATCTTTTAAATTCTCATAAATAAGCTAATGTAAATTTGTGAAAAAACTTATTCTATTATTCTGTCTATTAAATGGTGAATATGATCGGAAAAATCGTTTCATCGATAGATGGAAATGGCTAAGAAAAGTGTCTAGTTTTTGACGATTATTGATGAAACTAACTATTTATTAGGCAAATAATAGAATCAATTTCCAACAGGGTTCTATTTGAGTTATTCGAGTATTTCTAGTACTTTTGGTATTTCTCACTATTTTATTCTAATTGAATACTGTTATAATTTTTTGCAGTAAGCAAAACGACGTCGCAGAGACTTACATATATTGCGTAACTTGTAATTTTGTAACTTCTTACAAATAAAATCTATCTTATCCTGTTTTATCATAAATCTCACTCCAATCTCTCTTTCTCTGTCTTCTCTCTGCCCAATTACTCTCCCCTAGCCTTTGACCACACCTGCCACCCACTGAACCCTTTCTCTCTGCCGTTTTCTCTCCATCATTATACGTCTATATGCGTATCTAAAAATAATAAATAAATAAAAGTAAAGAAAAAAAGTGAATAAAGAAAAGTCCAGCCGGGTAATCGTTCGTGTGTGCATTGAAAGCACCGTGAGAAAGTAGGACACGCGCGATAATACAGCGGCCGTAAAAGCTCCGCACGCACTGCTATACAGAGCGGCTGACGAAGCCGAGGCTCGCGCTCGACGGCCATTACCTCCATTTTCTTTTATTATTTCAGCGCTGCGAGCAAACGAAAGTGGCTCGCTATATACGGCTGCAAGCTCGTATAACCGCCGCCGCTGCGCGATATCGTATGGAGGTGCAGCTTTTCGCGCGCGCGGATTAAGGCTCGACTGGTGTAGCGTGCGCCGAGGTGCGTGAGTCGGGGAAAGGTGCGAGGTCGGTGTATATATGTGTCTTGGAGGAAAGGAAGTGAGGGTGAAATTGAGGTTTAAGGGAAAATAGGGTTAGGGAATGGATTTTTCGTCGGTTTTACGGCCACGGTTTTTTATGTCTTCTAAGAACTCAAATTGATTTTAGCACTATAATTAAATTTTTTCAAACTGACGCAGGCGTATAAAAAATACTTTTAAGGTAGTTCTATGAAGACTCTCAAGTCAATTGAGTATCCACAAATGCAAACTAAAATTACCTTTTAGACTTGAATTATTAATATTCATAAAATTCAGTTTTAAAGTGTAAGACAATTAAATAGTGTATTACATAAAAAAAAAATTAATTTTGCACAAAGAATTATTTGATGTAGGAAGCGTATGATTTACGTCGTTAGTCATAGACGTGTTTAAGACGGAAAATATGACGTATATTGACGAAAATTATTGTGGCTCCATGCATTTTCTATGATATCATTACAAAGCTTAAAACTTTAACTTTAACCATCTCTTTACTGAACTTCCTCCGTATTCGGTTTCGGTATTAATTTTGGAAGTTTATACGCAAAGCACGTGGTTCTACTATATTTACGAGTCAAAGTATACAAGTATACACTTTCAAGAATTTTTTACTTAAAAATGAATGTGGCATCCTGTATTGAAAAAAAATACCAAAAAATGTGTCAACATCTGTAGAATAATATATATTTATTTTGTAAATGTCCGCATTCAATGACATTTTCATAGAACCCCACCTTAACGTGAAATCTTGAGCATTGATATAGGTATTATATTTCAAATTTCAAGCAAATGGAATAAGAAAATCCACCTATAAAAAATTCAGCGCGATTAAATCTCAAGGTAACTTTTTTATTCCTGCTCTGCTTGGTCAATTTCGTGAAAAATGCAGCTTATTTTATGTTATTAATTAGTTTATTTTAGGCGAGGTTAAAGTTGAAAATGGGCAGAGCCACAAACGCGCATCGCATGGGAGGTTGAAGTTTTAAATACGCTGGACCACGTGCGCGCATCGCGCGCATAAAAGTCCTCTAGCTATTTATAACAGGTTAAACATCCTCATGGCTATGTTAACTTTACGAAGCCATTGTTAAACTTCGCCGAATCTTGGTACATGATTCGAAACTTTGTCTAACATTGCTTAATTCTGTTATTCACCTCAATTACTGCATGTAATTCGTCTTTCACAATCTGGTATAAGATTCGATAGGATTAAAAACCTTCGACGTTTATTGGTAAAATTCCTGAAGATTTCCGTATAAAGAGTATAGAGGATACCCGGGCAAGACAGTACACCTAAGGAAAAACGTTAATATATATATATATATATATATAGTGACGTGATTAAGGCTCTATACTCAACTGCAACGCCTCTCAGGAGATCACAGTCACAATAGGTGATTTTAATATTAACTGGAAGGTTTCTTCCAGAAACCTATCCCTTATCGACTAATAGTTTATGAAAATAAATAATATAGTTAACGAGTTAATATAGTTAACGAGAAATTTATTTTATATATATATATATATAAAATAAATTTCTCGTTAACTATATTAACAATTTTCTAGGAGGAGTAAACGATCGGCAAGGTGCATGAAAGATCTACAATCGTTGAAGATTTGTCATCTTGATCTCTATTAATGCTCTCAAACCTTTTGTATTTTGTGCCAGTTGATATTGGCTACATTCCAGTGGCGATTCTTGATGCTGAAGTGTCACAAAATGAGTGATTCTTAGCCGAACGTGTCACTTGGTTGAAAACTATAATGAGAAGGTCGCAAAGAACATTTCGTGCTTAGAAATATCTTGTTTGAAGAGTTAATTTATGCGATCAACACAGATATAATCGATGGTTGATGGTCAAGTACCTTCATAAACTATTAGTCGATAAGGGATAGGTTTCTGGAAGAAACCTTCCAGTTAATATTAAAATCACCTATTGTGACTGTGATCTCCTGAGAGGCGTTGCAGTTGAGTATAGAGCCTTAATCACGTCACTCCAGTACCCAATTTTAGGAGGGCTGTATATTAATTATGTAATTAAGTACAGTGAATAGTACTTACTTTTGAAGAAATGAATAAATATATAAATATGCGAGCCTCTTTCTGTAGACATCAGAATGAGAAGATTGTGCACCGATAAAGAACTTTACTGAGTCAAGAATGTATAGAAACAACGCATAAGTGCATTGCAGATTACAGCTACGATTCGCTGATAGCTAGAAGTTGTCCGTTGTTATCTATTGCTATCTGATGGATGTCATGCAGGTGTAGCATAAGTGACTGAAAATTGAGGGGATGGACACGAAATTGTTCTTCATAATTGTTAATTCTAATTAGTCGAAGAAACCTCGCCGTGAATATTACACTTCGCAACATGAGAAATTCGGTTCCACCATTAGTTAAATGTTTGCGGGCAAACCAGCAATCCTTATTAGTGTATTTTGTCGCTACATGACTAAACTTTATGATTTGATTTCGAAGTAACTTCATTACACAGCAAAAGACTTTTGCTACTACATGTCGGATATAGATAAACTGTTCTAAAATATCTTATTGAAACATCTCGTAGATTTGTCCGGATATATGTAATACTATCTTGGCCTGGAAGTTTCAAAGGAGTGCTATGGATGATAATGCATGAATTACATTTATAGTGAGGTTCCACTTCAAGACGAGCCATTTTAAAAGAGGGAAAATTGGATATAATTGTGGGTTTAAGCGAATATTCTTCGATTATTACTGATGATTGAGGGTCTAGTGTAGTACTTTTAACTTGTATTTTCAAAGTCAGAGGGTTAACTGTTCTAAATAATGGCTTCTTGGCTGCTACAGATGGAGGACCTCACATCGCATTAATAGAACACTTTGTGAAACTTGTACGTATTGGGCACGCTGTCTGATATAACAAATCCGCATCCTCTATACTATTGTACACTTTACAGAAATTATTATTTTAATCGTATTTTAGTTTACTTAGAGGTAGTAGTTTACTTAGAGAGGCAGAGAGAGAGAGAGAGAGAGGTGTACACGCAGGCTCGCATGCGCTCGTGCTGCCCACGCGGTTCTGAACTCAGTTTATATATGTATATATATATATACCTCCGCTGCTGCTGCTGCATCGCTGCCAGAGCTCAATCGATCCGGTCGCGCGCGAGCTGCCGGCGCTACTGTCGCTATCTGACTGAACCCGCGAATGGTTAAAGTTCACAACGGCAATTCGGCTGTTCTCTCTCTCTCTCTCTCTCTCTCTCTCTCTCTCACCCCCTATCCTCTGTGACCCCGTCTTCTCATTAGAGTAACCGTGCCGCGGAAGCAATTTTTATTGCACCGCCTACACTGCTCCCTCTCCCTATTTCTCTCTCTCTCTCTCTCTCTTTCGGCCTCTTGCTCTCTTACTCGCTTCCTCTATACGTGTCTACTTGTTTTCTCTCTCTATCTCGATTCCCCTCACTCTCTCTCTCACTCTCTTTCGACGCTTTTGTCGTTGATTTTGTACCTGTCTCTTTCTTATGTGGCGCATTGAGCCGCAGTGGGCAGCAAGACAAGATGGAAAGAGCAAGGTGCTCTAGGGGAGGAGGGAGAAAAATGGAATTGCCGAAAGTTGCACAGCGCTGTAAGGCAAAATTTGTTTAATGGATCATGCGCGTGCGTTGATATACAGCATTTCATCAATTTTCGATTGTGTACGCCAACGATGTTACACGTTCATTCTTATAATTTTTAGCTATTACGCTTATGTTTAAGGGCCCCATCATATGGATGAAAAGTTATCCAACTTTAATTGCTCTTTGCGCGTAATTACCGGTGAAGAGCGTCATAAAGTTGGTTATATGATTTCTTGGGTACTTATTATTTCAAAGTGTAGCAATTATAGACTTACTTATAAGTATTCGCCTTGGGGGCTGAAGTTAAAGGGTATGTAAGGTCAGTACCTAGGCAAGAACGCCCCCTATATGCATAATATATTACGCGTGCCGAGTGCCGTGCGTACACACAAACGCAAAATTTATACATTGGAGAACAGTTTGAAGTTTGTAAGTATGCTCGAAATCACAACTGAATATTATTCGTGAGTGTATAGTTTACGCATCTTATTATGAATTCTGACAGTAATTATTCGGGCCAGCGGCCCCTTGAACCTACTGTCAGGATATTCTCAGGGTATGTGTCTATGTTATCGGTTTAGTAATAATTTAGTACTTGGTATAGAACAACCCCGTTAATTCGATAGTACTTGCCTGTGTTAACTAGACTGCTTTTCTGCGTAATAAATTTAAAATTTGTATATTGACACTGATTTCTTTCCTACATTTTCATATTTGCATCTTAACTATGATTTCTATGTTATCAATACATAATACAAATTGTGATATGACATTGATGGAATGGAAACAAGTGTCCACTTTAAGTAAAATAAAAAGAGCACAGTAATGACTTCAGTATAACTTAACAAAAGAAGTTTAAAAATAAAATAACGAATTATCGTTATTGCAAAAATTATTTTTTTTATTTTAAACATTTTAAAGAAGTAATTAAATTTTTCTTCCTGATTGGCTTGTGAATAAAGAAAGCAAAACTACAAATGTTGCTTCAAAATCAATGTAGCTTCTTGATGAGTTACTTTTGGAAATTTTGAAAAAACTTTGAATTAATTAATTAAATAATACAGTAGAATATTCAACTGTAAAATGATTTATTGGTTTTTCAAATTTTATTATTGAAAAAATAATAACGTTTCCTGAAAAATTCTCAAAAAACACAGATTTCCTTATACACTTTTATGATTTATGGGACCATTCCGAACTTTTAGTGCCAGTTTATTTACCCAATTATAATTCATAAGCGATCTAGATAATTGTTATCGCATTAAACGTTATAGATTTTTTATTCGTTTCCCTGATGTCTCATTGCTAGTTCTAATCGCGTGCCCAGCCACCATAATATTTTTTACTAACCGCCCGAAATCAATATATCTTTTATGTGCACACACCCTCACACTCAGACACAAACACCTTATCCCTTCCACCCCAACCGCTCTGCGAGCAGCAGCACAAATCTTCGCTTTTCTGCGCTGCACAGTGGCGAAAAGTGCGTACGCAGGCGCAACCATCTGTACGACAAATTTTCCCAGCTTTCACACCCTCTCACCCTCTCTCGCATCCCCCCCGGCCGCCATTAAAATTTCCGACTGCTCGCTCGCGCCCGATGATAATTACTTCGCGCCCCGCAGCGCGACTTGGCGAAATTACGCTCACGGTACGGCGGTGGCAATGGGGCGACAGCTCGCTCGCGTAAAAATGCGCGAGATTATCGCGGTCGCAATGGGCGGGATTTTTCGTGAGCATGTCGCGCCAGAGAGCCGCTGTCGCTGGCTTGAATTCGAGAGGCGCCTACGTCAGCTGCAGATGCGTGCGTGTGAGCGTTTATATATATATATATATATATATATATGTGTGTGTGTGTGTGTGTGTGTGTGTGTGTGTATGCGGGAGAGGAGGAAAAAGAGGGAGGGAGAGATTCTCGGTCCCTTTGCGCGACTCGTAACCGTATATTACGAGAGTGGCCGGCGCGCTGCGCGGCGCCGTGTAACGCCAGAAAAGCGTGCGGTGATGATGAAAGGGCCCGGGAATAGGGGGGAAAAAGAAGGACGCGCGTTTGTTTCAATTATGCACTGTGGCTTTTTGTTGGGAGGCTCCGACTTGCCGGCAACATTTGGTTCAAAAGTTCTCTGACATTCTGAGACGCGGCGATTTCATGCGTGGTGCTAATTTTGAGTTATGTATTTGAAAATTAAACGGAGCGGTTTTTGAGAGTGAGCTTTTATTGCGAGGATAAATTGTGTTCCGAAGGCAATGGCATAGCTTACTTAAAGTAATTGTTACCCAAATTTGTAATTGTATGAAATTTTGTACAAGACCAAATGGATACCGACGACTATATGTATGCAAAATCCTGCATCGATTGACCATCTCATTTTTGCGATGTCATTTTCAAATTCACGTAGCTTTGCACCGAATCGATTGATTTTAACGATTGCCCTCTCAAATTAAAGCTCTATTCTTCAACCTTAATCGCTTTTTTGTGGAATTTGGTTTGGCCTCTTCCATACTTTGTTATTGGTTCATCATCAATGACAACTTTTCACTCATTTTTCCCATGTTAAATTTCCATAAGAAAAATTAAAAGTGCTGTAAAAAAAATGATACCACTCAATCGGCTTGGAACACACGTTTTTTTCACGTTCTGTAAGGTTCAAGAAACGAGAAAAACCTTGTGTGGTAAGTGTGCATTCAAAAAAATTTTTCATTTTTTTTGGCGACGTAAGAGGGAAATTTCCCAGGAATTGCTCATATGAGGAAATCCATGGAACCTTTAACTATTGTGATACTTTTTTTAAGTAATTTATTACTGCTATTAGCATAGCCTGCGAAGCATATATAAACGAAACTGGATGTAAAATCTTCAATTTTAAACTAGAAAACAAGTTATGTAATCCATATTAAAGTGCCACCGAGTGTGCCATGCAGGCTGCAGTCTGGGGATGTACAAAACTGTCTAAAAAAGTCCATTTTTCTGTGGATTTCCTCATATACGTACAGACCTACATTGGAAAATATTAAAATCTAAGTTTTAAAATTTTTCCGCGTTACAAAGCGTTAAAAAAGCAAATTAGCTCTGACGAAAAATCGCAAATACAAGATTATAAATGTCAAAGTTTACAAATGAACTTTTTAATGAAGCTGTGTGCAATTGTTAATTCAAAAAATATTTTTATTTAATTTAGCATGGAAACAAATTAAGTGTGAGCGTGAAGCTCGTTGATTTTTCTGCATCAATCACCAAATTCGTGTCATTTATTCGCATGTAGAATTTGCATACGTGAATTAATTGGCATGAACTACCATTGTAGAGCATTCATACAGGCATTTTAATACCAGTCTGTGTATTGTTTGTATTGACTTTAGTCATTGAACGTTAAACAGTAATATTTAAATTGATACTTCAGTATAAAATCAATAAATATTTTAGTATTTTATAATATTATTCGTAGTGTTATTCAAACAAAATAAATAAAAATAAAAATATAGATAATACGCGGCCAATCTTCTGCTTTTCTGTTATTACAGCCAATAGAATCTATGCATTTTTTAAAAAATCCCACGATCTTGGAATAATAACATAGAACCCTAAACTCCAGACCCTTAGCGGTTTCGAGTTCACAGGTCCATATACTTATCGTAGCCTGCCAAATGGTAGATGAGTGTGGTTTTCAGGTAGTAAATTTTGACCGATAATTGACTAGGCGGTACCTGTCGAACACTAGTGTAGGTTCCTTCATAATTGGGTCAATTTACTACTTTTCTACCGCGCTTGCAAGATGAACTAATTTGTTAATTCAAAATCTTTACATAGCAATTGTTATTGATCACCAGCATATGCATAAAATATTTTTGGTACAAATATTTGCTTTTTCAGTGCTACATATTAAAAAATTATGTTTATGCGTGTTACAATATTAGATATTCAATCAAAACGAAAATGTCATTTCGCAGGCAGTCAATAACTCCAGTTAATTACGTTATTTATTAAGTTAAGGTTATATATAATCTTAACTTAATAACCTATAGGCTATACACCGGGGTGGCGACGGAGATCAACGCAATAAGAAGGAAGGAAAACGTCGAAAACGAGAGAATTTCACGGAAGGGACCAGAAGAGCGGTAGAGAGAGAGAGAGAGAGAGAGAGAGAGAGAGAGAGAGAGAGAGAGAGAGAGGGAGAGAGGGAGAGAGAGACTGAAACGGAGACGCCAACGTGCTGTCGGCGCTGGGAAAAACGAGGGAAGGAGGGCGCAGGCGTTCGCACGAGGGAAAGAAAAGATTGAGCGGCGATGCACAGATGCGACGGATGCGCGCGCGCTATAGAGAGAAAGAGGGGGGGGAGGGAGGGTCGGCCAGATAAGTCGCTAGGAAGATTCAACACGTCGTTTCGGCCTCGGAGGAAAGAGAGACGGCAAGACCATTCGGAATGATGAGGCGTGGGTAATTTTAAAGTCATTACAGCAGAAGATGGAGCTAACTCCTGCCTACATGAAGTGGCTACGGAGGGAAAAAGTCCCCTCGATATTAGTAAACGAGGGAAAATGCATCTCGCTCTTAACAAATGGTTCCTTTCGTTTTGGTGATTTTCAAAAGAGGAGGTGCATGCGGCGATTGACTTCACTCGTTCGCCTTGTTTCACCCTTCCCTCTTTTTTCTGGCGTTTCTCTGTTTGGTTTAAAGATGTTTCTCATCACTGTGGTGAATGTGGATATTCTTTTTAATAATTTCATGGTATGGATGAGAAAGAGAGGAAAGTATGATTTTGTGTCTTTCTTTTGATTCAGTACACTGAAAAAACGGCGGCTGAAACGTTCCGCTTTCTTAACGGGGTTATCGTGATTTTAAAATGGGTTCACTATTTAATTTTTATGTCATATATTATTAAAATATAATAATTTAAGTACACACGGATATGAAATGCAAATACTTTCTGAACCGAAAAAAACTATTGTGATAAAAAATTGTTAATTGAACACGTAGATATTGTTCAATAAGTAAAAAATTTACTTTCGCTATATTCCAACTTTCTATTTTTCATTCGATTTTAATGTTTATTGTCTCATTTGCGCCCCATTCAGGCTTATATTATGAAACAATTAATATATGCTTAGCAACACGTAATTGTTTACAGTTTAAGCACGATAAACTTCAAGTTTATACTGTATTGTACTGTAAAAAATTACACGTTGCTTCGCATATATTAATTATTTCATAATATAAGCCTAGATGGGTCGTAGACAAATATTTAAGGATTAAAATCGAATGAAAAATAAAAAGTTAGCAAATAGCGAAAGTAAATTATTTACTTGTTGAATAATATCTACGAGTTCGATTAAGAATTTTTTATCACAATAGTTTTTTTCGGTTCAGAAAGTATTTGCCTTTTATATCTGTGTGTACTTACATTATTATATTTTAATAATTTATGACATAAAAATTAAATAGTGAACCCATTTTAAAATCACGATAACCCCTTAAGCAAACACGTTCCCCCTCACTTTTCGCACACTCGATCCGCGAGTTTTTCACCAAACTCAAGTGACTGTGCTTGAGGAGCGCTGCTACGCTCTATAGTGTTGGCGCAATGATTATATCTCGTGGTGTAAAATTTCTACCAACACTGACGACTGCCTCTACCAACTCCGAGTATTCGCTATGTGGACGCTGTAGGTGCCATCTCTGAGACAGGGGTACTTTTACAAACAGTGGTACTTTTATTATGTCTCCAACATGGGAAGTTACTAAATATACGATATAACTGCATAACCACACATATAAAATTCATTATGTCATTTTTATAATATATGTAGCTGCATAAATATAACATTATTTCATGAAAACAAGTGTCGAAAAGTCTATTTATATATATTTAAATACTTATTTTCTATGTATTTTTAAGGTTATTTTAGATATATCGACGCTCCCTACGAAAACTAGCACCTTTTTTGGTCTCCTCACGAAGACTAGCATATTTCAGAAAATTGCAACGAAAACTACCATAACTCACGACTTTGCCGCGAATACTAGTACAATTCGCGAGGTTGCCGCGAAAACTAGCATCATTCACGAGTTTGTGCCGAATAATAGTACAATTCGTAAGATTGCGACGAAAAGTAGCACGATTCGCGAGTTTACGTCGAAAAGTAAGACGATTCGCAAGCTTGCCGCGAAAACTAGCACTTCGCGTCACCGTGTTAATTTACATAAGAGGCAGTGGAATGTGCTAGTCTTCGCCGCAATCAAGCGGATCGGGCTAGTCTTCAACGCAAATCAATGGGGCGTGCTAGTCTTTGCGGCCAACACTGAAATGGACTAGTCTTTGTGGCAATCTGAATCGTGCTAATTTTCGTAGGGAGCGTCGATAGTAATACACACAATTGGGATCGGAAATGTAGACGTCAGTGCGCTCTCGCGATTGATAATGTAAGCTGTGGGACAATGCTCCATATGACATTCGAATATTCGATTCAAATTTCAACTTTCATTGCTCCGATTTCTGATAGTTTGCAAACATACATCCAAACATAACATTTCGTTACATTTGGTTACGATTAATAAAAATACTATTTTTAAACATTTAATAAAACAGATGTCATCGCAATGCTTTCTACTGAAATTCCGCGAAAAAGCAGATTAATTGGCTGCGTGAATGAGTGCAATAATCGGCCGTGTAATCCACAAGAGCTCCCATTTCATAAATTTCCTCATGTAAGTAAATACACTTTCTTGAAAAATCAATTTGGAAAAATAGAAAAAAAACAGCTCCGAGAATTATAGATGGAAGCTGTTAATAAAGAAGTTGTAACCCCTAGTTCATGTGTCTGTTCGATTCACTTCAAGTATGAAGATTTTTTTTTATATTGGTTAGTATTAAATTTATTTTGAAATGAAATTTTTTAACAATAATAATAATAATAATGATGGTGATTATTATTATTTACAACAGATAGCGAAAGAAAAAAGATAAGATTAAAATTCATTTTAACATTTACCTGACGTGTATATATTAATATTATTATTTTGATCTACTGAAATAAATAAATTAATTTTAGAGCAGAACTTATTTTGCAGCAGAAGGCGCGACTCTGTGTGTACATATATATACAATGAAAATAAACAAATAGACCTATATCGTAGTCATAGAGCATTGTCCCACAGCTTACACTAACAGTCGCGAGAGCGCGCTGATGTCTACATTTCCGATCCCAATACTGCTATTTTCCGCCACCACGAACGCTTCGACAGTTTCGCTTACCCCCTCCAACGACATGCACGAAGCGAATAGTGAATAAGTTTTTCTACAGTCAGCGGTTGTATTTTTCGGTACAATTTTTCTGTCTGCGCATAATGAATTCCGGTCATATAGATAGTAACTTTATGTGTTAGCACTATAATAAAGTTATTATATATAATAACTATACTATACTAATGTAATATTTAACAAAGACGCTAATGGTAGTAGTGATAAGTAAATGTTAATTGAATCTATTGGCCAAAGTTACTACCAATATTTGTTGTACGAGATTGTAACAAATATTGGTAGTAACTTTGGCCAATAGATTCAATTAACATATACTAATGTAATAGTATACTTATCATATTGCTTTGTGATTTCGAAATGAACTTCCATGCAATATATTCACTTTATTCTACATGCAGACTTTTTAATTTAATATTTATTTTTGAGCCCAATACTGATGAAGCATTTAATCATCATTAATTGTTGACATATGTAACTTTTATGATAATTGATGAAAATATTTATGGACGTGAATAAAAAAATATGCCAATCTGGTTTTGGTGAGATGATTGTAATAATAAATCATTTTTCAGAAAGAATAGTAGAATGATGAATATTTGTTTTTATGTAGTCAGTAATAATAATCATCTTTAAATGTAATCAATTTTAACGTAAATAAATCATAACAGAAGATTAAAACTAATAACAAAATTTTTGCGTTAATGAAGCGTATTTGCTTCCTTGGGCCACCAATATTAATATTATTACTTGTAAAGTAATTTAAAGTCTAAATTGAAGATAAACTAATCGATTTATAGGTCAAAAATATATAAAATTTGCTTACATAATTAATTACTGTTAAAAATTACATAATATATACTTTGAGAAACGGCAATCCCTCTACCCCGATTCATGTAAACCGGGAGTCCATATTTCGAAAACAATACGAAAGCGGGAACTATACTCCCTTCAAAATGATGATACAATCGAAGATCCAGTGTCCGTCTTCGCTGTCGGAGGCGAACCACAATTTTTTACGAGCGCAAAGCTCCTTCTTTACTACCTTTTTACGAACGCTGCACGGCAGCTTTCTTGCGCCGTCCAATATCAAGACATATTTGCAATTTTTGGGGGGTACGAATGGCTATCCTGCGCAGGAGAAACGAAACAGGAAAGAAAAGTACCGACGAAGAAGGCGCGAATAAACAGCGGCTCGCTCGTAAAGTGCACATCGGGGGTAAAACGCGCGGGCGCTGGAACTCATTCCGTGCGCACGGTAAGCGTCATGATGGCTAAAGAGGCAAAGCAATGCATAAAGAGCAGCTGATGTATGAATACGCGGGAGCCGGCGTGAAGTTTACGATAAGCGAGTCACGTCTTGCTTATGTAGAACCGTCCGCGCAAGCCGATCTTTATATGGCATACCTTTATGTGTATACATATAAGTATGCATGTGTGTACACTTGTTTATACCTGTGTGCATGTGCATCTGTGAGTAATTGTGTGCGCTGGTTCGTGTATGTGTGTGCGTGTGTAACTACCGACGTTGTACATTATATGTATAGACGCACGTGCACGTACGTGGAGATTTTAAAAATAGTATGAGTGGTTTCGAAACGCATTTTGTATGATGCTATCTCGAAAACTTTCTTTTTCATCGACAGGCTCAAGCAGAGCTGTTGAACACAAAGCTTCCTCTATGCGGAAGCCACGCCGCGTGTGCGTGTACACACACACATACACACATCTTATTCTTAAAATCATTTCGGAGATAAGAGTTTCCATGCGCGCGCTCGAGCTCTCACTCTCGTCGGCGTGACTTGTGAATTCCTTATAAAAAGGTAGCCGACCTGGTTTCGGGACTCTTGTCGAGACGGAAATAGTATCTTCTACCACACAATGCGGAGTGGTTCGATTTAAAAAATCATCTTCGATTTATTTTATTGTTTTAATTGTATATAATAGATTATGTCAAACGTTGTATGTAACCGTATATTTCTCAGTATACACGCAAAGCGTAAAATATAACTTTACAAAATTCTATTTATGGAAATGCAAAAGTTTATTTTTAGATACTGTTTTAGCAACGAGAAGTCATTTCATTTTAAGTTACGATACTGTACCGTATGATGTACTTTAAATGATTGTGTAAGTACATAAAATTGAAATAAATTGTATTTGTCATGCAATAATCAGCTATGCGAAGAATTATTATAGTACGAAGTATAATTATATCAGTTAAAATCAATTGCGTTCAAAATGACTTTCATATATAGTTATTGTAAATTTACGTGGACACGCCCTACATAACACTTAAATATCGTGCCTCGAAAATCTCGTGAACGAATTATTACTCGAGAGAAATTGCTCAAGACATTATTACTTATAGTTAGCATTTAGATAAGAACATTATCCGAAACGTCAGTGTATATATAGATATAGGTACGCGCAGGCTGATGCGTTGCCCTTTTTTTCATCCTTCTTCCTCTCCATCTTCTTCCCTTCATCTCTCTCTCTCTCCCCCTCCCTCCCTCCTTCCCACCCTTCCTCCCTCCCCCCTCGCTTCCTCTCTCTTTTCCTCTACGAAACGCACAGTCAATATCCCGTCGTCGGTCGTCGCCGACGACGACGACGACGGCTTATTCGTTTTACATCTGTCGCTGTAAACGTTTATTATCGCGCTTCATATTTTAAGATGACATTTTATTTTTTATCTGGATTTCAATGTGAATCTTAACGATTTCAGCATGTAAATGAAAAATACTGCGTAAAATACGTTTGTTGAAAAAAATTGGAATGGAGCAGGTCTGGTTGAAGATCCTATTTATTGTAATGATATTAGCGACAGCATAATATTTCGTGAATTTTTACTGAAAGATTCTTTAGTATTAATAAAATCTTTTTTTCAACAACTTACGCATAATATGATATACAGTGAAAAATTCACTGTACCAGTACCAACAAGTATAAAATTATTTATGATCCATTTATCGTGAATATTTTAAAAATGGATTGATCAAACAATACTTTTACGGCACAATAAATTTATATAAATTTATTACGATCATTTCACATTTGTTGAAGTTACCAAATCATTGATATCTATTAAAGATTTAATTACATACATTATTCAAGATACAACAAAATTTTAATAAGTATTCAATAAATATGATTTAATTTTCTGTCGTTAAATAATTCTAAAGCAATTAAATCAGTTAATTATTGCTATATAAAAGCTGTATGGAACGTTACAATTAAGTATATTATTATTTTTACATTTAATTCTAAATCATTTATTATCGTTCTCTGTATAACAGTAGTACAATAAATCCTTATAATTTATTCGTGTGAGCTGTAATAATAAATGCAATAATGATAATTTCAACTTCATTCTGCTTTACAATATTAACAAACAAACGACCTTTTTGAAAATCCAATTACAATGCGGTCGATTATCAAGCTTTTATATTACAAACACCTGCATCTCTGTCTCTTTGAATCTTATCGATTTCAAACAAAGCACCCATGAACAATTCCAATCAAAATGTCTTACAACAATCCGCGCTGCGAGAAATGTTGCGAAACCAAGCGTCGCGAAACCGCGCGAAAAGCGTGAGGACGTTCACACAGGTCACCTCTACATATATACATCCACCGAGATCTGAAAAATCTCCCTCCCCCTTAGCCAACGTTCCAGCTGACGCGTTGCAGACAAGATAGAGGTGAGCACCGTAGCAACGAAGATTTTGGTCAAGTCCGTAAGTTGACACCCTCAACATCGCAGCACAGAGCATAACGCTCCGCTAAGCATCCTATATTTGCGCGAGCGGTGCGTAAAAACAGAGAGACAGAGAGAAAGAGAGAGAGAGGATAAGAAGAAGTCGGGGCGAGGACGAGGCTTTACGAAAATTCGAAGCCGGACGGGTCACCTGCGGACAACTTCGGTGTGGACAGGAAATAGGCTGGTGTAGGCCCGATAAATCGATGAGCGGAAGTGCAAAGGGAAGTGAAAGGGAATGCTGGCAGCCGCTCGTCGCTCGGCTTTTTAGAGACTTGGACTTTTAAGGGTTGTCGGTGTTTACCTCGTATCTGGGGAAGGGGTGTATTACAGCGAAAGCGCGGAGGGGGGAGGGGGCGATTTCTCCTACACGGAGAAAAATGTTTGAGTAAAAATTACTATACTGTATTGAAACCGGGGGACAGACTCGCATTATCAAAAAAATTAGTATACTTTCTAGTAAAAATTACTATATTTCTAGTAATTTTTACTACATTTATAACAATTTTTACTAGAAAGTATAGTAATTTTTTTGATAATTTGAGTCTGTCCCCCGGTTTCAATACAGTATAGTAATTTTTACTCAACCATTTCTCTCCGTGTAGCGCCTTTTTCGTCCTCGGCGTGGAGAAAGGGGATTTTTTCGCGCGCGCGGATGCGTGGAGTAGTGTTTCATTATTCTTGGACGGTTGATGGAAGAAGAGCGTTGAGCGCCAAGCTTGAGATAACAGAGCGCGTTGGATGTTGGCTTGATGGAAAGAATTTAATCGAGCGTTGCGTGGGGATGTTTGTTTTACTTGGATATGTAAGTGGAGAGTAAATCTTCATTTTCTGCACAAATACGATTTGTCAGAATTGTTGACCGTTGCAGGCGATATACAAATGTTTTTATTACTATAAAAATGTTTACACCGAGAAATATATATACCTTACATTTTTTGGGCTTCTCATCTGCACAATAATCATGAGATTGAAACAGAGACTTATCATAATCATGATAAATGAGTTTTATGAACTTACTTTCTTAACGAGTTTAGAGTTTTACAAAAAGTTCATAAGTATTTTTTGAACTATTTTTTATTTTTTATAAATTTCTTTATCAATTTCAAATCATTTTTCACATATGAAATGTTATTCTCTCATTCATATTAAAATTTCTATATTTATATTGAAATACATATACCTAAGTAGGTCCTTAATGTTTGTTGTGCAAGTTAGATAAATGTATAATGTCCTTAAAAAAACAAGGACCTTACTGCGGAACGGCAAGGAACTACAAAAAACCACTCGTCGCACTTCACTATGTCTATGGGAGAACGTACTTGATGAAATGTAGAGTCGTCTTAAGAGTAGCTGTTTATATGAGACATTTAATAAGTCTAAAATATCAGAAGTATATTTATGACCCTGCTCTTTCAATTAAAGAGTATAAGGTTATAAAAACATAAATGCATTTTTTAAAGCATAACAAAATTAATCTTTTTATTCTAATCTGATTTAATTATTTAGTTTTAAATAGTTAAGAATAAAAATTCAATTTCAAAAATTCAAATGTAGCGGAAGTAGAGAATTTTCGCGCCTATTCCTTACAGACCAATCAAAATCACTCTTTAAGTGCATCACAACATCCGGCCATCGTTTTTTAAGAGAGGATTCTTGAAATACGCTTAATTTCCTCTTTATTCATGCCTTTTAACACTATTTTAAAGTTATTTTTGTGCTGAGAATACTGATTTGAAAATTGCATAAAACATTTTTTTATAATTTTTTATGTAATTTTTTATAATTTTAGTATTGCGTTGGGTGAGAAGAAGAAGGTTCTATCTCAACGTGACGCATGAAAAGGTTCTATCTCAGTCGAGCACGTAAGAAGGTTCCATCTTGTCGATTTGCGTAAAAAGGTGCTATCTCAACTGAGCGCGTAAGAAGGTTCCATTTCGGTGAAGCGCGTGAAAAGGTCCTATCTCAGTCAAACACGTAAGAAGGTGCCATCTCGTATCTCTTACAGCGAGATGGCATCTTCTTACGCGCTCGCCTGAAATAGGACCTTTTCACGCGCTTCTCCGAGATAGAATCTTCTTCTCACCTCATGATCACTCTTGTTATAAAGATTTATTTCATAACGAATCCTATTTCAATGAATTTATTTATTCAACATATACTCACGCGCAAACAATCATGTATGAAAAAGTATGTGAACTTTACTTTTGGCATACACCTTTTAATTTGCAATTTAATAATTACGATTTTTTTCTCCTTAAATGTTTTTAAATATAATTTTATATATACTTTTGAATAATGTATTTATGCAAAATTAAATATACAGAAAAAATGCATTTCTATATTAAAATATACAATTAAAAAAATTATTTGACGTACTTTAACTATTCTCTTTGAGAAAACATTCTGTTAAAGCAGGTAGTAGCGGAATTTTTAGTTAGGAAATGGTTAGTAAGAGGCTTGCTATTATGATGAGGAGTGAGAAAGACATAAACGGAAAAATCATTATTTTCGTTCGTATTCCCTGAAACAGTAAACGAAACAAATTAAACTATAATCGAATTAAATACCAATAATTCATGTTTATATTTTCGTTAGTTATTTTTTTTTAATATTTGTTTTTCAATGCATGATCAAATTACAGAGATAATTTAGTAAAAACATTTTAGGGTTTTGTTATCCCCATTATAGAGAATATGACCGGAAAAATCGTTTCATCACTATACAGAAATTAGCTATTTTTACTAGCCATTTATTAAGTTCCTGGCTATTTTTTTATGAGAAATTTCTACCAGGATTGTATAACGATTGTACCCTAAATGTATTAACTGGTCTAATAGTAGGCGAAAAAGCATTCTATCAAAATCGATGAAAAAGCCAGCTTCCGCTGTAGTTGATTGACATTCTCGATATTTCAACTAAAATGAATTTCTATGAGAGTAGCATTTAATCAAATCATGGTAAATTAAAACACTACAATTTATGTCAGCCCCAAAGTGGTGTAAAAATCAAAAGAGATTTTAGACCCGGCAATCTCGCTTTAAATTTACCACCAAATCCATATACATAAGGGCCATATAATCCTTGCAGTGCAGCATCATACACAGACTCATTATGCGCATCGATAAAAAAATCTCCTTTGACAAGTGCAATCGCCGTCTATTCGTATACGCGCGTGTACAGTAGCGTCCAACTGACGACACATGTAAAGGACATATGACCCGTGAATTCTAAAGGCATCAGCATGAGTCACGCGTTCTGCGTCGCCGAATTAGTGTGTGTAGTGTGTGTAGCGCGGCATTTGGAGCAGGGGATACACTTGTTCTCTCTCTCTCTCTCTCTCTCTCTCTCTCTCTCTCTCCCGTGGACGTCATTTCCATTCAATCGTGATCCCATTTCCGATCGATTTACTCGTACTCGCGAATACGCACACATAGACACACGTATGCGGCTTGGGGGTTGAGACGAATCATACGCGCGCGTCGCATTCTTCGACACACAGAGTGCCTGAAATGTATCCATATGTGCGATGGAGGGATACGAGAGCATATATGTAACGGGCGACATATAGATAGAAGCTATGAAGGACGAGAAGAAGGAGAGGTTTCAGATGGAAAAATGGCGCGGTGAGTGGATGCAGTGATTAAAGAGACGGACGCGGTAACGGAGATCCGTGCGTGGGGTAACAGAGGCCGCAAAAGGTTCGGCATGTTTGTGGAACAGAGAAATACTTTAAGCTATATTGAAACTTATTAATTATTGATATGTTTCAGAGATATCAGCAGATCTATGAAGTTTTTTAAAATTAAATTTTTATTTGATACTGCATATTCTATTACACGTGTAAGAAGTTATCCAGTTAAATTTGAATACTGATACAGCAAAATTTTCACTGTGAAAGGCATTTAACTTGGAAGTCGTTTCGAAAATCCTCTGGGAGAAATTTCGTGGTATGAAGGAGAAGATAGTATAATCCTATTAGAATAGTGAAGTTGTAAAGAATATTAATATTATGAGGATATATTTCCAAGTGTTATGGTATCTACGTAGGAGAAAGTTGCCCGGTTCTCTTCCCCGTACTGTTTCTGCTCATCATTTTTTAATGTTCCTTTATAATCATAAAGAATCAAATCAGTTTTTTCAAAATGAAATTAATATTCATTACTAGATTTGATTCATTACTACATGTTAACGAAAAAAAGCTGTGATTTGCTTAAAGGAAACCTAATTTGTAGAATTAAAATTTATCAATCAGAAAGCATCTGTGAAAATATTAAATTCTAATTAACAAATGAAATTAACTTGCTTGAATAAGAGTTGTTATGGCATTTGTTTATTCAAAACGAAATCATTTAATAATTTATTAGAATTGAAATCACAACAATTTTGATCCACTGAAACACGGTTGTTGACTTGCTTAATTATAATCTAATTAAGGACTGAACGTAAATTGCTGAAATATAGAATTCGCATCACTATCATACAAAATAAATGGTATTCCTCTCGAAATTCATTATTTTAAAAGAGAGTTAGTTGTGTTTAATAAGATTCTAATTGCGATAAATATTATTTATATATACTATGACAGAAAGTGTTATACACCTACGGCCATATCGCCGAAATTTGAATGTTACTGTGTGAGTATATAAAAAAATATGTTTACCACTAGCACGTAAAATTTCACAGTCTAGTGTAAAAAATAATATTTCGATTCATTAACATTGGTTTTTCTTTTAAATTATATACTACTCAATATGTAAATTCGGCAAGTGTACCAAGAAATTACCCACAGATAACATCAAATGCTATAACAAAGATGACATCTTCAGGGATTTACCTCTGGCCACAGAGGTTAAAGAAATTAACCTAAACAACTTTCGAAATTACACAGATTTCATCTCGACCTTTTATAACCGTATAATTTTATCATTTCCATCACCAAGAATAGAAAAATGCAAATTCAACTAAGAGGATATCCTCTTCAATTCCTGACTCAATGAGTTCAAACGTGCACATACGCACGCGAACACAGACCACCACCTACACGCATGCGCGCATGTACGTACGCACACGTGTGCAGCGAGTGCAGAGAGCGCGAAAGGGGAGGGAACTATGTGCTCCGCTCGCGTCTGCCTCCACCTGTAGTATCGATCCTGACCCTCTTCCCCTCCAGGACCACCAACACCAGTATCCGCACTAGCGCTGCTGCTGCTGCTGCTGCTGCTGCTGCTGCTGCCGTGCGCGATGAAAGCAAAATTCAGGGGGACTCAAATTTGATGGTTTGATTAAAAAAGCTTGCAAGCACAAAAATAACAGGATAATTTTATCAATCAAATATGGTGCGACAGCTGACATTTCGTGCGTCTCTCTCGCTGTCTACGTATCTCCCTCTCTCTTTCTCTCAGTTTTGCTGTGCTACATAATTACAAACTGAGGTATATTTTGATTCGCGCGGGTAATAAATGAAGTTATTATATGTTTCCCGCAATTTTCCGACACGTTGCGATGAATATTTGCGGGTTAATTAGATTACGGTTGGACTCGATTTCGTTAGTGCAGTAGTAAAAGGGGCTTATTTGGCTCTAATGAAGGTTGTTGGGAAAATATCGCTTACGCTCTTTAATTGAGGAATATGATATTTTAAACACGGATTAAATTTTTGTAAATTTATAACTTTTTAGATATATTCCAGTCTTATAATTTTTCGAGAAGTAATTAAAAGTAACCTTATTTGGGCACAGAGAAATCACACATTTATTGGCATTTTTGAAAGGCAAATTTCAATTCTTTCATTAAGAAAGATCAAAATAGTACTTATCTCTCGCACGCATATCGAACAATATTTTGCGATACGAGTCCGAGTGCGAAAGTTCGAGTTTGCGCACGGAGTGCGGGAATAGTACATTTCGATACTAGTGCGAGGATTTGATTTTCCCCTCGTGTGACTGTTTGCACCCGAGCGAAGCGAGGGTGAAAAGGTCACACGAGGAGAAAATCAACTTCTCACACAAGTCTCGAACCGTATTTTTTGACACGACGTGCGAGAAGTGAGATTTTTGCACGCATCGTTTAACGCAGCGTGCGAGAAATCGAACTTCTCGCACGGAGTTTCAAAAAGTATTTTATTGGATAACTTGCAATGAATAAAATAGGTAATATGTTAGATAAAGTATGGACTAACTGTGGGTAATGTGTTATAGGTGTCAATATGGCTGAAATCTGACCTATGTTGTGTCACAGCACCGAATCTATTTATCTGCAATAATTTCGGCATCTATTACACATATGTGGTCGATACTTATGCAATCTATCAATATATTATTACAAACACACGAGCAAAGCTTTTCTGTATGTGAAAGGGCGAATACCAGTATTTGAGCAAAACTTATGTATATAATAATTAACAGTTGCCGATGTATTATGGACGAAATAATATAACATCGCTGCATGTTATCTATAGTTGATTCATACTTTATTTAATATAATACAATTTAAACGGAGACATTTTGTATGATGCCCGTTGCTTGCGAAAACCTTCCGAAAAAACTAAAGCTTTTAGAATCTTCAATATTCTGAGACTTGTGAATGAGCCGTATTATCATTACAAAGGTGTAACGTAACCAAAATTTAAATATGTTATACGTTATATGTTATTTAAATATGTTATATGCTCTTCAATAATTCTATTATAAAAATATTTGTATACTTTATAATGAAAATACTGTATAGCTTTAAACAAGATCTTATTGAACGTAGTTATTAAAGATAAAGTTTTTAATTGATTGTACTAATTGAAAAAGATCCATAGGTAAACATTTACAAAAAAACTCTTAAAATGTTCTGCTACATTTTATTTAAATTATTTTACTTCCAGCTTTTAGCAATAAAACAGATTACTCTTAATTCAATTAAAAGCTAATGGTATCAAATAATTTGATTTTCTGAGCACACTAAGTACACCAATTTAGAATATATAATGAAAATAATATACAGGAAAATTCCAGATTTCTACCTCCACAACATTCATTTAATCGAGTTTTCAAGAAACACGCGTGCGCCATTTATCCCGCTCACATCACCACAAATCTCAAGCTCACTGGCCACTGCGACAAAAGCCGTCCGTAAATAATTCCCCTACTCGACACAATTTTTTCACCTATTTACAGACGTCCTGCAGCCATCGCGCGAAACTCGGCCGTCGGTGCACAAAGCGCATCCGCGCGCTTGCGCGCGGACACTGACGCTAAACGGCTTAACCGCGCCACAGTGGGCTTTTCGAATGAATAGGCTTCGTGCGCCGCAGAGACAAAGCATCCGACGTGTTGGCCTCCTGTACCACGACCACCGCGCGTAAAATAAATATGAGATCTTATCTCTCGGTCTCCTATCTCCCTCGACCGCGGGGGAAGACGACGAAGAGTGACGCAAATGGGACGCGGGCGCGGTGCACTTTCGTCGTGCGTGCGTGTGCGGAGGAGGCCGCGGCGGCTCATGCCCGCGCGCACAACTCAATTAGGCTGATATGCGCGCGCGCGCAGTCTGTACGGAGACTGCCGCTGGCGTGTAGAATATGGGAAGGGAGCGAGAGTGATGTAATAATGAAAGACGTAAGGAGAACGAGGGAGGATTTTCGCTAGTGGTTTACGGACAGATGCGTGCGACGATGATATCTCCCTCTTTTTTTTTCTCTTCCCCGGAGAAGAGTAGCTGCTGCTTTCGCGTGATGCGGTCGTCTTTTGAATGGAATGACGCGAATGTAATTAGGGTGTCGTGCACGCGTGTGCCAGCAGTGACGTTGACTGGAGCAGGAGGGGGTCGGTATATAGAGAGCGCTTCAATTGAATTGAGTGAGTACGTCATGGTATTGCGTGGGTATATACTTAGTGGCATCATTATTAAAAGGCCGCACATGTGCGACGGAGATTAGGTATGATAATTAGTCTCACATTCTTACCGTATACTTTATACCGTAAATATATTTATTCATTTATTTTTTGTTTTGAAAAAATAATAATTGTAATTGCCGCAGCCTATTGATACTCCAATGCATGTCTTTAGATTAAGTACACTTTTTAGGATGTATCAGCCAATTTGATGTTCTTTTTGTACTTATATTTTTCTCAAGAAGGGTTTTAAAGTTAAGCTTCAGAAAGCCTTTTATCGAAGAACTTTCAGCTTTATCAAAGGCTTTTTGGCTTATTGAGTAAAAATGACATACTTATATAATGTATAGAATACGTAACGGATACATTTACTTTTTTTTATTATTTATTCAATGTTACATGAACGTCAATAATGTGACATAAATTGGATATTAATATTATTTTCATCGTTGATTGTATAAATATCGAAAAAGATCCTTAGACTACAAATTAAAACCTAAAATCGTAAAATATTTTGAAAATATTATTATTACATTTGCTTTTTTTAGTTAAAAACCACAATTTGAAAACGTACAGGTGTTTTCCAAGTCCTAAAAAATAGTTTTATATATCTGTAAGTGGGGTAACCACCCGAGAGCCGACGTCGAGTGGATAACAACGAAACGATTGAATAGCAGGCCCACTTTTTGCGGGTACTCCGAGAATTGCACATGATCAGAGCTTTTGATGACACATTCATGTCAGAAGTGATGTCGAGATGGAGAACGACGAAAACATCAAGCAAACGTTTTAGACCAATTTTTATATACTGACGTACGAATATGGAGATCACAGTTTATGAAGAATATTTTTCTAACTAGACGTCTGACAACTTTATTTATTAAATCTAACTAATTATATGTGTGCCTTTGTGTACGCGTATGATGTATAAAAGTATTTTGCTTCCTCACAGAGGAAGCTTTCTGATTTTTTGTGAATTTTTTGTAAAAACCTAATAGTAATATTATTTAACACGTGTAGAATCATTTTAAGAAAATGTCCGTATGTATATATGTGTGTGTGGGAGGGAGGGGGGGGGGATTCGTAGACAATCATATCTCAGAATCTCTTCGATCGATTTTAACCGGACACGGTTCTTTTTTTTTCGATTTTCTTCAGACAGAGAGTCGGTGGCACAGACCGAGATATATACAGATCTAAATAACCTCTACGGCACTTTTGCAAAAGGTCTTGCTATTTATAGGCAGAAAACAGAAACATAGAAATGGCGACGAAAGGACAGACAGAGAGGTATAGCCGGAAAATGGGATACAGAGACAGAGAGGCAGATGCAGAGACGCATAGACAAAGAGTCAGAGACAGAGACATAGACGAAGGGGTAGACAGTGAAAGGCAGAGTCTAAGAGAAAGAGAAAGAGACAAAGAAACAGAGCCCGCCAGAAAGCGAGACAGAGACAATGTGATAGAGTCAGCAACAAAGAAATAGAGACAGATGCAGAGAGATACAGACAGAGGCTGGGAGATGTAGACAGATAGATAGAGCCTGCAACAGCGAGAATTACCGAGGGAATAGAGACAGAGACATAGAGATAGAGACAAAGAGATAGAGGCAAAGACAGACAAATAGAGACAGAGAGATAAGGCAAAAAACGGAGAGGTAGAGGCAGAGCGATAGAGACAGAGAAATATAGACGGACAGACAAAGACAGAGATAAAGAGACTAAGGTTAAGAGACAAGGTTAAGACAAATAGACGGAAAAATAGAGACAAAGAGGCGGAGACAAAGAGGCAAAGACAAAGAGGTAGAGACGATTTTAAATAAAATTTTAAAACAACTCGAGGCGCATACAACAATATCACAGTGGTGGTATGATAAACTATTACTTTATTAATGAAAGTTTACTGTATTAACTTATGTGCATAATTAAGAAATAAAATGTCACTGTTAATCGGGGATTAATAGAAGTTACTCTATACTAGAGTAATAGTAATAGTAATTTATTGTAAAAAATATAAGTTTTACGAACATCAGAGAAAACGTGTATAAATATTCGTATTGATAAACATTTTAAACCAGCGATTATAGGTTTTTCATTTCGAAAGGCAATACATCATAGATTAAATAATTTATCACCAGTTTTAGTCCTTTTAAAATACTAGTTTTCATATTAGCTTTCACAGTCATCATTAAAAACGAAATAATACTGAGTAGTAAGACCAAAATAATAAATTAGTTATATCGCAGATAAAGCATGTATTTATAGAAATGACTAGAAATCTGGTGGACTAGAAAAATACACGTATAATAGTATGACTTTTACCGGTCAACATATCACAGGATTATTTAATGCTTTAATTTCAGACTATTTTGGGCTAATTTTTGTAAAATCATAGCAAGCTTATTTTTAATGTTTTTAAACGTTTCAAAAAAGATATTTCTTATCTTTCTGTCAACTTTTTAGAAAAAAGTACTTGGCATACCAATTATTACGTATGAAGAAGGACGTTGAAGCGAATTACCTGAATAAGTCGCGTAAAAAATATGCGATAGTCCGGACAAGAACTCACAGACCCGAGATTCTAAACCGGTGCTCTGACCACTCAGATAATGTCGCGAGGCTTGCTCCAAGGCCTCGCGCGCATCTTCTTCTTATGATAACGTTTACGCGCCAGGACTTGTTCGTTCAAAAAAACATTATTTATTTTCTTAAGTCTTGTAATGCTGTATAAGTCCGTTTAGAAACTTGGCTAAGCTTAAAAAAAAGTAACCGAAGTCGTACTGTTAAACTGGTCCGATTTCAATTTTAGTTGCAGGAACGCTTCCAACCAAGCGTCGAATCTCGCGAGCTAACGTCTATGTACCTAAGTCTCAGAGCATTCGCGGCTTGCGGACTTGTAAAAAATAAACCCGTCTTCTACAGTATAACTAGGTATCACATAATACATGTTGACTATTTCCAAAATTATAAAAATGGAAAGGCTTATTCCCCAACCATTATGATTCAATATGTTATACACAAACATAAATTATAACTAAAATAATATATCAGTACGCGTTTACATGAATTAGACCAAATTTGTATATACAATTTAAATAAAATCATTATTTCATGGAACTAGCATAGGAAATTATGTGTATTTAACGTATTTTTAGGGGCAGCAATAATAATAATAATAATAATAATAATAATAATAATAATAATAATAATAGAGGTAGTTTGGAAAGGTCAGGAGTAAAGAACTAAGTCGATAGCCTGAACAAAACATATAGTCATATTCTATAGTATAATAAAAATTTTTTTTTTAAATTTGATTTGAAGAAATAAATAAATGGATATATTTAGGACGAATGTTTGGTTTCGTAAAAGAACCTAACATTCAAATAGCTATATCAATTATATTATTCTAATAAGTTGACTGAAAACGATAAAAATATTGTTTTTAGAAGTTGAAACTTTGCAAAAGTTCTTATTTTTGTATGTACTTTTATAGAAAAAATCAGCGATTAAAGCGGCTCACCCCCTGCGCCCTCAAATTGACGAAATTCGCAAGAATGACCCATATATATAAGCAAGTACGTAACTCGGTTATCGTAAACTTCGCGCCTGTGTCCGCGTGTATATACATCAGCTGCTCTTTATATGCATTGCCTTGCCTCTATAGTCTCGCAATGCCTGCTGCGCGCACCGCGCATGTAACGGACCCGCGCGTGCACTCTTTATGAGCTGAGTGTTTATTCTCGTGCCTTTTTCCGCGAGAGAAGGAGATAACGCAGCCGGGCCCCCCGAAATTGCAAGTTTGTCTTTGAGAAATTGTGTTTGGCCTTGATTTGATTTGAGAAGAATTTGGTTTGTCGAAAATTCAAAATTTCGGGGATTCTCTAGGTACGGAGGAACGAGCGGCGTCAATGAGGTGTAAGGATTCTGACTTTATCTGGTTTGACATTTTTCAATGTTCAGATTCGTAAATCCTAGCATAACGAAGTTGTTTGAATTATAAGTCAGTATAGATAATAAGGTTGTTAAATTTAAATAGACGGTTAATAGAGTTACTAAGTACTGATTCCTCACAAAGGAAGCTTTGAATCAGAGAAAAAAATTTTCGAAACAAAAAATGTTCAAAAAGACAATTTATGGTGATATATTCAATAAATTTGTCGATTTTGAGAAAATGATTTTTTCGTGTGTGTGTGTGTGTGTGTGTGTGTGTGTGTGTGTTGTGTGTATGTGTGTAACTTTTTCGATTTTTAACTAATCCTTTTCGAACTGCGTTTAAAATTTTTCTTTTTTTTCAAGAGTTTTGGAAAATAATAATATTATGTAGTTTTTAGGTTAATTTCTTTTATCTAATTTTCACTTTTTGAAAAACCATTTTTCATTTTTTTTAATGATAGGATTAAGATAGTGGAATCGGCCAAATACCAGTTTAAAGAGTATGAAAATACCTATATTTTCCAAAAAAAAATTTTACATTATCTATTACAGTTCTTTTGTTTTTAACAAAAACGTGTTTTTTTTAAAAGGTTATAACTTACAAACTAAATGGTAAAATGCTTTGAAAAAAATCATGATAATGCAGAATATAAATAGCTATTTATATTCTGTCGACTAGTTTTTGAGTAAAAAATTGAAAACTGAAAAAAAAATGAGTTTTGTATGTCGCACGATAATTGGAATAAAATTGGCTTAATTGCTTTGAAATTTGGTGGAGATGTAGAGTTGTTATATTATTTATTATATGAGTTCTTGCGGTAATTCGTCTCGGAATTCATTTATGAATTTCTAAGATATTTAAGTTTAAAATTAACTGATGAGAATTTTTCCATCGGTCTTACAGTCTTATAAATTAAATTAAAATAATTAATATTTATGGCAGTCAGATATCCCTTGTTTATAATCACCCCCGCAGAATCTGAAATAAAAACTTAATTAAAACCTGGAAAAAAAAACTTTATTAGCAAAGGACTATCTGACTGCCCCCCACTACCAAATTGCCCAATTGCCCAACGTTTCGAGCCCGCTCCGGCTCCTCCTCAGGGACTGAAATGAAACCCGCGATACACCTCCTTATATACCCATACCCACTTATTTCCTCTTACCCCCACCACCATCCACCTTCCCCTCTCCAACTTACCATTCTCACTTAAATTAATAAAGAATGATAAATGTTATCTAATTTACTTGAGTCTACCATTAAATTTACATTATTCCGATTCCTTAGAATGTGACTACTTTCAAGGCTTTCCCTCTTATATTTATTCTTAATTCCTTATTCCAAAATAACCACACTCCCAAAATCGAAAGAATGCAAACTATTTAAACAATGTTCTTTCAAACTCGATGTAAAATTTATACTACGTAAACTATATTGATGTTCATATATTCTCTTCTTCAAATATCTACCCGTTTGACCAATATAACATCCATTACAATCCCTACAATTAATTTTATAAACTTCTCCCGATTTTAAACCTTTATCATCTAACTAAATTTAAATTCTTTTGCCTAAAATCTTTATGTGACAATTTAGTGATAAGTTTAAAATTGTTTTAGTTCTCTTTTCATGTTGTAATTTCATGTTGTATATTTGCTTTTGTTTTTTATTGAGGTTAATTTACAGCGCGCTTCGCCTAAACATGAAATTAGCCAGATACGTTCGCCAATTAATTACACGCCGAGACATACATTTAACAATACTTTGTGGGGGACAGATACACCTTAAATTATCAAAAAATGAAAAAGTAAAATAATTTTACTCGAGTTATGTTGCAATAAAGATCTTAATGAAAGTTCATACACATATTGCCTATATATTACATACAAAATTTTCTATAAATTTGAAGCTGATACATCGAGCCGTTGTCGGGAAATTACGATTTGAAGAAAAGTAAAAAAAATTTTAACCTCAAATATGTTTGAAATTTATGGACCAATTCATTTGCCCAAAGAACTCAGCCGAAAGATATCCAAATGCTACCGGTCCACGGTAATTGAAAGCGATTTAACCAATTTTACTCCAGTTAAATATCAAATATCTCCAAAAGTAATCATATATTATGGTCTTGAAAAATTTTGCACACATATTGCTTATTACACACACAATTGTCTATAATTTTCAAGCTGATACATTGAGCCGTTCTCGTGTGAAGATTTTAATGCGATGTTAAAATTTAAGATAAAAGTTATTTATTACTAAAGCATTTGTATTAAACAACGATAATTTTCAATGTTGCTTATTATTTAATAAAATATCTAAATTAATCTACTATTATTCATTTAAAATTTTGTATATATAGAATATTTTTCAACTCATCTCATGAAAAACCAGAATTTAAATTCTTTTATCAATCGTTCATTATAAACATTTTATATATTCCGTAATAATTAAAAAAAATCTGGCTTTTAAAATATTTAGATAAGATTACCCATCTCCTCCATTTAAAAATAAATACATCAGATACTCTCGCATATATACATTTTATCATTCTCACGCTCATTTAGCATTCGTTCTTTCCACATTAACACATCTGCTTAACGAGGTGACGGAAAAACCCCTTTACCTTGTTAAGCCTTCGAGAAACAGTAGCACGCGTTTTTCACACTCCCCTAACGTTGGATTCGTCGATTTTAGTAGAAACTCGGGGATGAGAAAGGAAGAGAGAAAAAGAGACACATCCTCGGGAGGATAATCGGCCGAGTCAAAGGCGAGAAAGAAGAAGCTGCGGGAGGTCGGCTAGCTGCGGCGCCGTTTTTATTTATAAAAGGAACAAAATAAATCGTTTCCTGCCCATAAATGACGAGAAAGGAAAGAGAGAGAGAGAGAGAGGAAGACAGCCGCGCGAGCGTGTCTTTCACTTCCGGAGACAAAAATGTACCGCACGTGAACGTCTCGGAGGTCACCTCTTGTGTCGTCGACATTTTTTTGCTATCTCCTCTCCCTCTCTCTTTCAATCTCTCTTTCTCCCCTCCGTCTCTTCCTCTACATTTAGCGCGGACAGAATTAAAGGAGGGAGCCAGGCGCGCGCGCCTGTATGCCCATAAGAGCGAGAGAAGTAATACAGTTACAAAATTGCTGAACAAATATCGGATCGTAAAGCATCTGCCCGCACTTATTTCGTGCATGCGCGCGCTAGAGAAAACATCAATGAATCGTCGCGCCGGCACAAAATAAATAGACCTTAATTATACACTAGAGCCGCCTGTGCAGTAGTGGTGCGGATTATGTAAAGCAGCCGTAAAAATTTCGTTGGTCGAGGAGAGCTGCTGCTGCTCGCTTATCCAAATCCACGCGATAAATATAATCGCTCGTCGACTGTGGAATCAGTAGTATACAATTCGTGTTCTTATCGGATTGCATAAATAATCATACCTTCATTGGATTTGCCAGGATTTAGCGAGAGGGAGGAGAGAGAGAGAGAGAGGAGAGAGAGAGAGAGAGAGAGAGAGAGAGAGAGAGAGAGAGAGAGAGAGAGAGAGAGAGAGAGAAATAGGCGATTGAATCGTACAGGGCACACTTAACAGATTTTGCATTTGAAAATAGATTATACGTGTACAGAACTTCTTCTGCGCAATGCGCCGTGTGCTGTTACCATAATTATATGTTCATCTGTAAATTTTTGTGAAATTATTGAAGCAGTAAAAAGGGATGAATTTTTCAACACATGGCTCAATGGAAATTCAGCATGAAAATTTGCAAACTGGGATATAGTATTTTCAATAGTTCAAAATGCACCGAATCTTGTGGTATGTTTATTTTACCTTATAACCGTGGAAAATTTTGAGAAATTAACGTTTGAAATTATCATTTTTTACATGTACTCTTATGGGACGGCGGGAAAAAATAAGTTAAATCGAGTATTTCTGAAAAGGGATCAAATTTTTGACCAGTAAAAAACATATGGCTTGAAAGATTGAGGCTTCCCCTTTCAAACCACACCTTGTAAATTGTACGTAGCCGTGGGAAATTTCGAGATATTTTCTTTAATTCATGATTATGAACACAAATAGCAGACGACCTGCACGAGAGCGAGAGAGACAGAATGACGTGCATGGTATAGTTTGTGCTCTCGCTGAGCGCACAAACTGTATTGTCGTGCAAGAGCGTCCTTAAGTCTTTAATGAGTGCAAGTCGGGGAAAAAAGTATTGGTTGACTTTTATTCACTACGATTTAGTGTAAGTATATCGGTTATCGTATTAATAATTTTATTCTACCCTTTTAACTAGAAAGATATTGACATTTTTGGCAAACAGCTAAATGATTAATAAGAATATTGACCAAAGTAAGATGGTATAAAAATAGAAAGTTATTATAAATATAATTAACCATTTTTTCAAACAAAATGTTTAAAATCAAATGACTGATCAGATTAAAAGTTATAACCAGTGAATGTCATCACAAGTATTAATATGAATTTGATACAAAATATGTGACCATTTCTGATATTCTAAGAACTAAGCATTATAACTTAATCTTCTCATTATAGGGTATAAGATTCCCGAATATGGCCGAGCGCCTAATATGTGGACAGTCGCGATACTTCGGAAGCTAGGGTAAATGTGGGTATTACCGCGGTTTTTGAGCATGGACGTCTTACAGTACACAAATTAAAAGCTTTGCCTCAATGATTTAAGTTGAATTATTTTTTTAACTCTTTTTAACTTACCAGAAATGCAAAAATAACTGTTATCATATGATCAAAAACATATAGTTAATTGATAAATGCAATCTAAAAAATAGATCCGAGGCTAATATTATTGCGGGTATGATTAAATTACCGCGGGGGTTTCACTGCGAGTGCACCGATCACTGCGAGGGTATTACTGTGGGATTTTACATTGACCTTGTTATATTATTTATAATTTTACAACCGAAAAAATGAACATATCTGTATATTTTTACGTCATATTTCATTTAGAACATAGCAGTGGGTAAATGTTCTTATATATATTATAGACTGCTTGATTTCACTATTTGAGGTTAGGTTGGATCAACGCAGTAATACTAGTAATCGTATTTGTATACAAATGACGGTATTACCGCGACTGGCCAAAGAATAATGTAGTATATTCATACAAATCGTGCTTTATTCTCTTTTTAAGACGATTTCTTATATTAATTAATATTTTGTATGATCGAATAAATATTAAATGCCGAATTATACTATGAAAAATGAAATTCCAGAGCGTTTTTCGTCGATCCACTGTTTTACCCTATATGGTCCTATACGTTCGTAATAAGTTTATTAGATATATTTCGAGTCCAAATGAATTGTTCCACGTAAAAAAAATTACGTTTGGAAGAAGTTTGGGAAAAGTTTTGTTTTGCTTGAGTTTGGGAAAACGTATGCAGTGAGACAATGCCAAACTTCCCAATTCATGATAAAACGTTTTCGAAAAGTTTAGCTAACCTTTCGCGAAATTTTCATGAATAAATGATTTAAGTGCTATTGACTACAGACAGGTAGCGTATGACAATACTTGAGTAAAAGTGTTCGGTCCGGGTTATAAGTGCCAGTGCGGGGATAAGGGTGGATGGGGGAACAACTCAAAATTTCTTTTAAATTGAAAATTTTTTCACTTTATCAAATTTTTTTTTAACTTTCCAAAGATTTTCTTAACTTATCTAAAGTTTTTCTCGACTTTTCCAAAGTTTGACCAATGTTTCGGAAAAACATTTCTTAAACTTCATTACTTAAATTAAAAAAAGGATTTGATAAAAAGTTTGGGAAAAGTTTGATAAACATGTCAAAAATGTTCCATAACGAATTGGAAAGTTTGGCATTGTCTCATTGCACACGTTTTTTCAAACGTAAGCCAAACCAATCTTTTCCCAAACGAGTATATTTTGTTCTGGGCATTGAATGTATTTTTGAATTAGGAGAACTGATTGTTTCAAACAGGTCAAAAGTTTTCAAACAGACACAATCGAATGAGCGCAGTTCATTAATGTAACCATTTGTTTTGATTAAAATATGTTTTTATTTATTATATTATGGATGGATATATGTATGAATATGCAGAATAAGAAAAGGCAAAGTGTACAACTACAACATGACGACAATTAGCAGAAAGCCGAGCGGTAACGGCCGTTGCTAGTTGGTAGGTAGTGTTTCTGACTCACGAGTCAGCGGCACTGATTCAAGTCTGGGGTCCGTCACTTTTTATTATTAAAAGTTGCGATAGCTCACTCGTAACAATTACCATATATGATGAAAAGTACTTAAAAATTTTAAAGTTCCCAATACGGACCACTCCTAGAATCCTTTGTATGGAAAATGGGTAAATTTTATATTTTTTCAGACCTATGCTTTTTATTGCTAAAATATCATTCTTTATGAATATTCGTATATTTATTATAGTATTTATAGTAGAAAACTCATTTATAGTGATGTTTAGATAAAATCTTTTTATTTATGATCTAGTATCGTTTTCTTTATATAAAAGAGAACATAAATAGACAATCACAGAATATAAAGAAGATTGTTGTTTCTTGAACAAATAAACATGTTTGAATATTGAAATGTATGTTTTTTTTTAAACATTTTCTATGATTTTGTATAGTGGTCCATATATTAGGAACCCATTTTTCAAAATTGCGATATCTCCCTTTTCTCGTTTTTTGGTTATATTTTTTTGATCATTTAAAAACTTTAACATATTATTTTTAGCATATTTCCCTAGAGATTGGCAAAAATAATATTTTGTTTTATTTTTCTAGTCATTTAAATTTGCGAGGCCCATATTGAGAACCTTTACCCTAATTAAATCAAATAAAACTTAAAGCTTTCTATATAAGATTTGTGCTAATTAAGAAGAGAATCCAGAAAAATAAATTATCTTTTTCAAATGCATAATAGGAAAGATTTAATACTCTATTTCCACGCTAAATGTATAAATCGACGCTCATTTCGCTCCATTTCGCTATATACATCTTAAAACTTTCTATAATTGTATTACCAATTATACCAGTCGAAAAGTATCAGAACTCCAGCAGTTTTATAAGCACAGGCAAGAAGAAACTCTCGAAAATAGAATAATTATAATTAATTCGAGGATCGTGCGCAGAGAACGCATCTAATATTTTGCCATGTCCTCGCGACTACCAAGACGTTGAACGCAAACTTTCGAATTAACAAAGTTAGTAACGAGTGACGATAGATAATACAGTGAGAGGAGAGGGAGAAATATAGAGGGGAAGACGGAGGGAGAGACAAGGAGAATAATAAATCGCATCTGTATATTTACCGTGAGACAGCCTCAGGTCCGCAGTGATCTTCTTGAGGTAAAGATAAAGAGAGAACGTCGTAAACGTGTGGTCGCTCTTTTATCGTATTCTGATTGGATGCTAATGAGAGTCTCATATAACAATAACCTGACTTCGAGCGTCTCTTCTGCACACCTCCTTTTTTGCCCAGCCCATCGTCATTATATTTTCGCTGTTTTTCTCTTTCAAAGTATAGATGCAGAGTGTGCACAGATACTGTACTTCACCGCTTTTTTTCTTATTAACTACCTTCATAGAGTAGCTGTAATTCTCAAACTTGATCTATATTCGTACCCAAGTTTTTAACGAGTGACTTTATATCATAACAAATTCAGACTGAATGTGGAAAAATCTAAGTTATTACAATAATAAATCTGAATAGTAGTGAAAAATAAAAAACCGCCGCCAATTAATTCCTCGAAACTTATCTATTGTTCCAATATGAAATAAATTAGCTTAAATTAAATTAGTTATAAGTACGACAAAAGTTGGTGTTATATCTACCGTTATAGGTATAATGTTTGATAACTCATTTTAAAGAATTTAAATTGTATAATGCTGCATGAAATTGCTAATACAGAGAAAAAATCATTTGAACCTTAAAAAGTATCAATAAGTGGCCATCATAAGAGCTTAGAGTTGGTTACTATAAGAGTTCGATGTATAAAAACAATATTCAATCTAAAATAACGACTATATATTTGTTGCCTTTTGGTAATAAAATTATTTTGTACATAAAAGAAAAATGTACATCATAACTATTTCATTGACCGTATCGTTATTTAATTAATTGGCAACACTATACGATACACTGTCGCGCATATATCTCAGATTTCCGCTGGTTGCGAAAACGAAGCGTTATCTGTGTCTATCCATCTCTATGCTCTCAATCATCTCGATATGACATTTTTTCCCTTCGACGCAAAGCTGCCCGCACTCATGTTTATTAAATAACGAAAAAAGACTGGTGAAGGGGATAGTGGGGTGCGAAAAGGGGGAAAAATCGAGCACGAGACAAAAATGCTTACGCACTGAGAACGAGGCGAAAAGAAGTGAAAGGAAAAAGTCTGAACAAAAATACACGTATCAGCATATTATCGGATTCTCCTATCCGGAACACAGGTCTATATATATGTATACGAGACTACAATATGAATTTCGTATGTGTCATTCGTTTGGGGGGATAACCAAAATAATTTTCTGGTGTGAATATCAGTAAAATATTTCTACGGGAATGGTTATTCAATATACCTCTAAAAATACTTTAGAATAATTCTGAAAATATTTTTTATTATACAAAATTCATGCGTTGCAGTTTAATTTAAAATAAATATTTATACTGAGTTAATGAATATACTTTTCCTATATATAAAATAATTTAAAATATATCTATTAAGAATGGAAAGTTCAATATAATTTTTATATTAATAATATAATTTTAAGCTAATAATTCAATAATATAATTTCAAAATACAAAACATTTTGTTTAAATCAAGATTTCTGGAAGACCACGCATCAATAGTCCAATTTATTACTGCCTCGTATAGCGGTATAGCCTACTCGAATTCATTCTGGAAAACGTCTCGCATACTTCAAAACGTGACAACGATTTCGTCGACAGCTCTCGAGATCATCTCTCGCACACAACACACACACGCACACGCACACGCTGGCGCGCGCGCGCACACACGTATACCTACACACGCTAGGCCGACATCCACCCAATCAGCCAACCATATGCTTTCCAAAACCCGAAAACGAAGGTTGCGAGTCCCGTCGGCACAATCGTCCTTTGCCTTCGTAATAAGGCGCCGACATCCGTCTCCTCGTATAAAAATCGCATGGGGAAAATATACAAAAAGCAAGAGAACTGATGTAAAGCGCGGCAAATGAAAAGGAGAAAAATAAGGTGCGTATGCACAAAAGTTAACGTAATGCTGGTAGGGGCCTGTATGTATGTACAAACACACAAACACACTAGCCCACATACATACGAGCACATTAGAGGCCAGCTTCCGTCAATCTAAATGGATTTCTCCTCCAGCTTCCTTCTAGTCTCTCTCTCTCTCTCTCTCTCTCTCTCTCTCTCTCTCTCTCTCTCTCTCTCTCTCTCTCTCTCTCTCTCTCTCTCTCTCTCTCTCTCTCTCTCTCTCTCTCTCTCTCTCTCTCTCAGCATAAAATCGCGCAAGCGGTACGGGGAATATATATATATATATATATATACATATATGCACTTACATAGTAATATGTACGCCTGCTGCAGCGGAGGCAATCGATATCGCGGGCGAGGGGGTGCGAGTCGAGAGCGAGAAGAGCGACAATGAGACCCGCAGCGCGCACGTCTGGTACAGTGCACGACTGAGCAAACGTGTCAGTGCCATCGCTCATCTCTCTCTCTCTCTCTCTCTCTCTCTCTCTCTCTCTCTCTCTCTCTCTCTCTCTCTCTCTTTTTCTCGCTCGCTCACTTTCCCGATAAATTCTCGAAAAATCGTGCTGACGAGAAAATCGTCGGCGCTGAGGCTACCACTCGAGCGAGCGCGGAAGAGAAGCACGTACTTTGTCACGCAAGACACGCACAAATGTTAGAAATAGCCCCCGAACGCTACCGTCGCCTACACCACCGCCACGCTTCTTTCAATCCGACGAGAAGAAGAAATCAATTTTGATCGGGGAGAGGGAGAGGAGGGGAGTGATTTATTTGCCGACAAGCACGCGTGCGCTACAGAAAGATAGAGAATGAGAGAGAGAGAGACAGAGAGAGAGAGAGAGGGGGGGGGGGCGTGGGTGGAGCAGGGAAAGAGAGAGGATGAAATTAGTTTTTCCCTCGGATTTTTCTCTTTTTGGTTATTTAGTATGGCCGGCCGTATACATACGGATGCTTTTTCAATGAAGAGTTGCGGTTAGGGATTCCACAGGCTTTCTTTCCGGACAGGGAGAGTATCGCTATAGTAAGAAGAGCTAGCGGCTTTTTTGAAGGTCCGCTTACGTGTGCTACGTAAGAGAATGCTCATACAGTGGCATTCGTGTCGTGTGAAACTTGTTTATTAGATAAATTTTTAGAGTGGAAAAATTGTTTCAAATTTATCTTCGAATATTTGGTTAGGCTATTAATTGCGTAGTTCATATCCAAGAATATTTACAGCACAAAACAGAAATAAGCGATCACTCTTGTTAGCATCCGTTGATGGATTAAAAAAATTATGCAGAATTTAAAAACATTTACCATTATGATTATAAAATTATTTAACTTGAAAGTTTAAGTTTCATACACAGCTCTTCATGAAAGTATTTTCCAAAAATGCAGTATACGGAGAGTATTGTTCTTTAAAGTAAAGAGGAAAAAATTATTTGTACGTTTTATACGAATAATTATTTATAGGATTATACACCCAGAGTCCTTTGATTCTTTCCAAACGCGCCTCGTTAGTGACTTATATTTATTTTATTTATTTTATTTTTATTTATTAAACGGGCTAAAAGCCCTTATGTTATACAGATTTACAATATGGTGGACATTTACAAAGGTTCCTACGAATAGTACAATTTAATATTTTATTGAGAGGGACCTAATTGCGTTTTTGACCAGCGAAATGCTGTTGATCGCTGTGATGTGAGAAGGAATTAGAGTATTCCAAGAACGTTTCAGACAATTGATGGTAGAACAAAAACCAGTACTAGAGTGTACAGTTTGTTCTTCTATTGCTCTATAGTTAAGTAGATTGTAGGTGAAAGTGCGTTCAATGGAACAGTTGCGTATAGGCCTGCAATTGATCTAATTATTTAGAATTTTGAACATAAAAACGATATCATGGTAATAATGTAAAGACGTGATTATATAAACTTTTTCTGTAAAAGAGAATATTTACTTTATAATTAAATGCATTTTATAAGCCACTTTTCATTTCTTGAAACTTTTTTTCTCATACAAATAAACATCTTTTTATTTACCTCGAAAGAAATATATTTAGACGTAGATTATTCCTCAAAATTGGAAGTAGTTATATTCGCTGATTTGTTATAAATCCTATGGACAGTGAGCTGTAATCAGAATTAGAAGCAAAATGACTTTAGAGTTTGAATTTGAAATATTCTAAAATAGGTCACAAAAATATTTATTTTTGATTGAGATCCATTTTTCTAAGACATAACAATGTCGCTTTTAGTAATATAATTTATAAAAATGAATTTATCGATCCCTTATGAGCAAGGACTCTTATGAGTTAATCGTAATTGATTTTCTTGATCGAAAAAGTGTGCTGTATCGTAACAAGCTCTGCACTTTTTCACAGAAATTCATGGCAAACAGCGACATACATAACAATAAAATAGAAATGTAGAAAAACTGGTTTACGATTTAAAACTGAGAGTTTAAAGGCGTTTCGTCCTTAGTCGAACTGACGGACTCTTTGGGAAGATCCAGGTATAGACATATCTTAATGATTATTTTCTGAGTTGGGCACGGTAAGGGAGTTGTGGATGTGAAGATAAGCTTCTAAAGCATTTTGCTACTTCGCGTAACTTCTCGAGAAGCTATACAAAATGTTAATGATTACGTAAAAAATTGTTCAAAATTATAGCGATGTTACTGACCGATCGAACGAACTTACTTGTGAGTGAAGTTTAATCTTAATTGTGTGAGCTACCTCATCCGAATAGATCAATAGATAAGGTAGTGACGCACCCCAGCTGTCTCCGCTGCATCGATCGTCATTAATTTCAAAGTGGAAAATTTTAGCAGTTAATCTAAGGATTTTTGGGCTGTGTTCAGGGAGGATGTTGACCTATTCGGACAAAACAGCAAAACTATGATCGAACTTCACTCACAGGTTCATTCGATCGGTCAATCGTGATTCGCTGCCTCGTCCTCTAGATCAATAAGGTAGGTGGTTTGAAGCACTGTTGCGATTTCACTTATTTTCAATATTTTATTTATTAAATATATATACACGTAAATAAATTAGGGACTCCAATTCCAATTTCAATCCAATTCGATTCGGATTTTCGGGATTTAAGATTCTCATACCACGAATCCAAGATCCGTATTTATAAAGATAAGATATCATACATTTTTGATAATGTTATTTTCACAGAACCAACTTCACGAATCCCCTGAATCTCAATAATTTATCTTCTCCAAATTAATTTTTTATTCGATTTTCAATAATTTCAATAATCATATAACACTTTTTATACTTATTTATAAGAACCCGTGTATAAAAGTTAAACTTTTAAGTTAAATAATTTCATAACCGAGTTGACAAACGATTTTGAAATTTCGCACACTTATAGGAAATCAATTAAAGAACAACATATTAAATTTTTCGAATGATCTTGTGTTTTTTATTTCAGTAACCAACCTCCTTAAAAAGTCTGTCTCAATCGATATGAATATAGTGCTGTTGAGCAATTTGAAAAGTGTCTGTGAGCACAGTATTTCGTACAACAATAATCCATTTGATTGGTGGAAACATCATGGAGGTAAATTTCCTGCATTCGTTCCGCTTGCTAAAAAGTATTTAGCAACACCTGCTACCTCCACTGCTTCTGAAAGGGTCTTCTCAACGCCAGACAATTATCAAGGAGCGCGGGAGCGCACCAAAGGCAAGTATTAGTTAATACGAAACGAAGTAGACTCTACACTGAAAAAAAAAGTCTAAAATAGCCGTAGACCCCACCGTGAATTTTGCTTTACAGCTCCAAAGCAATTTTTGTTTGGCATAAAAGCATTTTAAGCCTGTGTCTCCAGTGCGATCTACTTAACTCTCAAAGCGTTACCGACCGGGCGATACTAAAGCATATATTACCTGACAGCACCGCAGTTTTTCGCGTCTACGTGTCGGAATTTATCCAATGCATGATCTACGTGTTCCGGGTGGCCGATGATGGAGTCTAGGTAGTGCGCTCCGTAGGTTTTTGTGTCTAGGTGTCGTAACGAATCCAAAGCGTGGTCTCGGTGTTTGAGGTTGCCGATGATGGAATTGAGGAAGTGCGCTCCGTAGGATTCTGTGTCTAGGTGTCGAAATGTACCCAATGCGCTGTCTAGGTGTTCGGGGTCGCCGATGATGGAGTCTAGGTGTGCGCTCCGTAGGTTTTTGTGTCCAGGTGGTTGAACATGTCCAAGGCTTGGTCTAGGTGTTCGACGTCGCCGATAATGGAGTCTAGATCGTGCGCTCCGTAGTTTTTCGCCTCTATGTGTCGGAACGCATGCAATGCATGATCCAGGTGTTCGTGGTCGGCGATGATGGAGTCTAGGAAGTGCGCTCTGTAGGTTTTCGAGTCTAGGTGTTGGGACATGTACGTTTTGACACTTAGACGCAAAAACCTACGGAGCGCACTTCCTAGACTCCAACATCGGCGGCCCCGAATATCTAGTCCACGCATTAGGTAAATTTCGACACTTAGACGCAGAAACCTATGGAGCGCACTTTCTAGACTCCATCATCGGCGACCTCGAATACCTAGACACGCATTGAGTACGTTTCGACACCTAGACTCAGAAACCTATGAAGCGCACTTCCTAGACTCCATCATCGGCGACCACGAACACCTAGACCACGCATTGTATGCGTTCCGACACATAGACGCGGAAAACTACGGAGTGCACCATCTAGACTCCATTATCGGCGACCTCGAACACCTATACCAGGCCTTGGACATGTTCCACCACCTGGACACAAAAACCTACGGAGCGCGCCACGTAGACTCCATCATTGGCCACCTTGAACACCTGGACCACGCATTGTATATGTTCTGACACCTAGACGCAAAAACCTACGGAACGCACTGCCTTGACTCCATCATCGGCGACCTCGCAAACCTAGACCACGCTATGGATACGTTCGACGCCTAGACGTGAGCTATATACATCCATTGTTTTCGACTGTTTCTTAGGTTAATTCTACCTGCCCTCTGTCAAGCAAATATCTCATTTTACTGCCAAGAAAAAACTGCTTGGGCCGATGAGCAGAAGTTGTTTTACGCCGCTTGCTTGGGCTAGCAAAACAGATTTCGCTTGGGTCCCGAGCAGAAATAGACGTTTTTTTTTTTTTTCAGTGTATCCCGACAATGTGAGGGTATATCTGGGTATCCGGATATTAAAAGGTTTAGATAGTTGGCGTCCCTAAAATAAATAAATATTAAATCAAAGTTTCAAATTACAAACGTCGTTTTAAATATAATGATAGTAAGATAAAATTTAGTGAATAATGAGGAATTATAAAACCGTGCAAAAACACTCAACCTTTCCGTCCAACCAGCAGCTTTTCGGATGGTTTCAATATTTATTCCACCATGAACTGCCGCAGAAGTAGATGCGTGGCGTGTGTTATGGGCCGTAAAAACTTTTGTATCAGTACCACTTAATTCAAGAGGATTTTTAATCCAACGGCTTATAGTTTGCGATGAAAATGCGTGATATAATTTCTTGAATGTGATAAATAATTTTTTTACTTATTTGACGAATACCTTTGGTTTTTTCTAAATAAAATTTTAGCGTCGATGCAATACAAACACGGGGCTGTTCATTAAAGAACGGTATCCATATTACTGACTGAATTACAGAACGACATTTTGATAAGCTCTGTGATGGATTGATATTTTTAATAAATTTTGATCCCTTTTTGTTAGCGTGACAATCTGTTTTGTTAACTGTTCTAGTGATAAGTTTTCATGGGTATACTAATTTCGAAGAAATTTAATTACAGGTTCACGATCTCAAATCGAATCGTATTTTGACTTTTGTGATTTTGAGACTGATAAAACTATATTTTTTGGGAAATAATATTTTATGTTTATATTTTTCTTATTTTCCTTGGGCAGCCCGAATTTTAAAATTTTCACCTATTTTGACGCAATTTCCTCATGATCAGGTCTCCATCAGTCACTTCTTCAAGATTTTAACCCTATGCTCACCAGCCTCTGATTTTGGCAACTGCGTGTCTCACCGATCTGATTTTTTGAAAACGGCTCGCTTTGTGGACTACGCTCATTAATAATCGGAGATATGAAGCGCATCGCACCTTTCGGGTTACGCTCATCGCTCTTGTTCCCCAAAGCGGTCAGTGGTTGACATTCATATAGCTTTAGGCGGTGCGCTTTCGCTCGGCTTGAATATTGGTCAAAAACACTACAAATGCTCTACCAGACCTCATACATATGGTGATACAACTCTAATTGTAGGGCTCCAAAAAATCTGAAAAAACATATTTAAACGGTTGCGAAAGAAAAAAAAAATTCGTACATAATTTTTCAGAGAACTACCTATATATATATCGGCGATCGATTAACCCTCCGAGTCCATCGTTCATTGACCGTGGTGTCCTTTGCAGCCTGAGCTTGCTGCGTGGACGCGCTGCACTGAAGTTCAAATGCTACTACGCGGAAGTTGATTTGCTTTGAAATGTTAACGCTACGGCGACGGCGACGGCGGTGGCAGCAGCAATTAAGTTAACCCCCTTTACGATAGCCAATGCTATCGATCCGCGAGAAAATCCTTCGCCCGGCCGTTCGCCTTATGCACACATCCACAGCTCGTGCATATGGCGGGGGCCATGACGTCGTTAACGTTTCAACTCGCGCGCGCCCTGCCTCCTTTATTTTTTATTCGATGGCTTGGGTAATGAAGCCGAACGAGTAATTGGGTTTGCATCGATTTTTATTCCTGTATATAGTGGTATGAAAGAATTTATCGGCGAGTTCGTGGATTTTAGGTAATCGGTGGAAAGGAAGAAGATGCCATATTCGATTCTTAGAAATTTTCCGAGTAATAAGTCCAACTGTGCAGTAGGTAAAATTCACTTTGAAAATTATATATTTTTATCTTTGTAAACTGTTTCCTCGGTGTAATAAATAAATAAATTTCAATTGAACTGTAGAAAATGTATTTTGTATAGTCGTCGAAAAAAATTATTCGCATTAAAATACTTGAATTACAATCTTTCAGTTCTACGATTCTCCGACTTACAAGCCACTCTACTTATAATGTGAAACGCACGAATCTCGTAATTAAAAACGTGAAACGCAAGAAGTGTTTTCCCGAAGCTTCTAATTTCAATGAACCGCCGCCGCTGTGTCAACTGTGCGACTGCTCGATCGATGTGTGTGTGTGTATGTGTGTGTGTGAGAGAGAGAGAGAGATCTTGAAATTTCCCGCTGAGGGTTATCGAGGTGAATGCACGAGACTTCTCGAAGTCCAAAGACAACGGTAATTAGCGTTTTTCCTGCTCCCGTTCTCGCGACTGCATATTTTCAAATTACGTGTATATTCCGCCAGCGCATAAATGAAACTTTTTCGCCTGTGCGCGCGCAAAAGTTTTTTTACGGTAAATTTCCTAGTTGCGTGCGCGAGTTGCTGATATAAGAAAAAATGCAGCCGCGGGAATTTAATTAAGAAAGTTTGAGACTTTCGAAAGTTATATTAAAGAGCGAAGAGGAGTCGCGCCGGATGAATATGGTCACCGGCAAGGAACAGTTACTTGGGAGCACGACGACAAGTTGCTACGGTATTTACTTGTCTGTTTTATTTAATAAATGCTCAAAGTTCACATAAAGTTTGGATAGAAAAATACTGGGAACTAGCGGACGATATTAATCAATTTTTTGCTTTTTATTTATAGTATAAATACATTTACTTATTTTCTTATGTTACTTATAGGGGCATATTTGCCCTTTTTGAGATATATGAAAGATAAGGCAATATATCACAAACAGGTTATACGTATTATTTAATGCTATATCAGTCCAAAATTGTTAGAAGTAGAGCTGAAACCCAGGGCTGCTACGTACGGATTTAAAATCCAACTAAGTACCCAATTCCATTTTTTTAATTATTTCATAAATAACTTTATAAAAATGTGAATATTCAGAAAATATCTTGGTAAAAATTTTCTTTTATTTTTCCAATATAGAATAGTTTAAAATTTTATGAGATTAAAATTTTTATTTTTTTCCAAAAATAGAATAGTAATTTAATGTTATTGAAATTTTTTTTTCCTACCTACGAAAAATGTAATTAGCTTATATAGTTATTTATTTTATTCCGTTGTATTCATTTCCATGGATTTGTTAAGGTATGAATTTGGTAACTTTTCCATTTCAATAATAACAGTTTAGGTCGCTTTCATATTCTGCAAATATGAGCTCCATGAATATGGGATATATATAAAATGCCTCTACACGTCGAGATCGCAGACCACCCAACTTACAGTATCGCATCCCATCCACCAATAACTCAAAAACCAACCGAAACATCATTTTTCCCTCGTTTTTCCTCCACTTTATCCCATCTACCTTAGTCTTACTCACAAACACGCTCAAAATATACACTTTCCCAACGCTCATCTTATTTGCGCATATAAACACCCCTGCGGTCGTCCATAAACCTCGCCTCCTCCTTAAAACAATAACAAAAAAACAACTTCGGACTACCTACACCGGCGAACTCTATACGGGAGGCCAAGGCGCAGTAGTAGTAGCAGGCGCAGTAGCAGTAGCAGCAGCAGCGCGTTTGCTTCTTCGTTTACGCGTGCATCTTGGTTCTGGCAGTTGCGCTCGCGGTGGTTGATTCCATTACCATAGGGCCGCGCTCGTGTCTGCGGGCGCTGATGTACCATCCACATACATACCTATCCACAAACGTGTACATACACAAATATATACACACACACACACATTGATACACATATACTCATACAGAGTAGAAAATGCGAAGGCAGGTGTATACGCACGCTTATATTACCTCATAGGAGGGCGAATTTACTTAGTGTTCGAGAAAGCAAGAGCGGGAAGATGGGGGATGGATACACCGGGGATGGATTTATAATTAAATGGGCGCGCTGCATGCATTTGGAGAGAGAAGGAGAGTTAGAGCGAAGGAAGGTTTGCTGGATATTGAAATTGTAAAGGAAATTCGGCAGTGAGATGGAATTTCCGAATTGGTAGCATGATGACGTTGTAAACATTAATTTGATTTATGATTAAATTATTGTAAATGATTCAACTTTCGAGGGGACCAATACAGCGATACCTTTATATCATTCGGGTATCACGTCGAAAATTCCACTGATAATCCTATAGCACGTACCTTCGTGCAAACTTTTTAGTCATTTCCACCAGAGCTTATTATAAACTGTTATTTGTAGATTTTTTTCCGATCTTGTAGGGCCAGGTGAGCTAGGTGTTGAAAAAAAACTCTAATTTTGCTTCGTTTTATCAAAGAGATGTTTCGTCAGCATTATGGAGCCTAATGAAGTCAGCGTTCCATAATGCTGACGAAATGTCGCTTTGATAAAAAAAAGCAAAATTAGAGTTTTTTCAACACCTAGCTCACCTAGCCCTACAAGATCGGAAAAAAATCTACAAAGAACAGTAAAACATGGAGGGCGATAAGAACAATCTAAGAAAAAATTCTTATTATAAACTCTTACTTTTAACATACTTAAAACGATTACCGATAATATTAATTTGTAAGAATGACTTTGTAATTTTTTAATACTTGCAGTTATTTAAAAAGAAAAAAAAAACAAAATTTTTTTTATTAAAATTACCGAGTGAGATTATATTTTATGGAATTCGATAAGATTGTGACAACGAGCACGTTATTGTATTATTATGAAAATAGGTTTTCACCTTTTTGCAAACAAGTGCGAATAATTTTTACAAAACAGGGAGACGTAGGTGCTGGTACCACATGGCTCTCACTCTTACTCTAGCTGGCGCTATTCTAATTGTTCGAAGAGCAGTGGCCAGGGAGAGAAAGGAACGAGGAAGAAAGGCGGGTCGCATAAGAGTAGAAGCGCGAGGGAGGCTTACACCTGCACGGACATGCCCATACCTCATAAATATTCCATACTCCCATCTCTCTCGCTCTCTTCCCTCACGCATTGTGCATGCATCTACACAATTACGCATACCCCGAGAGTGAGACAGAGAGAGTGAGAGAGAGAGAGAGAGAGAGAGAGAGGGGGGAAGCGAAAGAGAGCGAAAGAGAGAGGCTGATTGCCACGTCGAACAAAGGGTTACGCTCCATTTTCTCGCACCTCTCCACCTCCTCCTCCTCCTTCCTCTACGCTCAGCCATGGTAAGTATAAGTAGCGGAGCGCGTACACGTATTCCGCGGCGCGTCTGCGTTTACACTCCATTATCTTTTCACGAAGCCGCGAGCACGCGCGCTTGCCTCTGGCCGGGATATTGCCTCTTGCGGAAAGTCATAAGGGAAGAAAGAGTAAGTGAGCGAAAGAAAAAAGAGAAAGAGAGCCAAGTTCGAAGAACGATAAAGGAGGCGCGCGCGGTGTGAATGCGCCTGCGCCTACACGCGCGCGCACACGGAAAGGACGCACAAAAGAAGCGGAGGCATAATTTTTTTAGAGACCACGCCGACGCGCAATTTCTGAGAGAGCCCACGCACAAGGGAGGACGAGGGTTTATTTCGGTTTTCATTGGCGGCGGTAAAGGCCGCCTTAATGAAATGCAGCCGTGCGCAAGCGCGTTTAGTGGGTCGAAAGTGCGTGATAGAGAGGTGGGAAGGGGTATTTATTTTAATGCAGGGTAATGGGTGTCTGTTGCATCTCGCGTTAGGGAAATATATTTCTTAATATCTTTGATTACGTAAGCATTTAAATGATATAACCGTTATCTTTGTGTTTTGATGAAAGATGTTTAGGTATTGCCCCATTTTCTTTTAAATTTCGATTCGACGAGCAAAAATATGTCGTTTCCTTAAAAAAAATAGTAATAAAAATATTATTGCTCTTTAAAGGTGATATTTATAATGTTGTTTCTTCATTTTCATTGCAGCTTTGTAATTTAAATAGACTATTTAATGAAGTATTTTGCGGATCAGGATAGGGCTTTTATTTACAAAAAAAAAAGAAAAAAAACACATGTATATGGTCTGCCGACCTCTTCAGGCTTTATTTATTAAAAAAAAGACAATGATTACTAATCACATCCAAAATAAGTGATATAAAAGGACATATAAAAAAATTACCTTATACGTTAACACAAGTTAACAAGTCGAAAAAACTTTTTGCAATAATAAATTCACCATCAAAGGAATATCAATGCTTTAATATAGATATAACAGTATAATTTCTGCTTGATTAGGGTAGCCATACAAATTTATGGAATATAGTATAGCAACTACCTAGGATCATTATACGCCGTATAAATCGACGTTTCACTAAATTGAAAATGTTTCTATATGAATACGGATATTTCTAGAAAGGGTTCTTTCTTTCTTCCTCTTTTCCTCTGTCCCTCCAGACATAAAAGAAACGCTTTGAAGCGAATAAATAAACTGTAAAGAGTTAGATGCCCTTTTCAAATTTATGAAAACTATTTCACTTGTGGAATAATAATAAAAATAGTCTCTGATGATGCGGGTTGTGAAGATTCAAGCTGTACCAAAGGTTGTAAAAATAATTATTTACATAATATTTCAATAATGAGAAATGCATATATGTTTCAAATAATGGAGAGTGGACATAACACGTAGAAATGCATATTATCAAGATATAAAATTATATTTATTAAAGTCTCATATTATAACACAATATAAATACCCCAATTATTACGGCACTAATCTCTCGAGGAATTCGGCACAATTGTACATATCGATAATTCGTAACTACAAACTTTACTCTTCCTTTCCAAGCTACTCGACTTTAAAAAAACAACGAGTATTTCCAGATCGACAATATACACGGAAATGGGAAACATGACAAATATTTATTAGTTTAAAATCTTTTTGCATATTCTTATCGAACTCTGATGCATGACACGTATCTTTATGGAATAGTAGCGCGCTAGGCTCTCCCACCCAAGACAAACTCGCTCGATGCTCCTCTTCGTCGCGGTCCTGCTGATGTCTCTCTCCCGATGGCTATCGTCGGAGATGATACTTCTTTGGCCAAATATCTCTTGTACTTTCGGTACAAATAAACTTGACGGTGCCGTGAGTTAGACGTTGATCGGAGCATAGTTTGTGGGCTGTTGCCTCGTCCAGTGTGCCAGGCGCAAAGAGAACAAATTCGCCGCTCTCCCGCATAACGCCTCGTATTACCTTTCTCTACACGTGATTAGCGCACCCTATGCTTAATTATATATCGACCGAGCACGAGTGGCAATCTCACGAGGATTTTAAAAAACGTTTGCTATAAGGTCAAATCATAGGGCTCATATATAATTAAAATAAATTACGGTGAATGTCGTTGAAAATCAAATAAATAGTCCAAATAACAAATGAACTCGGCGCGTGAATGAACAGTGAAAAGATCATTTTCTAATTTATAAAGTATTGAAGAGGATAGTATAAACTTTGTAAAGGTTACATTTAAATGCACCAGAATATGCATGAATTCGAACAGCGAATTGGCATTTTTATTGCTCAAATTTAAACATTCATAACTTTGAAAGGAATTAAATGGGAATTGAATGGAAAAAAGCAAATGGAAGATTGTTTTCTCTAGTTTTATTTTCTCTTCTTGAAATAGTTTTTAAGACTTTGCTAGAGTAAATTATTACTGTCTTAAGAAGAGGTCCTTTTAAAAAATTTTTTCAAAATAAAGCATTAAATGTCCATAACTTGAGTTTTTTGGAGCGTTAGGGTCTAATATTGCAGCTTACTCCATGTTTCTATGTCCAAAAACATATCCTAAAGTGTGAGCCGAATCCGTGATCCGGATTCCTGATACTCTGCTGGTTGGCCTATGCGATTAAAGCAAAAAATAAGCATCACTCAAAAAAGCAAATAGAATTTTTGAGTTTCATCTAATCTAGCTTCCACTTGCGCGTGCAAGTGGGCACACACACACGCACACGCACGCACACACGCACACGCACACACGCACACACGCACACACGCACACACACACATACACACACACACACAGACACAGACACACACGCACACACACGCACACACACACACACACACACACACACAAATAGACATAAAAATGCACGCGCATACGTTGCCTCTTCAACCCTCGATCGTTCAAAAGGGCATTTAATTAACCCGCATTGATTCGCTCAGTACGAGCCTCGTCATCGGCGCGCAACACGTTGAAAGTTCACACTCTTGACGGACGGCAAAGCGAAATCTTCACTCGCGGTTAGTTGCTTGCCCCCGCGTCATTTTCGAAGCCTCCCCACACGTTGGAGTACTTATAGCGTGACCCTTGTACTTTTATACGTAGGGAGAAAGATAAAGAGAGTCCTGGTTCAACTTAACCCCATTACGGCGCAACATTTTTCTCGTTGATTGATTGTTGGGATATTGGATGAATGTGCATTTTTCACTTGTCAAATAACTTGTTATAATGAGGCTCGGAAAGTCGCTTGACAGTGCAATCAAGTAAAAGGATGAAATTCAAGTGGATGTGTGTCTGCGACTAAATGTCTTATAATTTGTTCAAGGTTGCTCGAGATTAGGTTTACTTATAGCTTATTCTTTATTAGTTTAATTTGATATTTTGTTAAAGATAAAGTTATTATCGTAATATTGTGTACTGTGTCATACGCTTATTACAGGGGAACACAGAGGAATTAATTTGTCAACCTTACTGAAGATTTGAAAAGATGAAAAGTCTTTGATAGTTATAAATTAAATAACACCATGAGGAATAACAATATAGTTATTAGTAAGACTAAAATTTCATTGCCAATTGATATCATTCTTCTTGGACTTATTATTGTAAAGTATAAAGAACAGTAATTTAAACAATTACATGTAACATCTTATTATATGCCTCATCAATCAGAAGGAGGATAATATTGAGACTACATTTTACTTGAAAGACTTGTCTAACATCTTTGCAGGTAATATAGGATAAATATTTAAAATTTGTGTGTATTTCCTAATATGAGCTATGATGTTATCTGGTATATTAATACAAACATGGAAATGATAACGAATTATAGCAGAATTAATATTTTGAGGCAAAATTGTCAGTATCATAAATAAATACGTAGGAACATTCGTTATTATCGATGTTGAATCATTTGTTTCAAATAACTATTGTAAACTGTGTACTACACAGAAATCTCGAAGGTGCTGCTGCTTATTTAATATGGTACTAACGATACATCGTGAATTAGAGCATGGTTTCTACGGTTAAGAGCGTTATTATCTTTTCATTAAGCAATTTTTAAAGATATTCTTTGTTCATTGGTTAATTTTATCTAATTCTTCAATCAATTTAAGAGAGTTATTATAGCAGCACACTTTTTAATATCAATAAAAATTATAAAAAATCAACGTTCTTTGTTAACTTTCTGACTCGGAGATACTCATTTGTAGAAATGCATCAAGAAAATGAGACATGTTTCGTTAAAAACTCGTATAGTAATATATTATGAATGCACAGAAGAAAAAACCGCTGCCAATTTATTGGCCCGTGGCTTCCTCTTAATTTGTTTATTCCTTTAATTAATTTTTAATAACAAAATTTATAATTTTTGCAACAATTTATGACATAATTATAATTAAATTCATTTATGAAGATTAAAAAGTATTAATTTTTAAATTATGTGTGAAAAATAAATAAAATAATTGATTGTAATATTATCCTCAAAACCTTATAAAATTCCTAAATAACCTTTACTTCAAATTATATTTTCTTTGTGAAATTTCACACATAAGATACTTGTCTCTAGTAGTACGCCCGTCCGTATTTATGTGCTCTTTCTGGAATTTCCGATTTAAGAAAAAGGTTCTAACCTTAAAAATAATAAATGACTATTACAAAACAAAAGCAGGTACACAACACGCACGCAAAGCGCATAGAGCATGTCATTTCCATTTTCTAGTATACATAAATGCGTTCCCGAATAATTACGATTTAAAAAGAGGGCTATAATAGTTTTAACCTCAAATATCTCTGAAATTCATAAACGAATTCTTTTACCCTAAGAACTCTTCTAATAAATAATATACAAACTCTACATCTCCACCAAATTTCAAAGAAATTAAAACAATTTTAATGTAGATATATTGTATGACAACAAAGAAATTCATTTTCAAAAATACTAAAATTTTAAATATCAAACATCTCAAAAAAAAATAACCATATAATCTGGATGAAATTTCACACAGGTATTGCCTATATCGCATATAAAATAGTCTATGAATTTCAAGCTGATGCATGAAGTCGTCATTGAGAAATTACGATTTTGAAAAAAACCGTAAAAAAATTTTAAACCTAAATAAAGCGGTTACTTTTGCTCCTCGCGTTAACCTTGTAGTCTCTAAAGCTTTCAAAATGTTAGGTTTTATCAAACGTACAACTAAAGATTTCCGTAATATATCTACGATAATTCACCTTTACAAATCATTGTTAATTCCTAACTTAATCTACTGTTCTCAAATCTGGTCACCATTGATGGATACTTTTAAAAGTAAACTTAAGTCAATTAATCATAAATTTCTTGGATACGTCGCGTTCAAAGCAAATAGACCCATTAGCACATTTGATCACAATTACACTAAAATAGCAACTTTATGCAATATTCAAACCATAAGCTCACTTCACCACTACCATGACTGTCTCCTTACGTTCAAAATTATTCATAATGTTATTCACTGTCCTGAATTAAATAGTCTTTTCTGTAATCGTCTTCTCATCTATTCTCTACGCAACCATAGAATTTTGTTAGAGTCTCTTTCACATTCTAATTTTGGTTTTTATTCGTCAATAAACCGCATGAATCGTTTGTGGAATCTTCTACCTGGTAGTCTAACGAGTGTGCAGAATCTTTCAAGATTTAAACCAGCTGTAAGTTCCTTAACAATAAACTATTAGCAATTTACTACTAATATAACCGACATATATAACAGATTTATTTCATTTGTATAATTAGTCTTCTACCATTGTTTGATAATCTTCTCTTAATAATCGCTATCTTGATAATAATTATTATATGTTTTACTTTTGTTCTAAAGGGTTCTTTGCCCGTATAATGAACAAATAAATAAATAAATAAATATTTCTGAAATTTCTGGACTAATCATTTTGCCCAAAGAACTCGACGAGAGCTATCCAAAATCTAACTCTACAAGGAATTTGAAAGCGATTATAGTAGTTTTCGTCACTAGAGCGTAAAGTTGAACTTTACGCACCGAGTGATCGACACGCACGAGGGTCGGCACAGCCGGCCCGAGTGTTGGGCGATCACGAGGTCGTAAAGATTTCGCCCGCGTGGCGAACAATATTTTTTTTTATAGTATAAGTAAAGCACGTCGTCGCATTGTTTGAGTGTGTAAAGTTGAATTTTACGCATAGTATGCGTAAAGCGAAGCTTTAGGCACACGACGTGTGAAATTCAACTTTACGCACTGAAAACGATGTGAATCGACGTACTTTACGCATACTATGCAAAAAATTCAATTTTACTCCCGTAAGCGTTGGACATACAAAACCCATTTTTTTCATATTTTAATTTTTTTCTCAAAAACTAGTCGACAAAATGGATTCAAATTTTCACAGATTATAGCTATTTATATTCTGCATTATCATGATTTTTTAAAAAAAAAATTGACCGCTTAGTTTAGGAGTTATAAGCTTTAAAAAAAAAACACGTTTTTGTTAATAACAAAAGAACCGTGATAGCTAGAGAAATTTTTTTTCTTTAAATATAGGTATTTTAATGCTCTTTCGAATGCTATTTTAAGAAAATAGAAGATTAGAAATAAAACAAAAACTCATCAGCAAATCAAAAAACGAGTTTTGGACCTGTCATCACACAAAAATGTGTCCTGCCCGATTAAAATCGATCGAGTAGAAGCTGAGATCCAGGCGTATGCACACACATACACACACACACATACACACACACATCCAGACACACACACACATACACACACACACACACACGCACATACACACACATCCATACAGACGTTTTTCAAAAATCATATATTTCGATTCCTAACACCTCGAAAAACAATTATAACATGTTTTTACAACAACTCAAAAAATTACTATCACAAAGCTTCGCAGCAAATGCAGTTCTTGATTACTTTTGGCTTCAAGTATCAAAGGGTTAGGACTTGATAATCAATTTATTATTCATAGTATAATTGCCACATTACCTTTTTGATGGGGATAGTAATGAGTTGCGTGCCTAATTATAAGATTATGTAAAAGATTAAAACAATTGATAATAAATCAATTTTTCTCCGATTAAATTCTTAACTATATTCTTACCACTAAGAATTAAGATTTCTTTAAGCAGAATTGAAAACATTCTTTATAAAAATCTTTTATTATGTACAATTTACTATCTCTCTAAATCCTACAGGTTAGCTAAGAGTGATGTTATTACAGTTAAAATAAATAATACAAATGAAACAAAGTTTTGCAGTCATGAGTGATGACCTAAAACATGATTCAGTGTATGTCGTATATGATATAAAATGGTTGTTCTCTACTGCTGGGAATGGCAAAGGAACTGTGGATGGTGTGGTTGGACTTATATAGCGTTATGCTACTTCGCATAATCTTCGAAAGCCCTATGAAGAATCCATTCAAAATGCTAATGATTTTGTAGAGCACGTTCAAAAATATACGGATTCAATTAAAATAATACATTTACAAGACGTTGACATAGAAGAATTGAGAAAAGTAAAGAATCTCATTCTCCTTGGTTTCCTTTACAATGCTGGGGTCCGTCGACTTGTCCTCCTTGCTCTGTGACGCCTGGTCCTTGATTGTTTCCGGCATGATTAACTTGAGATTATCACAAATGAGTATATATTCACTGGCTCTATTACACACCACAGCATGAAATCCGACTCGAAGGACCAAAATGTTTGAGAAAACTGTATTTAATGATATGAGTACATGCTGTGGGTGTTTAAATAACTGATTCGCACACATAAGTCAATTTAAATTCATAATATGTTGCATAAAATTTCAACTGTTTCATCATATTTACATAGTTATAATAATTACAGTAAAGTTCAATATATTTTACATAGAAACGAATTTAATACTATAATAAATCTATTGTATTTCTATAAAGTGTCTGAATTTACAATAAGATTCAGGAAGTGTGAGTTCACAATAAAGAGTGTGTACGCAGGCTTAAGTTATACAGTTGTGATTTTTTGGTTGAGTTTATTCGAAGTCCCCTAACCGAGACAACTAACCTTTTGTAAATCTGCGGTTGTCCAACAAAATAATGGTTGAGTTTCTCCGTGGGTGAGAGTTGAGTAGCACTACAGTCTCTTCTTCGCTCACGTGCACTAAAGTTGATGTACCGGAAAGTAGCAAACAATTATTATTGAATTGCTTGCAATGAGAGTTGTCGCACTGAATTGAAGTTCAGAGATATGTGTCAATACGTGGTGGGTTACATAACCTCGTGTGACTTGAGTGAATTACCTTACTGCCGTGATGATTGTATTAATCCTTGAAGCACTTGGATTGATGTGTGAGCGTCGGTGAGGATGTCGGTGAGCGATTCCAAGCGTTGAGTAAATTTAAGTGAGCCAGTGAATTGTGGTGAGTGAAGCCGGGTAGATTTGCAGTAGCTGAAGCGGAGAGGTGTTGCCTCGTGGCGAGTTGATTGCAGAGAGAGATGTCCTCGACCTAGCTTCCGTCCTCTTGCCGTGTGCTTAACACTGGACGCTAATCAAATCAGTATCTCTCCCATGTACTTATGGGAGAGAAAGAGAGACAGAAGAAGACGAGTGAACTGCGAAATCAGTGCCACGATTCACCTGTGGCGCAGAGGCGCTGCGCTATGCTGCCGCGCCGCGGCTGCGCCGTGTAGATAGCAAATTCACGCGCGACCACGGGAAGTTCAATTCGCTTAATTTCCAAACACATGCCTATTTTACAAGTGGTCCTTCTGACCTAGTTGAAGATAGTTTTTTTGACCGCAAGGGTGAGTTTCTTGATTTCCTTGAAAACCTTAGGAAAGATAACGCCAATACTGGCACAGGCGCATCTACTTCAACCGCTAGTGAGGTTACTCCAATTTCTGGTCAGTCTACGAATGTTTCATTTCAATCATTGCCAAAAATAGATTTACCAAAACTTTCAGGTAAATTCTCTGATTGGAAAAATTTTAGGCATGTTTTTCGCTCTATTATTCATCGCCGCAAGGACTTATCATCCGTCATGAAGTTGTATTATCTTAGCACTCACCTTACAGGTGATGCCCTTGACAGAATTAAATCTCCTCCCATTTCAGGTGATAATATGAACGAGCATGGATAGCCTTAATCGAATATTACGAAAATCAACGTCGTATTGTTAGCTTTCACATATCGGAAATCTTCTCTGTCAAATCTATGAAGTCAGATATCTCATCTGAAATCAAGCGTAGGAAAATTTTCAATCCCATCGCTAGTCTGACCTCTCTTGATAGAGCTAATTCGTCAGGTAGTGATTTAATCATTCACTTCACGCTAAATCGGCTTGATTTAAATACACGTAAAGAATGGGAAAAACACCTAGGTCATAGTGTCGACCCACCTACAATGGAGCAACTTTAAGCTTTTCTTCGAAGTCAAACCCTCACTGTAGAGACCATCGAAGCCGGTACTAAATCTTCTTTGAACCCTAAAACTCAATCTACTAATTCAAAATCTCGGAAGCCAGAACATGACAATGCTCATACGGCTTATTCTCATCAAGCATCGCCTCAAAGCGCGAAAAACAATCAGAGAAGCAAATGTTTGCTATATAATGAACCGCATTATATAAATCAATGTGAACAATTTCTCAATAAGACGATTTCCGAGCGGAAAGAGCTCCTTAAGTCGTCTAATCTTTGTTTTAATTGTTTAGGGAAGCACCACGTAAAAAATTGTACTTCCTCGTATTGATACTTTCTTTGCAAAGCCAAGTATCACACTCTAGTGCACACTGATGGCTATTCGTCTAATCAACCGAATAATTCGACAACGTCTGATCAAACTGCCTCAGTGTCAAACTCTTCAAGCCCTAACTGTGGCAACCTTGTCGTTTCTAATGACATTCAATCTGCTCATCAAGCAGCCTCTCTAAATACTGGTGTTAGTACCAAATGTACAGGCGTACTTTTGGCTACCGCTAGGGTCAACTCCATTGGTCCAAATGGAAACAAAATTCAAGTGCGTGCGTTGATTGATCCTGGTTCTCAATATCTCTTATTACACAAGCATTGTGTAATCAATTGTTACTAAATTGTAGAACCAGTCATACTCATATTCAAAGTATAGGAGAAAAGACAGCTGCCGTGTCTTCTAAAGTAGCTTGTCTTTCTATACAACCTCATTTCAATTCGACTTATTAGTTGGAAGTCGATACCATTGTCTTGCCAAAATTATCTTCTTATAAGCCTTCCGTCGTAGGTAGTATTTCTAATTTTGAATACTTAAAACGGCTGCATCTAGCAGACCCCGTGTATTTCGAACCCTCTCGCATCGATATTCTTCTCGGTGCTAGCGTTTACACGCAAATCATTGAAAGCCAAATCGTTAAGGGTCAAAGTCTTCAGCCGATAGCACTAAGTTCTTGGTTGGCTCTTAACAAGCAATCTCTCCTCTTTATCCCCAGAAAGCGGGCCAGATTCTTTATCTCTTCATTGCTCAAACGAATGTGAGCATGAAGCCAAACTTTTGGAGCTCGTACAAGATTTTTGGAGGGCGGAGGAAACAACAGTCGACAAAAAATCTTACTCGCCTGACGAACAAGCGTGTGAGGATTTTTACCAAAAAACCACTCGACAAGATGAATCAGGTCTCATTCTGCCGCATTAGGCACTAAATCGCCTCGAAGCAAACTTCGTTAAGGATGAAAAATTTAAAATAGCTTATACATATTTCATAAAAGAGTACATTAACTTATGTCATATGTCCCTCTCTTCGAATTCTGATTTATTATCTAACAACTCTCAAGCTTTCTTACCACATCATGGTGTGTGGAAGGAAATAAGTACGACAATCAAATTACGTACTGTGTTTAACAACTCGAGTAAAACCAAAGCAGGAGTTTCAGTCAACAATCTTCTACACCTTAGACCTAATCTTCTGCAAAATCCCGTCGCTTTGATCTGTGCCTGGCGTAGGTATAAGATCGCCTTTTTCGCTGACGTGGAGAAAATGTTCAGACAAATTGGTGTCGAGCAATTTGATCAGCCCTTTCAGGGAATTTTATGGCGTTTTAACAAGACTGAACCCATTCAAATTTATCGATTAACTACAGTGACGGATGGATTGGCCTGTTCGCCTTTTCTAGCCATACGCACGCTTTTGAAATTAGCCGAAGAAGACTATGGCAACTTTTCCGATCGCAGCTGAAGCTATTTAATCAGAAATGTATTCAGATAATGTGCTTTCTGGTGCATATTCGTTACAAGATGCTTTACTGAAACAAGGTGAGTTAATTCACCTCTTTAACCCATTTAGTCCCAAATGTCGTCAATTTTCACTAAATTTTCATCCAGTTTTTTTCATATTATTTGTATTAAAAAAAAATCAGAAACGTGATATCCAACGTAAAATTTTATGCTCTTTCAAAATATAGTATCAGCATTTGTTTAACATTAATGCTTAAAAAGTTATAAACAATTTTTTGCAAAAAAAGCCATTTTTTCTATTAAAAAAATATTTTTGATCTAAAATTTTTATATGAAACCGGTAGTATAAACATCCTTTTACGGATAGAAAAGTGTTTTCGAGTCATAAACTTAAAGATAGGTGTGGTCCGGACTAAAAAATTAAACATGGCGGTCCCCAAAATGGCGTCCGAAATAAAAATTTTTTTGATAAACTACAGAACGCTGCAGCTTAAAAAGTATGAGCTATTTTTAAAAAATGCCAAGAGTGAAAAGTTCTTAGAATTCATAAACTTTCTAAATGATGTATCCAGAATATTTTTTCCTGCGAAAACTATCAACTTTTGGAAAAAGTTGCACCCTTCCTCACAGCACCCTCCAAGTGGCCACTAGCCCAAGTCACCGCCATCTACCCAGGGAGTGATGGTATCACCCGCGTGGTCGAGCTACGCACGGCCACCTCTTCGTCGCCCCATCGCCAAGGTCGTACGTCTCTATCCAACCGAATGAGATCCTTTCGCCAATCCGACGAAGGTGGGCGGAATGTTCGGAATTCAATGGCTTACGTTCATCATCATTCAACGCATGAGAGAGAGAGAGAGCCAATCCGCTCTCTCCACGCGTCAATCCTGCCGCCCCTTCCACTACCAAGATGTTGGCCGACGGCGCTTTGCTGCACCGGCCGACTTTCAGTTCAGCACACGGCGGCATAGAGACAGCAACTCTCTCACCACACTCGGGTTGAAAGTTACTTGACGTAGGCTCAACGTCGGCGGAGAGCATGACAGGAAGGTTAATATTAGGAGATAAATAAAGTGTGTTAAAAAAAAAATTAAGTTTAAAATAAGTATTTCAAAGCACGGTAAAGCAGATGCAAAAAATACGAGAATTAAATACATGAGTAAAATAAGTAGAGGTGTTGTTACGCAATCGCGTCGTTTTAGTGGCCTTGTGAGACTCTCGCCAGCATGTTCGTTGTGTCCGGGTGACACCGAGCGTGGCTCGAGGTGTCACCTCCCCTTTTGCCCTTGCGCAGACGGTCGTCCGCACTGGGCGAGGGATAGGACGCTTCTATATGCCGATGGTGACGGAGGCGAGAGCCTGGCGGAACTAGGAGGTCCGTTTCCGGTGGACCGCGGAGGCGAGAGTGCTCCAAAAAATCGGAGCGCAAAAAAAAACTTGGTGAGGGTTGGGGGCGAGCTGTCACGCGCGCTGGTTGGTCGCCGCAAGGCAACGGTAAAGAAGTCGGGAGATAGGCTGCAGATGAGGTTGAGAGCGGCGCGCTCCCTTATCCTCGAGACCGAAGGTGCGGCTCGGCGGCCGAATCGTGGCGCGAGCTTCTCTGAAGCTCGCGAAGTGCATGAACGTTTGCGATGTTCGGGAAAAAAGTCGGGCTCGACTAATTCCCCAAACTTAATAAGTAAAAAAGGTAAAAGTCCGCAATGGTCGCGAACGTCATACTTTGTACCTCCTCAAAAGCAACGGCGACTTCAATAAACTTAATCTTTCTCCGCACGAGACAACTTTCTTATTGAACCTCTCCAGTTTACTCCAATCCTCATCCATTCTCATTAAAACAAAAAACACTTAGAAATTGCGACGCTTATTCGCTATACAAAGCGAGTCGTGAGTTGCCTGGCGGATAAATCTTAAGGTCTCAAGTACCCTCGAGAAGCGAATTAAATGATCAGCGGGAATTGAAAAATGGGATAGTATCAAAAGTTAAGATCAGTTTTTTTAATTTCAGTGAGTGATTTAATCAGGTGTGTGGGAGACGGCTAAAGATGCTACGTTGAGCAAGAGTGTGTCTTGAACGCAAACCAAAGTCGCCGTTGCTTTTGAGGAGGTACAAAGTAACTTGCAACCCGAGTGTGGTGAGAGAGTTGCTGTCTCCATGCCGTCGTGCGTTGAACTGAAAGCCGGTTGGTGCAGCGAAGCGCCGTTTGCCGACGTTTTGGTATGGAAGAGGCGGCAGGATTGACACGTGGAGAGAGCGGATTGGTTCTCTCTCTCTCTCTCTCTCTCATGCGTTGAATGATGATGAATGAAAACCGTTGAATTCCGAACATTCCGTCCACCTTCGTCGGATTGGCGAACGGACCTCATTCGGTTGGATAGAGACTTACAACCTTGGTGATGGGGCGACGAAGAGTTGTAGTGGTCATGTGTAGGTTCGCCACGTGGGTGACACCATCACTCCCTGGGTAGATGGCGGTGACTCGGGCTAGTGACCACTTGAAGGATGCAGTGAGCTCATTCCTCGTGAACACTAACTCGCCCACTGCTACTGGTCGCTGCTGTAGTCACCACTTTAGACGGGCCTGCAGCGATGTCAGATATTCTGAGGACCACCTCGTCCAGAAATGTTGAGTCAGCTGACTGATCAAAATCGAGCGCTTTCCTGGTAGAATATTGACACCTGTGATATCTTCTTCAGGCACTAAAAAAGACGAACGCTGTATAAGGAAATGTGATGGTGATAAGGCACGCTTTAATTCGGCACATAAGAGTAGCAAGCTCCAAAAATGTGAGAACTTGATCTTCTATGACGCGGCGTAAGTGATACTTAGCCGATTTAACTGCGACTTCCCAAATGCCACCAAAATGAGGTGCACTGGGAGGATTGAAGATCCACGAAGTTGTTTCTTGTGCGAGAGACTTAACAATCTGAGAAGAAAAAGATGAAGATCATCTGTTTTAATTGAGCATCTTCACCTACAAAATTTTTCCCTTGGTTAGAGTATAGCTCTTTACAATGACCTCTACGAGCGGTGAATCGATGGAATGCTGCAATAAATGCTTTACTGGAATAATCCTTAACTACCTCTCTGTGGACGGCTCTAGTAGCCATACAGATGAATATAGCACCCTTTCATTGTGCCTTTACCCCTAGTTTTAGTAAGATGAATGTTGATAGGGCCGGCGTAATCAACGCTAGAACGCTCAAATGGCGATGAAGGGCACACGCGAGCCTTGGGTAACTCTCACCCATTAATTGAATAGACACTCGAGCAGCATAACGTGAGCAAGTAGTACATACTTTAATAACCTTCTTGACTTCAGCTCGTCCCTTCACTATCCAATACTGACGTCTAAGTGTGGCGAGCGTTAGCTGAACACCACCATGAAGAGTACGCTGATGAGCATCCCGAATTATCAATGTAGTGAAATGACAACCAGCAGATAGAATAAGAGGATGCTTAGCATCTTCTTCTAGAAGAGAGTGAGCTAGACGACAATCCACCCTGAGTAAATGATTTTGTATCATGAGGTTTAGTGGTAAAAGAAGACTTTTCGTTGAAAGTTCTCCTTTCCTAGTTAACTGTTGAAGTTCAAGTTTAAAAAAAAGCGGTTTGAACTAAATAAATCAGACAAAGTTTAGTGGTTTCAATCTCAGTAGCACTTATCTACTTAGAAGTTGGAGTATAATTGCATAGTAGGGATTGATAAACAGTAAGAAGGCTAACGACCGAACTTGAAGTCGCATTCATAACAATCTATTTAATGACGAATATTTATTAATAAGACTCCAAATTTCTGGAGTATTCTCGACAGAATTTGGTGTGACCTTACTAGCGACTAGAGTATGACTAGGTTGAAGATTCAGACTACTTACGGCGAAGTTGAGCTCATCATGGGACCTCGACCATGATCCATGACTATCAGATAGCCAAGAGGGACCACCATAAACTATGCGAAGCTAATTTTCAGGGCGCAATACCTCTAGATATGACATCGGCGGGGTTATCACCTGATCGCACGTGATGCCAATACGCGTGAGGTAACAGAGTATGAATCTCTGAGCACCTATTTGCTACAAAAATGCGCCATCTAGAAGGGTGGTCCTTTAACCAGAAGAGCACATCCACAGAGTCAGACCATAGATGAACACTTTCTAATAGATGTGAAATCTTTGATTATACTTTGAACTTTTCGTATGTCACTATATTAGTTGACCATACGTATCAATTGCAACAAATTTGTATGTCGCTACAATAGGTGACTATTTATGTAAAATCTTCTATTATATTTTGAACTTTGTGTGGGTCTCTACATTAGCTGACCCAGTCGATGCCTTCTAACCATAAGATGCTATCTCAGAAGATAAGTCAATATGATTCTATCTCAAAAACGCGTTCAACAAAATTCTAACTCAAATTCAGATCAATATAATTCTAACTCGACGCAGCATTAAAGCTCGTCCATTTCAGGACAACCTCCTGTTCGTCCTTCTTGTAGTTAAATCTAAAAAGTTTTTTTCAAGGCTTATTAGTGTCAGTTGTTCCAAGGGCTTCACTTGGATAGTCCTTTTCAGAGCTTTTGTATTCGTCCACCTTGAAGTTGTATCTGACAAGTCCTTTTCAAGGCTTATTAGTGTCAGCTGTTCGAAGGACATTACTTTGATAGTCCTTCTCAGAACTACCTCGTGTTTACCCTTTCTAAAGCTGTATCTAAAAAGTTCTTTGTAGCGCTTATTAGTTTCAGTTTTTTCAAGAGCTTGGTAGTCCTTTTCAGGGCTACTTCGTGTTCATTCTTCTTCAAGTTGTATCTGAAAAGTCCTTTTCAGGGCTTATTAGTGTCAGCCGTTCAAAGGACTTTACTTTGATAATCCTTTTCAGGACTACATCGTGTTCGTCTTTCTTCGAGTTGTATCTGAAAAGTCCATTTCAGGGCTTATTAGTGTCAGCTATTTGACAGTGAAGGTGGCGTGCTTCCTCTTTGTACGAGCGACAAGTACTGCCTCGGTCTTCTCAACCGCCCGACTAAGTTCGTTCTGTTGTGCCATCTCGCCGAGTTAAAAGCATTCCGTACGTCCAAGGCAATGATGGTACATATGCGCTTGGTACAGCGACTGCCGGTAATGGCGTCTGAGGCTAACGTTACTACCCGGCCAATGGCGTTGATGGTTGAGGACCCTTCCTAAACCCGAATTGATTCTCTGAAAGGTCTCCAGCTTGTTCTATGGCCGCTTCCAGCCTGCTATAGATAACCCGCTCTAACAACTTCTGCGTGCGTGCGTGCGTGCGTGCGTGTGTGTGTGTGTGTGTGTGTGTGTGTGTGTGTGTGTGTGTGTAAACAAATATCTATATAGCTATCGATACAACGAAGGTATATCGATGTTGATCTACTCTGTACATACACATTACATTTACATACACACGACGCATCCAAATCTATCTTACATATATATATGTATAATGATGCGTATTTGAATATAAATATCCAGTTGCAGGAATTGACATACATATTTCTGAGTAAAAACCACGCTTCTAAAGCTATCTATTTTGTCACGCGCTAACGCTCTTTTCAAACTTTCACTGCCCATTATCGAAAAAACTGTTCATTTTTGGACTTTGTGCCTATTATGACTTTTAATGAGTATCAGGAAAACTAAGTGTTTTCCAAAGTTTCAGAACGTTTGACTGAAATTCAATTTCCATAAAGTGGCTGCGGGGTCCTTTCACCCGCCATATTGAATCCGCCATCATGAATTTCGTATATCTGATAACGGATTCGTAATCAGCGACCCCAAAACCCCTGAGTAGGCATTTTCTTTTGATTCTCTCGTGCTTTTCGAAATTTCATCCGATATATTGAATCCGCCATTTAGAATTTCTTAAATCTGATAACGGAATCGTAATCAGTGACCCTAAAAACCCCTGAGAAAGAATTTTCTTTTGATTTTATCATCATTTTCCAAAATTCTTGGCATTGAAATAAAATCAACTAATTATCTAACTACGTATCGCCATTTTGGACTCCACTATTTTGAATTTGGAAAAACTCATGGATTTTTAAATTCACATACCCTGGACTCAAGAAATTCATTTTCCGAGGTTCAAAACAAGAGATTTTCATGTGCTATTATTAATTTAAAAATATTTGTCATAGAAAATTCACGGTTATTTTGGCCAAAATTGTTTATAACAATTAAGGCTTTAATTATACTAAAAAAGGTCGGATTCTGAAAGAGCGATAAATTTTACATAAGAAAAACTATTGTTCGAATTTTTTAGAATACTTTACCATGGTGAATTCTGACATTGAAAAAGTGCTTTAAAAAGCGTCCGTTCAGACGTTAACGGATTATTCTCTAAATTATTCTAAATAAATAAGGTAAAGAGCCGAATTATGAGACAGTGTTCGAACACTAGAGAAAAAATTAAATTTTGGATATATAATATTACGATACTATAGCAATAAAAAGTTATGTGCAATTAAAGCTGTAAAAACAGTGAAAATAGTGCTTTTTCACTATTTTGACAGTTTTAATTGCCCGTAACTTTTTTCTGTGATCTATTTCAATCTTCATCAAGGTCGCATTTTAAAGATACCATTTTTTACAAATCTTTTAGCCTCTGGTGAGGGATATTGATACTGTCGCATTCGCCTTAAAGTGGCTCCGTCGCGCATTTCAGACTTATGTATACACATTTTTTACGATGCTTACTTCACATGTTATAATTTGAGAAACAATGAAATATGAAAAAAGAGTTCTTGAAGTATAGAACAAAATTTTTTTCAAAGAAATTTCAATATTGTTAAAGAAGATACCGCTAATTGAAAAAACAATCAACAAATCCGATAAATCTTTTTCACTTTTCATCCGATTTTAATTTTTAAGGTCTCATTTTGTTCCTTGTACAATTTCAGGTGGGGTTACCGATATAAAAATTGAAAAATGTTCAAAACCTGCAAAGATACATCCACTTGTTTATACGTTCGTGTATGCTTTTTAGAGAGTTGAGTTAAAAAAATAGCTTTTTGTTTTCAGGTTTTGAAAATTTTTCAATTTTCACATGGGTAACCCCACCTGAAATTGTACAAGGAACAAAATGAAATCTTAAAAATTAAAATCGAATGAAAAATGAAAAAGATTTATTGGATTTGTTGATTGTTTTTTCAATTTGCAAACTTTTTCCCATTTAATATGCTATAAAAAGTTCAAGTTTTTGAGTTAAAAAATCATAAAAATTTAAGATTTATGAAAAAATTCAAAATTTCCAAATTTTCAATTAATTATAACTTTAGAACGATTGCATATTTTGCTCTAAAACTTTATATTTGTGTTTTGGGGCTAATTTGGAATGAGTAAAAAAATTTTGAGCAATTTTAAAATTTTGAGCTGAACAGTTGTCATGAAGTTACATATATATACATATATATATATAAATTTAAAAAATGCTATCTTAACAAAAATAAATAAAAACCTTTGTCAGTATTTTGTCTATACTTTTCGAAAGAAATATAAGAATGCATTGAAAGGAATAGACATTGTGCAACCATCCTCATTGTATACATGATTCCCTATTCAAAAGCTGAAAAAAGAAAAATCAATTTTATACATATTTTTAAAGGTACCTTGTCGGCTAAATTAAAACTTTTTAAATAAATTTATCTTCTTGTTATTTTTACTATTAAATGTTAGTACATTATCCTTTCCAATAGCTAAATGTATGCAAAACAAAATTTTATTTATATCTATTTATTCATATGTCGGAAATATTATCTTCAACTTCGAAATCTAACCTCTCTCATTGCGTTAATCAGCACACGCTAGCTACGTTTCCTGCGCAAATTACTCGTTTGTTTCCTCTCTCTCTCTCTCTCTCTCTCTCTCTCTCTCTCTCTCTCTCTCTCTCTCTCTCTCTCTCTCTCTCTCTCTCTCTCTCTCTCTCTCTCTCTCTCTCTCTCTCGCTCTCTCTCTCTCTCTCTCTCTCTCTCTCTCTCTGTTGCTACTGCCTATCCATTGTGCTCTACTCAAGAGCTTGATGACATTTTAGGCATTCCGATTAATACGGAATTGCCTGTATTCACCGTTGAGCCATCAAATTCTATTGAGGTTCTTCAGACAGCTATGACTATGATTCCTAAATGTAAAGGACGGAGTGTAGATAATTTATCTCTTAATTATCTTAAAGACTCTCTATGTTTGGTTTCAAATTATATGACTAATATATTTAATGCATCATTATTAACAGGTAGCTATCCGGAAATTTGGAAGCAAACTTTGGTAGTGCCACTTAAAAAAATACCAAAACCATTATCTCCATCTGATACGCGGCCTATTGCTAATTTGTCGCACTTTGCAAAATTATTTGATAAGTTGGTCACTAACCAACTGATAAATTATCTTGAAGATAACAACCTTCTTTCACCTCAACAATCAGGTTTTCGTAAGCATTACAGTGCACAAACGGCTTTATTGAAGGTTACAGATGATATTAGACGTGGTATTGATCTAGGTTTAGTTACTATTCTATTACTTTTCGATTTTCGAAAAGCTTTTGAGTCTGTGAGACATTCGATTTTATTGCGAGTCATGCGTGAACTAAACTGTTCTGATGAGTTTATCATTTGGTTTCATTCGTACCTTTCCGGTCGTTCACAGGCAATAGTTGATTTAAAAGGTTTTTTAACTGACTTTGTGAAACTTACATCGGGAATTCCTCAAGGTTCAAATCCAGGTCCAATTGCATTTTTAATTTTGATAACGTGCATTGTGAAATGTCTGGTCTATTGCGTTAACACCTGTATGCTCTTTGCTGATGACTTTCAGATTTATTTGCAATGTAAGCCAGTTGATTTACCAAGAATCATTGTTATGCTAAATAAAGAAGCATGCAGAGTTTATAATTGGTCTGTTGACTATTGTTTACCATTAAATTTATCTAAGACTGCTGCTATTCTGTTTGGCTCTGACCAAAATCTTAGGCTGGTAAATTACATGGCTCTGCCAAAGATTGACGTTAATGGTAAACATATTGAATTGGTTCATTCAGTGAAGGATCTAGGTGTTGTTCTTTCGGATACCTTAACATGGAACAAGCATATTTCACAAATTTGCTCAAGAATTCATGGAGAGTAGAAACGACTGCGCTATCGAGCAAACTTCTTATCTATTAGTTTGAAGAAAGAGTTGGCTACCTCGTTAATTGTTCTTCATTTTGATTATTGCTACTTAGTCTTCTGTGATTTAACAAGTTACTTGAATGAGAAGCTACAAAGATTGTTAAACCATGTGGTCAGATTCAATTTTCGGCTAAAAAAGGTTGCTAAACTTGAACCTTTTTATCGTCGGTTAAATTGGCTACCTATTTATACTAGAAGGAACTTCTTCATGGCTGTCTTGACCTATAAAGTTTTGACTACGGCTAAACCTAGTTATCTTATACCATTTTTTCCCAAACTCAGTGATGATGTTAGGCGATCTAAGAGAACGCATACTGTTGCTTCTTCTTCTTCGTTTAATATCCCGACTCCTAGCACTACGACGTATGAAAAGTCTTTCAGTTTACAGGCAATGAAGCTCTGGGATTCTATTCCCTGTGCTATTAGACTTAAGCCCACGCTTGATTCATTTAAGATTGCCACCTTTAGTTATTTTTTGCGACTTGAGTATAATTTAAATGAAGTTTAATTTGTTGCGTTTTTTTTTTAGTTGTAAGTTATTTTGTACATTTTTATTTAAATATTGCTTTACACTGAATTATTTTCTTTTATATTTTTCTGAAGTTTGTTTAGAGAGAGCTTTAAATCATTAAATTTTTGTTATAAATCTTGTTATTTTCGGGTTATTATATTAGTGCGTTATTTTGTTATTAAGTTGTACTTAATTTACAAATGTAAAATTTTTGTAAATTGCTATACGGTTCAATTGAACCTTAGCAAAAATAAATGTGTTATCAATCAATCAATCTCTCTCTCTCTCTCTCTGTCTCTCTCTGTCTCGATCTCTCCCTCTCTCTCGTTCTGAGATGAACGAGAATCTGTTTACGGAATTATTCAAAACAACCAGAGTTCGCCTTTACTCCTCAGTGACGAATCCACATTGCCTGCGTTCGTTAGGCGCGCGTACTCATGCGCTCGATGCATAATCTTCTTAACAGTACACGAATTCCTTCCTCTATATATACACAAACATTCGTATATCCATGCACTAGCACCCATTCTCACACTCGCATTGTTCACCCGTCGCCTCTTCCTCCTTCGTTATTTCTCTATATAGGTATACTGTAGAGTGAGGGAGAGAGAGAGAGCGAATCGTGCGAGCCCGATTTTTCTTGACGGAGCCCTTCTCTCGTTCGTGAGCAGGTAACAAGGTATTCTTCGCGATACGTGCCGGGAGGCTCCGAGATTGTTTTAGAGAGAAGGAGAGGAATAGAAGGGGGAGGAGAAAAAGTGAACAAGCTGCTACACCTGTCAGGAATGACGCGGGGCTTATATAAAACAATTTGGCCGCTTGTAGAGACAAGGGAGGAATTAAACGGCGTGATTGGCTGGGGCTTTTTTCTCTTTCTCCCGCGCGAGGGAAAATCATTTTTAGGCTATGGCTGGAATTGAGTTGCGGAAGTGGCGGTGGTTTTTGAAATTATATCGTATTTATCGTTTGTTATGATGAATTGTAGCGTTGACAGCTATTACAAATATTTTTTCTCATTGTTGTTCGTAAATAAAATTTATTGATTGGAAACGTATTTTTATTTGATAGCCTGTATTGATGATAAATATAAATAAGTTAACAAACCTTAATATTGATAAAAATATTCTATTCAAACGTCATTCCATCGAACACGAATAATAAATATGATTTAAAAAAAAGAAATATAAAGAAGTTATTTTCTACATAAATAAAAATAAATATTATTAATAATGGACAATTGTCATTCATGTATGCCACTGCCAACATAATCCAATTGATCACCCATTGGAGTCACCTGCGCGAGCAACGGCACCATCTCACCCGAAATCTCTGAGATCTCGCTCGTAATATGTAATCTGCGAAATTATCATTATCATGCACAATTCCATGAGATCAGATTTCGTTGCCGTGTCGTCACCTTTCGACAATCTTCTCCCGTTCTTCTCCGCCGAAAATCTCTCTCTTCTCTTGGAGTGAACGAAGAGCCTATGCGCTGAATGCGCTCGAATCTCCGACTCTCTTGTGTTGTTGCTTAACGGCTCGCGCAAAGAGCGCTTCCGGAAAGATTGTCCTTCAGCGGCGCTGCACCATTGCCCCCGTATAGAGCGGCAGGCTCTCGCGCGCCACTCGAACAATAAGGTTAATTATAATGCAAGTCCGGACTGCCGCAAAGCCGCTACTTGCGGGAAACGCCGGGAGTGCGCACGCGCACGTGCAAGAGAGAGAGAGAGAGAGAGAGAGAGAGAGAGAGAGAGAGAGAGAGAGAGAGAGAGAGAGAGAGACATTGCCATCTGACCTCGCGCGCGTGGAAACTGTCTGTGAGAAAGCCGAGTCCTAACGCTAAAACAATTATCGTTGCATCTACTGCGGGCGGGCGTACGCTCTGCAGTATCCGTTTAATGTCATTGTCAGGTGAGCGGCAATGGTTGCTTGAGTGCTGCGCTGTGCTGCAGTGTGGCTTGTTCGGCAGCTTCGAAGTTTTTTTCAGGGATTGTGGTGTCTTTAGGACTTTAGAGGCGTATTGGATTAAGGTAATGGGAAATCGACGTGATGATTGCAATGAAGATTGTTAAGTGGACGCTAGGTATTATTTGGAAATGAAAGGGGAAAATGTATAGTATGAAATAACTTATGCAGTGCTATATCGCGTAGTCTGATAAAACGAACTCATAATCAAATACACTCCAAATAACGTTGTTTGCAATATATCGCATGCTTTGTTCTACCTCTAAAGCTTCCAATTTTCCGGAGTTCTTATGTCAAATACTAATATCTGGTCGTGCGGGTAGCGTCGAAACTCATTCTTGCAATTAATAAACCATTCTGGCAACGAATAATCAGAGGAAAGCATTGCGTATAATTAATCACTTTTACAAATGCATAAAGAATCAATAATACTACGAATCAATCATAAAAAATAAGCAGTAAGTGATTGCATTTTCATCCAAATCAGTATCTGTATCAGTCGCTGCGATGATTGAATTACAGTGGGAACTGGTAAAACATTGCATAGGCTTTCATGAGAAAACTTTCGCTAAAAACTTTTTTTAGTTAAAATTACTTATAATATTAATCTCCCTAATGGATACACAATCTCGCTAATCACACACACACACACACACACACACACACACACACACACACACACACACACACACACACACACACACACACACACACACACACACACAACGAATGATGGCGAACTTTTGTTCCACTAACTTAGCTTGTGGGCTCTTCCACCCAGGACGTGGTACTCGCTAGCTGGACGGTTACCTTTTCGGCACGCTCCCTCAATTCTAAATGTTTGGTGGCCTTCATAGCCAGGCTTCCTCAGGAACCGATGCTCTTTTCTTCAGAGACGACTTTTGAGCGTATCAAATTAGCTGAGTTGACCGAAACGTAGAGCGATGCTGAGCGATGCTGCCCCGGCGAGTGTCCTGGACAGAAAGAGGGCGAGCTCTCTTTTCTCTCTTGCACGAAACCGAGTTTGCAGATATAGCCACAACATTAGCGCATTCTGTGTATATTGAGATTTTGGCCGAACACAGGTGACTTTATCGCGGTCACTACAAACGTATCCGTTACAGATCCGTACGTGAAGTAAAATAATCCGTGTGTGAAGTAAATATTTTACTTCACGCACGGACTCCACACAAAGTCTATCAAGAAATAACTTATGCAACTCGTGTATGACTTTTTTCCACTCGAGCGACTCGTCTGCTGCTATTGCTTCTCGCAAAAAAAAGTTCACTTTACATACTAGTTGCATAATATACTATTATGTCCCTGTTTTGAGAGAAATAAAGCTCGCTTCGGCCAGGTAGTAAACCCACCTGCGGAAATAATCTGCGACGTTACTTTCTTGTTGCATAATGTACGATTATATTTAAGAACGAATCGTAGTTAATTCCTTGAAATAAAAACAACTGAAAACAAAAAAGTAAACCAATTTTCGAACTAATCGTAATTATTTGTATACGAAAAATCAATTTTCAGAAAAATTCTGCTGTAACGGATGCAATTACCCTATACGCGGTGGCAAGCACTCGCAACTCATTGAATAAAGAGAGACGCTCCGATATAAACACGCGCAATAGACGCGGCGCTATCAAACAAATTCATTCTCCAGAACAAAATGATTAATTCAATCTAATCGACGAAATTCCATTTCATTAACCAGCGTTTATCGCTTTATTTTCGTGCAGCTCGTACAACAGAGGAAAGCGCACGAGCGAGATCATAATGACCTTCGCATTAATGCACCGGCCGAGCGCGCACTTTCCACTTCACACGTGGGCACGCAAATACAACTGCATTCGTCACCGTTCCCGCTAACTATGCAAGCCTTCAACCGGATAGCGAAACATAATCGACGCCAGAGTGCCCGTGTAACAGTGCAGTCGCCGCTGCCCTTCTCCGAAGGAATTCAGTGCGATTGTGATGCATTTGGCCGTGCGGGAGTTTTTCTCGACGCTATGTGCAAGCGCGAGCGTATAATTCACCGAGTAATTTACGATTGGGTTACCGAACAACACCGCTTCATCGGTAGATTAATAGATTTTTCGAAATGCGTTGTGGCGAATCGATTATGGGCTGAAGGTGTGCTATTGTTTGCGGTGTCAAATATATTATAATTATATTGCGATTGTTCTCGCTTTTATAATTACGTAGAATAATAAAGTTTGATAATGGGAAAGGTTAGAAATACGTGGCTATTATTAACTTTATATACCTATACGGGTAATAAAATTTATTCGTAAATATCGAAATAACTTTTCTATAAGTGAATGTGAATATCTGCATTAATGCGCCTCATAAAACAAATGATTTCACTGGATAAATAGTAGTATTTACGCATACAAACCATTACGATAATATCGAAAATTCATCTAAACTACAAGTATCATTTCTAGGTACAGTGAAACGCTACAAGATTTATTCGCAACTATCGATTGATGTCTTTTCCAATTTCGACACTGCTAACAAATCAATCTATTAAGGCTTCCTGGAAGATGCATTTCTCGTATTCTCAACTCTCATTAGTAGCAGTAGAGGCGATTGATGTCGAAAAGCAATTAAAGCCTCATTCAGCGACCGCGGGCTTGGCGGGCAAAACAGAACCAAAACCTCCCCGGTGACGATTAATCATTAGGCAAATTTGGAGTTTGCGCATACGTACACACCTATACGTGGGGTGTGAGAGACCTCAGAGCATGGAAAAATTTGCATTTCCTGGGAGCGCGAAAAATTCATGTGCGTGTGTATATAAGAGAAGTTTCTGATATAACGGCACACGCGTGGGTATATATATATATATATATATATATATATATATATATATATATATATATATATATATATATATATATATATATATATATATATATATATATATATATATATATATACGCAGTGGAAATCCATCTTGGCTCTCCATGTCTTCACCCTCCCTCCCCCCGACGAGATTCGCTCGAGCACGCAGCTGTCGGGAAATGCTGAGCGATGGATCGTCAAGGGAAGAGAGAGCAAAAGAGAGAGCCAGCCGAAAGAGGTGCTTGGAGAGAAGTCCCGAAAAGAAAACAGAGAACACTCTCCCACGGGAGCGTTTTGCTTAATCGTTCTCCGTGAATAAACGTAAGCCCGACATACATATACCAGTGGGTATTCATGCATTTATGCCAGAGGGCTGAGGATGGGCAACTATGTAACTCACGCTAGGGAAAGAGGGAGAGTGAGAAGTAGGGAAAGCAAGCGAAGTAGTCCTCTCGACTCCTGCAGCTCGCTACCACGTTTTGCTCGCAGCCGCAGTCAAACCGAAATCAATTTCCAGCTTCTTCCACCCTTCCCTCGCGCGCATGTGTCTCGCCTCGTCTCTTGGGAGCTTCGATTTCTCTCTCTCTCTCTCTCTCTCTCTCTCTCTCTCTCTCTCTCTCAGTATCTCCCACTTATTCGCGTATAAATGCTCGAGAGCGTCAAACTGAAAGGGCTTTTTGGCTTTCCATCTGCCTCGCAAATCTCATGAGCGTCACGGGACTTGCTCCGAGATGTACGTGCGTATGTGCGAGAGAGCGAAGCGACTACACTTACGTGGGAGGAGTGCAAATATATGTATATGCGCCAGGACGGTGGTTCGCGGGTGAGTAAAATGCAGTTAAATTCAATCCAAACGTCATTGGTGGTCAACTTTGAAATTATCGAGTAGGTGAGAAATTATGGTCACTGCCGTTTATTTTGTGTAGTAAATATAGCTTTTTAGTATAACCGTCCTTCTTATGATATACTTTTACATGGCAAATATATTGAACGAAAATCAACCGTGTACATGGCTAGCAATGTCATCATTCATTTGCTAGGAGCATAAACAGGAATAGCATTATTTATTGAAAAATGCAGTTATTTAATTTTAAGAAAATATTTTTCCGTTGAACAGATGCGAAGGAGACTTTCACTGAATTCTAGACGAAATTTATTGTGTCATAAATCAAGTTTTCTTTGCCCTGGAGCGAACTTTATTTGCAGAGAGGATGTGTTATTGTCAATGCTTGGTTCTCCAGAGTTTTGTAACTCTCACAGCTAAAAAAATATATATCTTCTGTAATTCAATAAATCGCATATTTATACATGGTCGGAAAAACGACGGAATAGTTTAAAAACTAAAATATTTAATATTTATATAATGCCATTTTGCTCTCTCCTAGAGGAAGCTTTGTAATAGTAATGTTTTCAGTTGTTATAAAAACATGTTATAATTGTTTTCCGAGGTGTTAGGAATCAAAATACATGGTTTTTGAAAAATATCTGTATGGATGTGTGTGTGGGCGCGTGTGTGTGAGTGTGTGTATGTGTACGAGTGTGTGTGTGTGTGTCTGATGTATGTCTGTGTGTGTGTGTGTGTGTGTGTGTGTGTGTACGCCTGGATCTCAGCTTCTACTCGGTCGATTTTAATACCTTCGTACCACTTTTGTTTTCGTAACCTAGCAACCCATTACTCCCACCAACCAAATCACGAATAAATTGATATCATAACAAATCCATCATTTTTTTAAGATAGGAGATTGCGGGTCAAAAATCCGTTTTTTAATTGGACCGATGCGTTTTTGTTTCATTTTGAATTTTCGATTTTCTCAACATTTATTCTTGCTTTTTTTAAATGATAGGATCGCGATATTTTAATCGGATGGGTAGCATTCGAAAGAGAATTAAAATACCTATATTTTCTAAAAAAAAATTTCTAGCTATTACGGTTTTTTTTTATTAACAAAAACGTGTTTTTTTTTTAACAGTATAACTCCAAAAATAAACGGTCAATTTAAAAAAAAAATCATGATAATGCAGAATATAAATATCTATAATCTGTAAAAATTTGAATCCATTCTGTCGACTAGTTATTAAGAAAAAAAATGGAAAAATGAAAAAATGCGTTTTGTATGAAGCACGATTACGGTAGTAAAATTGACTTAGTTGTTTTGAAATTCCTTGTAGAGGTAGATTTTGGGTAGCTGTCGGCTGTGTTCTTTGAACTAAATGATTGGTCAATAAATTTCAGAGATATTTGAGGTTAAAAATTTTCTTAACCTTTTTTTCAGATTGTAATTTCTCGGGAACGGTTCGATGAATCGGCTCCAAACTTATAGATAATTTTGTGTGTGACATAGACATTATGTGCGAATTTTCATCAAGATCGTTCGATTACTTTTTGGGATATTTGATATTTAAAATTTTCGTATTTTGCAAAGTAAGTTTCTTTGTCGCATGATAAGTAGAGTAAAGAAATTGGTTTAATCATGTTGAAATTTTGTGGAGATGTAGAGTTTATATGTTTATCGTATAAGTCCTTTAGGTAAAAGAATTGTCTCATAATTTTTAGAGATATTTAAGGTTAAAATTTTTTTACGTATTTTTCAAAATCGTAATTTCTTAATGACGACTTAATATATCAGTTTGAAATTTATAGCCTATTTTGTATGCGACATAAGCAATACCTATATAAAATTTCATCCAGATTATATGGTTAGTTTTTGAAATATTTGATATTTAAAATTTTGGTTTTTCTGGAAATGACTTTCTATGTCGCACATTAACTAGAGTAAAATTTAATTACTTTGAAATTTGATGGAGATGTAGATTTAATGGAGGTGTAGAGTTTGTATATGATTTATTACATGAATTGTTAGGGTAAAAGAATTAGTTTATAAATTTCAGAGATATTTGAGGTTAAAACTGTTAAGACTGTTTTAGCCCTTTTTTCAAATTGTAGTTTTTCGGAAACGGTTTTATGTATATGTTACTAGAAAATGAAAATGACCTGCAATACGTACGCGTGTTCTTTACTTGCTTTTGTTTTTTATTGAGGTTAATTTACAGTGAGCTCTGCAGAAACATGAAATTTGTGAGATAGACTGGCCAATTATTTTCAGCTTGAAATAATTTTTCGAATAATCGCGATTTGAAGTGAACATAGTAAGAATTACCATCTCTCAATTTTGAGATAAAAATTTTAAAGGTGAAACGGTTATGGTTCATGGGGATATAATTTTATATACACTCATTTTGCCTTTAGAAATTTATGTAAATGTTATTAGCTGCCACTGATATTTGTGTTTACATAATATTTTATTTGCTTTTGTTTTTTATGAAGATGGTATAATACTCATACTTTACCATTAATCCTGTTTTATCGGCTGAACATGTAAAAATCATTAATATTAAAAATAATTATTTGTGTCTTAAGGGAGCTAGACACCTTTTTTATCTGAAATAAAAAAGTCATCTTTTAATACATAAATGTAAACTAATTATTTTCCACTTTCTACACATAAAAGAGGGTAGCGGAGAACGGGGCTAGTTGACATACGAAGCAGGTTAGAAAAATGCTAATAACTCCTGATTGAAATAACAGAGGTCAAGGCTATTGATATCAGTAATGTAAAAATGGAATCAGGAATATTTGTTTTTTATTTTTAGTCAGAAAACATCATGCGTTTTGGAAATACGCAAGTTTTAAAACTTTTTGAGATGTTGGTGAAAATTTTACATTTTGAAAAATGTCGTTTAATTCTTTGAAACATTTTGTTCGTCCATTTTTTCTTAACGTGAAGGAAAATCATTGCTTTTTTACAATTTTACCACTTGGTATTTTTTTTATCTTTCAATTTTTAAGGGGGCTAGACACCTTTTTTCTCTGAAATAAGAAGTCACATTTTAATACATAAATGTAAACTAATTATTTCATACTTTTTACATATAAAAGTGGGTATATTTACCTTACCTTAAAACTTTCTCCGATGGGCCTTTTATATGGTCCAGAACCATAGTCATCGATGAAACAAGTTTTTTCACTAACCGTAAGCTTTGAAATTTTCTTGTGGATGGATTGACTTCAGATTTGAACTAAATTACTCCTGAATAGTATAATTCTCATATGAGTGTAGGGATTTAGGATTAAATGTCGGAAAAAATTTTTACATCAGAAAAATTATGAAAAAATATAAAAAATTTTAAAAAATTAAAAAAAACTTGAAAAACAGCACAATTTTTTTTTTCTCATTAGATAAAAAATCCCTACACTCATATGAGAATTATACTATTCAGGAGTAATTTAGTTCAAATCTGAAGTCAATCCATCCACAGGAAAATTTCAAAGCTTACGGTTAGTGAAAAAACTTGTTTCATCGATGACTATGGTTCTGGACCATATAAAAGGCCCATCGGAGAAAGTTTTAAGATAAGGTAAATATACCCACTTTTATATGTAAAAAGTATGAAATAATTAGTTTACATTTATGTATTAAAATGTGACTTCTAATTTCAGAGAAAAAAGGTGTCTAGCCCCCTTAATATTATTAGGAGAACTTTTAAATTAGTGTCCGCTTGGGGCATCTTGGCTGACCTATTGAGAACAGGCAGATTGTTTAACTAATCATTTTATTATTTTAATACCTAATTAACAACATTATTTTTATATATAAAAGTTCTTGAATATTGATACAGAAAATCTAAGGAAGTCTAATAAAACCTCCATTTATACATTTTGGGTAATTTATAGTTTTTAGCGTTAAAAAAATCAAAATTAGAAGTATAATTTCAATTTTTATAATATGTACACAATTATTTATAATAAAGATACACAATTATTGAATAATAATATATTTATAATGTAAAAAATGGAGTTATTATATATGATTTTGAAAATGTGAGTAAGTTTTGATCTCAGGGTAGATAGCATTTTTTTAATTTTATATTTTAAAATATTACTTTTTTTAAATAAAATAAGTGTCAAATAATTTCAATAATAAGAAAAAATATGAAATTTTTTAAATATTAATGAATAATTAAATTATTGAAATAAAAAGTGTTAGGGTTTTGTTTTGACTGTCGCAGAATAATTAAGATATCTTAAGTATCAAAAGTAGAAAAGCTTTATTGATTAATTACACAAGATACTTATAGCGTGCGTCTATACTCTTAAAGAGGCACTCTCAATCTGAGCGCGCTTCGCGCTCTCGCATGAAGAAGAGCCGTGGGGGCGCTGTACACCACAGTGTGAATGATGTAGCATTCGTGTATTCTAACACTCCCTCCCGAATGCTATTTGAGTACCAGTCTATTTACTACCGTCGCTTCTTTCTCGCCGTAGATTAATGATTTCCTATGAACATACATCAAACATATATAACATTATATAATATTTATTATTTTATTAGTTACCTTACTGAAAAATCTCAAGTGAGATTTCACGCCAAAATGTCATGTGGAATTCTGGTCCTCCACTCACGTGAGATCTCATGTTTAAAATTTCTAAAAATGTAAAAAATGGCTAAAACGCTTCAAAACAGATTTTTAAACTTATTTGGGGGGTGGCATAACCTAATAGGCGACTCATAATTCCCAGAAACGGATTTTTTATCATTAAAGGGATTTTAGGAGTTCGCGGACCAGAATTTCACATGAGATTTTTCAGTAAGGTAATAATTTATGAGTCTCAAAAGGAAAAGGCTTGTTAAAGATGTCGGCTATCTGTTCCTTAGAACACACCCATTTGACTTTTATAATATTTCTATTCACACCTTCTTTTATGTGGGATCTTTTAATCTCCACCATGTGTCGCAGTTTTTTCCCGCGTTCACTTCTACACACGCTCCAGCAGCTTTGTTATCACACCATAAAGTAATAAGAAGGAAGGAACTGTCTAACATTAGTTTTATGGAGTTGAGAATTGATACTACTTCTTTACTCGCCCCACTCATCGCAATGTACTTAACCTCACACGTAGATAACGCAACATATGATTGTGTGTGCACCAGCATATAGAATTTCCAAACATCTTTACTACAAAACCACATGTAATTAGCAAATTGTTGCAATCAGCAAAGCTTGCATCAAAGTATGCTTCCAAATTTTCAGTCTCACCAGTATATCTCAAACACATACTTTTAGTGCCTTTTAAATATCGGAAGACTCTTTTAACCATGGCGCAATCATTCTCAGTAGGACTCACCTAATGTCTACTGAGGACATTTACAGCATAGGAAATATCTGGCCTTGTTGCACCGGTTATGCATAGTAAGCTACCCACAGCTTCCCGATAGGGAGCATTTTCTGTTGTGAGTCTCGTCTAATTCGAAATCGTAGCCACATTCTCTTAATTTTCTCTCCTGATTAAACACTTGAGTAGTTACCATGGGGGTTCCCTGAGGGTAAGATTCAGTAAAACCGAATCTTTCAAGAACTTTGTCTATATATTTCTCTTGGCATAATTCTATAATCTGTCTCTTCTGATCGCGTCTCATCGTTATGCCCAAGAATTCTTTTGGATCGCCTATGGTACTCATCTCAAATTCGACATTTAATTTACCTTTAACCTCGTTTAATTTTATAGGATCGTTACTCGCCATAAGGTTATCATCTATATAAAAGAGCAAAATTAAGAACTTGTTGTTTTCTCTCCAGGTGAATAAGCATGGTTCTAAATCAGAGTTTTTCAAGTTGATTTTAAGAGCAACTTGAGTGAATCTGTCATTCCATCGTTTCGGGCTGATTCTCAAGCCGCACAGCGCCTTTTCAATTTTACAGACTTTCTCCTTTCTGTAATTCTGGTTACATGAGAGCCCTTCAGGCAACTCCGTATATATTTCCTCATCTATAACTCCATTCAGGAATGCAGTTTTCACGTTCAGTTGATAAGTCTGAAGATTATATTTATTTATAATTGCAATTACTGTTCTCACCAGTGGCAGTCTTGATACTGGTGCATAAGTCTCTTAGTTCATAGCAATTCTTATCTTTAAATCCTGGAATGACCAAATGCGCCTTAAAACTCTCCTTGTCATTCGCATCTATTTTGCGCTTAAACACGCACCTTGAATCTATGATGTTGAATTTTCTTCCATCTGGCATTCGTTCAGGATGATTCACAATCTTCCAAACTTGATTTTTATTCATAGATTTTAGTTCTTCATCAATGGCCCTTTTTCAATAATCGCTCTCCTTAGATTGCATAGCTTCTTTATAACTTACAGGGTCTTTGTTGATATTTGCCATTAAAGTAAATAATAATTCATCACATTCCTCACCGTCAGCATCAGATTCTTGTTTGTTTGTAATAATGGATAACAGGGCTTTGACTTTACAATCCTCACCCTAATTGTGTTGTTGAAAAACTTGTGTCGTTTATTTTCTCATCTCCGTCTAATTTTATAACTTTGGCTGGCTGTGTGATTTTCCTCGATCTTCCTCTTTTCCGTTTGTTCTCTCCCTCCGGTTTTGATATTTCATTTGTATTAATCTCATCTTTCTTTAAATATAATAAACCACTCATCTTTGTCTAATTTGTCCTCTATATTTGGAAAGTTTAACACATCATTCTTTCCATATAAGTCATTTCCATATAAATCTGACATTTCTATTTTCGTAGTATTTTCCCTCTTCGGGCTTAAGACACAGATAAACAATAGGTGTGTAACCCACTAGGATAACTCACCTTCCCTCAAATCTGAACTTTGAACCTTTTTTCTTTGAACTTTAATATAGGCAACACACCCGAACCTCTTAATTTGTTCAATCTTAAAACTGTGTAAAGGTGCAAAGGAGTAATTATATTATTTGATTTGTGAGGAGTCCGATTATACGCATACGCAGCAGCTGACAGAGCTAAATCCCACATATTTTCGGGTAGTTTTGCATCATAGATATACGAACTCACCTTTTTCTCAATAGTTTGATTGAATTGTTCTGACGCTCCGTTATGCTCGGGTGTATCAGGGCTGGATAGTTGCAGTTCCGCGCCTAAGTTATTTAGAACTTCAATAGTGTGCCCGCCTGTGAATTCAAAGCCCTGATCTGAACGTAATAGCATACTTTAGCATCATACCCCAGCATGTTTCTGGCAGTCCTTACGAACATCTCAAAACAATGTCCTGTCTCACTTTTGAACTTCATAGGATATGCCATTGCTAGTCTGGACCAATCATCTATGAAAACAGATATAAATCTATAGTCTTTCGGATAAGATGCTGGAGATATGGGATCCATTACATCAGAGTGTATTATTTGTAGAGGAACCATGGCTCTTCTGCGTATAGATGGGCATGGCAACGTGTTAAACTTGGAAATAGCGCAAACTTCACAGTCTTTAACAACGTCGTCAAATATTGCTTTATTTAAATCTTTATTATCGGGAAATTTCTTTTGAAGTGCCTTTAAATATGCAACGGATGCATGGCCGAATCTTACGTGCCATAACATTGCCTGATTGTTCTTATTGAACTTGCTATTATAGTTTAATAAGGGATTTTCCTCATCTGTTAAGTTGGTTAAAGCCATTTCATCAACTTCATGAATCTCACGATTCCAGATACTGACATCAAGATTGGATTGTTCATAAGGTACACTTCTCGGTTTCTCTTTTATAATTTTCTCACCGGAATTATCTGTTATGAACTCGTTTTCTGTAACCTAATTTTTCTCATCTGTATTCTCATCTGATTTATTCTCATCTGTTTTACCTGGGATCGCCCGAGTTTCACTTGTAGATTCGGTTTCCGTCGCATTATCACTGATTATCTCATTGTTAGGCAATTTCCTCTTAGCAGTGATGCTACGTGTTACATACTTTATCTCACCCGTATTTGCCGGAATTTCATTATTAAGGATGTTTTTATTAATAACGTTTTGTACATTATTATTGAATTCATCGTTCTTTTCGATATCAAATTCTATTAACCAGTACGGACGACTGTACACGCCTGATAAGAATATTTCATTGGAACGGGGATCAAAGATATCAATTCTTTTATAGTCCAGATAAATACTCAAACCCATATCCACAAATTTCCTTAATGATAGTAAATTTTCTTTGAGTGCTTTAGCTAAAATCACTCTATCTATCTTAAATAACTCACCATTATGTAATTTAAGTTTCACAGTTCCAGCTTCCTCCGTTTTAAGTCTGCTGAACTGTCTTTATTAGCACGTTTAATCACGCCGTAATTTGATTCATCAAATGTATCAGAAATGATTTTTGAATGTGGCACATGCTCGGTCGCGCCTGAATCAGCTAAGAATTTAGTTAGGAAATTATTTTCACCGGTATTGAGTAAGTTTGCATTTATTACGTCTGGAATCTAAAGTGGACATTCAACTAATGGCGCGGGATCCTCGATTTTATTGCTCGCAAATGTCAAAATGTTAGAAGTCATCTTACCTTCATTGACGTTTTTCTCGTTGTTTTGGTCGGGCTTTCTTTGAGCCTGTTCCCCGCTGTCATTGCTCCGTTTTGGCTTTCTGTTGTTAGAACCTCCCCGTGCGCCACCTCTAAACCGATCTCTTTTTGCATTGGCTGAGTTAATATTCTCAGACTTTCTTTTTGAACCTCGCCCGCGACCATTTTTACCAAACCCTCTTGTATTATTTGATTTTTTATACCCGCCATTACCTTGTGATCCACCTCCTCCTCGCCTGTAGTTGTCTCGCCTGAGAGGACATTCAAAGGCCTTGTGAGTGCCAATCTCGTTGCAATTATAACATTTAATGCCCTTGCCCTTGTGTGGACAATCCCATTTAAAATTCATCCCTTTATTTACAATCTGTAATTTAATTGAATCTTTTATCATGTTAGTCAGACACTTCCGTCCATCATTTTGATTCAAAGCTGAATTGTTACGCCTTAATTCATCAAATTTATCTTTAACGAATTGACTAACTTTATTTTCAAGATTTTTATTAACCTTTGTCACCTCGCCTTCGTCTGCATCATCTCTCCCACCTATCTCGCCTTCCTCCTCCTCGTCTTGATTAGTCATATAGTTTTGGACGTCAACCAACTCGTTAACAATAGTATTGAGCCGAGTGATCTGCTCGGCATAATCTTCTCGGATTGTCGTCATGAGTTTTACAAACTCTTTGTGTTGGATCTCCCTCTCCTTTCTGTTTTTCTCCAACTCTGTCCGTAATTCTACTCTCCCCTTTCTATTTTCAATAAGTTCCGTGCTCATTTGCTTCATGGTATTGATTGAGGCCTGGCAGAATTTGTTATCAGTACTAATAAGTTCACCTAGATTAGCCTCTTGTCTCTCTAATCTGGCCAGAGCTGTAACATTAGATGTCAGATTGTTATCCTGATTGATAACAGAGGATTTGGTATTGGGTTTAGTCATTGCTTTCTTAAAGGTCCCAACATTAACTAAAACCTTTTCGTTTTTCAGAATCTTTGGCAAAGCGTCACCTGTTTTGGTATTCTGGAGAGCAGTTTTAAACTCCCCAAGAGTGATGCCAAAATCTTTCACTCTTTCTTCCTCTTCGTTCTCATTTTTCTTCTTCTCGACGCCTGTCCCTTCCTCGCCTTCAGTCTCATCTAGTATCGCATCTGACATCTCACCTGAACTGCTCGTTTTTGCCAAAATATTTTCGCCTTTTATCTCATCGCTGGGAGTTAAGGTAAGTGACTCCGGACTCATTCTCGGTATAATAAGGGGTTCATCTGCTAGTATTTTTTCTTCGCACCATCTTGACAGGCTATCCCACTGGCTTTGGGAGAGCATCCTTTTTCCTGTATAATACATAGGGTTATGTAGTCCAGGCTTACCATTGATAAAATATAAAGAATCATATATCGAAAATGAGATGTCAAGAAATCAGTTGACCGAACAACAAATATGGCTGATTACAAGAAGAGTAGACACACAAGAATCCGAACACAACATCTCTTCCATGCCTATCCTAGGAAAGTCAGTTGTGAGATACCGAGCACAAGCACTCACTCCCAACTCAACCCGGAATCTATAGGATGCATTTATAATCATTTTTACATAGGAGCAAAACAGTAATTGTGTAATTATATGCCAGCCTATAATGCACTTGCTCCTTTTATAATATGCATGTTTATATTATTCTATGTCTTAGGAATATTTCTATACTCTCCTCAGTACAACTTAATAGACTCACTACTCTCATATACATTTCCTGACAACAGCGTGAGTGTCAGCGACTCTCCGTCAATTTTTAAGGTGACATCCTCGTCTGCGTGTATCTCGTTCAATGTGAATATACGAGTCAGATGCTTCCAAACATCCAGCAGTATCTCGTTCGCTGAAATGTTTAGATTTTAGTTTTAATTTTTAACCGGTTAATTCATTTTTTTTTTCCAAAATTGCATACTCGCCGAGATCGATCTCATTTGCATTTTCACATCGTACGCGTCTCATCTTTTCTCATCGTATTTATCAATTGATTTTAGTGTGTGATTAACGCGTGTGCATGCATGCAATAAGGTCAGATTCAATTCATGTAGGAAGAGGGCATACTGCGTCAAAATCAGCAGATAATCGGTATCCATGCATGCGCCCCATGATCACGACGCTGGTATAAACGCGCGAGACTGCATAACCGTTTGCACACTTTAATAACCGTTTGTTAATAAGCATACATATATTTAGATTCACACCTGTGAGATTCTGTGCGCGCAACACACCTTTAATCTTGCGCCCTACTATATAACCGCGCCAGTGATAAATGCACGTCCGTCGCCGCACGCACAAACCACGCACACATCTCGCGCGACGCACATACACAGACGCGTACACGGAGCCGAGCACCGGCAGCGAGCCACGGACGCGGGGCCCGTGTCTCTACACGCTTCTGAGCGCCATCTTACACAGAGAGCAACATACACTATCCACTCGGCGCCCGTGTCCCTCTCTCTCTCTCCCCGTCTCGCTCGCTCGCCTCTCCCGCGATGCGTGCGAGTGCACGTGGCCGGCGCGCGCCCGTTTATTTCGGGAAGAGCAAAACCTTCTAGGTTGCCAGGTGGTTAAGCGAGTCAGAACATACACGCACTCGAATTTTCCGCACACTGAATTTACCAGAATCCCTCGCAAATCACCAAATCTACATACACGACACATATCAATCACTTAGTTTTTATAATTCACAGGCGCCTTTACCTCACCAATATTCTATACATATAATCTCCCGGGAGACTATACGTAAAAAAAAGAGAAAAATTATAAGTAAAAAGAATAGTATATTATGCACCAAGGGAATAAAGTGCGTTGTGTGCTCCCTGCGCGAGAGTTGTCGCCTGAGCGAAGCGAGGGCGACAAACGCGCAGGTTCGCACAACTCACTATATTCACGAGTGCAATATACGACTTTTTAACACAACTATCATAAAGTTCGTACTCGTTTCCCGCTGAAAAGGGAAAAAAGGCTGCATATTGATTTCCTAACCTCACTCTCGTTTCCATCGCAACGCACTGTTTGTGCCCGAGCCGAAGGCGAGGGCACATGTGCGTGGCGCTGGGGACTAGAGTGGGGGTAGGGAATGAACGTACCACTTTTTTCCCACTTCGGCGGAAATAAAGTACGAACTTTATGATTGGGTGTGTTAAAATAGTACATTACCATACGTGTGACTTAAGTGGCCCATTATGGCACGGCGTGAGGTTAGCGCCCGAGCGTAGCGAGGGCGATAATTCACGTCGTGTGATGGGCCACTCAAGTCATAAGTATCGTATATTATTTTATAGCACGTTTACCTAAGTCCGCTGTCACGCCTATTCGTGCCTTAAGCAGTCCATTTTTGCACTGTGAGGTTAGCGCGCGAGCGCAGCGAGCGCGATAAACACGGTGCAATAATCGACTACTTAAATCACGGATAGGCGTGACGTAAGTGCGGACTTAGGTCACACCGTGCTATAAAAATATAAAATTATATGTAAAATTCGAAAAAGGGCCTTTTTGGAATTCGAATTTACAATGTATATACTCAAACGCGCCATTTATCGAACGCATTCGCGTTAACGTTAAGATTAACAATAGTATATTTCGATACTAGTGCGAGGATTTGATTTTCCCCTCGTGTGACTGTTTGCACCCGCGCGAAGCGAGGGTGAAAAGGTCACACGAGGAGAAAATCAACTTCTCACACAAGTGTCGAACCGTATTTTTTGACACGACGTGCGAGAAGTGAGATTTTTGCACGCATCGTTTAACGCAGCGTGCGAGAAATCGAACTTTTCGCACGGAGTTTAAAAAAAGGCATTTACTCACAATCAAACTCCATGAGATTTTCTTGCGACTCCTCGCTTTGGTCATCAATAACTGAACCTATGGATGCTCGCCTTTTGCACGTTGCTCGTCCCTAAGCTGCTCGCACCTTGACTCAGCAACAGTTCTCACCCGTACACGTACCGGACACAAAAACTCACGCCTTTACAAAACACTCCCGAATAGAAATTTCCGATACACAGATATCTTGAACTTCCGCGTAGTGGAAGCACGCCGGGATCCATAACCTGTTGGGGTTTTGTTTGGACTGTCGCAGAATAACTAAGACAAAATATATTAAATATCAAAAGTAGAAAAGCTTTATTGATTAATTACACAAGGTACTTATAGCTGGCATCTATACTCTTAGAGAGGCACTCTCAGTCTGAGCGCGCTTCGCGGTCTCGTACGATCAAGGAGCGCCGTGGGGCACTGTACACGACAGTGTGCACGATGTAGCATTCGTGTATTCTAAAAAAAAGTATAATGAATAAACATATTTTATATTTAATAGTACATTACATTAGCGTCGCTCGGGTGTAAACGTCACACGAGACGAAAATCTACACGGAAAACAATTTTAAGGTTAATGAACGATGTTCAAGAGACATCGTATTTTAGTGCCCTAACTCATCATGCGTAAGGCTGAGCGACACTGTTTCGCACAATACCTGTCGAACCGCAAAGAAGGCTGCTGCATCGGCACCGAAAAATACGGTGCCGACTTACTGTAGGTCATGGTGGCTATCCCGTTTTGTTGTCGGTGCTCGCCTCGTGGCGCATGGGTGCTGGCATCGAGACGCATTGGTGGCGCTGCTACCTAATACGAGGCAACGCCATATACATGAAGCGGGCACTGTTGGCTCGACGACCACGCTAGCTCGGCACCTGAAATCTGGTGCCGGTACCGTACGGCACAGCCAAGCCACCGTCCCTATGCGTGCAAAATGGTTTCCGTGTACTTTCCCGCACTTGTATCGTATAGAACTTTTTGACACGACGCGCGACGTGTGGAAAGTTCGATTTTGAGCACACGGTTTTTGCCGAGCGGGCGGGCAATCGAACTTCCCGCACGGAGTGTCGAAATAGTACATTACGACACTAGTGCGGGAAAGTAGATTTTCTTCATCCCCTAGCCGAAAGTATAGTCTTCCCGGCTTGTTTTCTTTACTTTACTTTACTTTTTCTATGGATAAGGGTACTGAGACGCCGCTGTGCCACAATCCATGTTTGAATATCGGTTATTTGTTTTTATAAAGTAATCTAAATTTTGAATATGTAATAAAGTGTGATTAAAGGTTATATAATTTGGATATTTATTTTCAATTTGCTTTTGTTTATTGCTTGGTTGGAGGAATGAGAATATGAAGGTTTGGAAAAGAGCGTTGGTTGAACCAGTGGTTAGTGTAGAGAGTGATTTTAGCGACTGTAGAGGTATAGTTCTGTTTAAGGTCCTGTAGAGGGGATGGTTTAAAGGCTTATTCTATATGTGTAGCTTACATTTTTTAAGAAAATTAGTTAAAAATTTAGCTGGGGGGTCTTTTGGATTTTTTAGGATATCTTCAACTGATGTCGGAATCGGTTTTTTATTCTTGATGAAATAATTTCTTAATTGACCTGTAAAAGAGTAGCGCTGTGCGTGATAATTTGGGCAGTTCCATGTAATGTGGTTGATGTCTTGTTCAAAATGGCGCCAGCCAGGAAATCTAACTTTCTGGCCTTGTGTCATAATATACTATTTCGTCTCGTGTGACGTTTATACCCGAGCGAAGTGAACTTTCCAACTTATGGAAAGTTCGATTTCGAGCACATACTTTTTGTCGAGCGTGCGGGAAATCGAATTTCCCGCACAGTGTCGAACAATATGTACTATATTATAGGAACAATCAATACATTAATTTGGAGGAAGCTACGTGCAAATGAATTGGCAACGATTTTTAATCTTCATAAATGAATTTAATTATAATTGTGTAATAAATTGTTGCAAAAATTAGAAATTTTGTTATTACAAAGTAGTTAAAGGAATCCGCAAATTAAGTTTGAGGAAGCCACGGGCCAATGAATTGGCAACGGTTTTTATATATAGAATTCGAATTTCGGTTATTCTTGCTTCCACCTACAGGAAGCTTTGCAGCATATATTGTGTGCGAAGGGCGTAAAGTGGGCTTTTTTAGACCCAGTGTGAAATTTTCAATACGAGTCGGAGGCGAGTGAGTTGCGAACCGAAGACGAGTACTGCAAACCACACGAAGTCAAAAAGCTCACTGAGCCCTTAGTGCACCCCATATTTTTTGTACTTTTAAAAGTACAAATAAGTAAATTTAGTCTTTTTAAAAGTTTAAATTACACAATTTAAACTTTATCTGTGTCAATTTTTGTACTTTTGAGTTTAGAGTGTATACAGCTTACATTATATTAAGCTGCCTCCATTTTTTCCGATTCTCCGGTTCTCCAATCCTCGAGTGCTCCGGTTCTCCACTTCTGTGATTGCCTTGTAGGTATTTTCCTTCCTTTTTTACGGAGCAAATTTCGGGACAATTTTTGGGACAATTTTAGGACCATTTTTGGACAATTTTTGGGACAATTTTAGGAAAATTTTGGGAAAATAAAATAAAAGCTACTTGAAGAGAAGAACAAATCATAACTAATAAGCGAAATTGTTAATAGACTTTTTCCTATATATTCTAAAAAGCACTGCACTCTGTCTAATGCAATTAACTTCCCGCGCAAAAAAAAATTTGTGGGCCATATATTGCCCACAGTGTTGGACAAGTATGGGCAATTGCAAGCCATATTAGAGCAATACATGGGAGATACTCAGCCCCGGCGCCTGAGCCGAATTCGAGCTGGAATCGGACCATAGTATTCCCACCAGTATCCCATATAGTTCCCATATTAGTCCCATATTTTTAATTTCATGAGAACCATTAACAAAAAAAAAACAAAAAAAAACAAAAAATAAATAAATAAGCGTAAAAAACAATCCTATTCCGCATGTACTGTGGCTGTAAAATTATTATAAAAAAAAAAAAAAAATCTGAGTGGATTCGAACCTCGAACCTTTGAATTACTATTTATGGGATACTGGTGGGAATACTGTGGCCCGATTCCAGCCCGAATTCGGCTCAGGCGCCGGGGCCGAGTATTTTCCATATATTGCTCTAATGTGGCTTGCAATGGCCCATATATTGCCCATACTTGTCCAACACTGTGGGCAATGTATGGCCCACAAATTTTTTTTGGCGCGGGTTACTAGATTATAATTTTCTCTATTATATTATTTTAAAGCATTATAGTCTATCTAATGCAATTAACTTATTAAATAATAATGTATCAAGATTTAAATTAAAAAAGGTTTGTCTTTTTCAATGTATAAGATTTAATAAAAACATAAAAAGTATTAAAAAAAGAGCGAGCGTTAGCGACTGAGGTATAGCAGCTAGTTATTTATTAATACATAATTATGAATTTGTGTGAAGTTTTTTTTAAATGGACTGTGGTCATAATTATAAAACTATGAAACGCTTTTTTAACATTTTACTGAATTGTACTTTTACAGATGAAATACGACTTTCTAAGTTTACTTGTAGATGAGATGATTATAATTGTGAGTAGATTGTCAAAAATAAATTCAGTGAAATTGAGTTTATTGTTAGTTATTTTGATATGAAACAAAGCCAGACGTGTTACATCGTACGATGAAATCAATTTAACCTGAACTAAATTGAAATATTTGTCACGCGTGCAATTCGTGATCATTACAAAGTACATCTAGGCGAATTTCATAGAAGATTCCACATGACTCATACCTCGTCTGATGCTTTTCAGGAAAAAGCATGACGAGTATAATCTCACAAGAAGCTCACTAAAAATAAAATTTCAACATGGGCGCGAATTTAAGGCTGCAGTGAGCTATTAAATATATTAGACGAATTCAACAGTGTATTAATAAAGCAAATCAGAATGTTCAATCACAAGAAAGCCGAATACAGAAAAGTCGTAATTCTTCTTAGCCGTAATAATTTAATCAAGGCGCGAGCCCCCTCTCTCTCTTTCTTTCTGCCTCCCCCTCCCTCTCTCTCTTACGTTGGTAAAGTGAAAACTTAATGGTCGCTAGAGGGAAACCGTGTTACGTGAGCACTGCTTCCACTATCCCGTCGTATATTTAAGGCGTTTAAAGCATTTCGAACCGTGAAAAAGCCTGATTTGCATACATACAGCTTTGAAATTCATGAAAAATTCATGGAGTAAGTGGTGCTATACCGAGAATTATACC